>OZ021690.1:4118997-4718997 GCA_963978525.1 Ornithomya fringillina
AACAATCAATATTTACAATAGATCTAATGGGTCCATTTTTTGAGTTACCTTTTCCCATAAAGCTTTATTTTAAAATAAGGCTTTTTAAATTCAAATTGTTCCATGTTTTTAAAAAAATTTTAATAAAATTTTGCAAATTGGGACTCGTTTGGATCATTTGGACCATTTTTAGAACACTTTTTCATATAAACCTTTTGTACAAAGTGACTTTTTATATAACAAGGCAGCCATTTTATCGATACATCTATATTAAGTAACTAGTGTAGGGTATTATATGGTCAGGTAGAACCAGCTAAAATAATTTTACTTCTTTTAACATGACGTAGTTTGACTCAAGTTTGAAAAGAAATTATCTCGAAAAGATTTTATTGAATAAAGAGTTTCTTAAGTATGCCTTGGGCTGAGAAGATCTTACGTGTTATTGGAGCAAATATATGTTAATTTTTTTGGTGAATAACTCAAGATTGCTCTCTAATCTTTTAAGTATTTTTAAGTAATATCTATTTTGAAACATAAATTTTATGTATGAATATGTGCATACCCGTGTAGCTCTATTGAAATATTCATGTGTGCTTGATTTCACTTCAATATTCATTTGTTTTGTACAATTATCTACGAAATAAATCTCCTTTAGTTTTGTCAATCCATCATGTCGTTTATGCAGCCTGTTTAAAGCACTACCTTGTTTATTGTTATTTGGCTTAATAATAATAACCAGTATAAAGACATTTTGTTAAGAGTACATTTTTAAGCATTCACCTCACTCCCCACACAACAGGTTTCATTAAATTCAGTTTGCCTGTAAAATTGATCGTCTGTTCACTGGTAGTTGTTTGTTTGTTAGCAGAGCTCATAACGTATGGTAAATATTTAGCAACATGTAAATGTCATATAAAATTGTTATAATTATTTCATATGTTTATTGCTTCAGGTAATTTTTAGGCATAAGCTATAGCATCCATATGAACTGAACTTCTGTATATGAGCTACAATATGTTGGTTGTTTTTGTGTTGGTATTATCGTAATGAATTTTGTTACGAATAAATGTCTGAAAATAATTACTTTAAAAATATTCTCTAGTATTGTTGTTAGTTAAGGATATTAACGACTTTTCAAGTAATATTGATTCTAAAAGTTGACTTAATGAAGAAATGTTTCAGAAAAGTCATTATATTCTGTAAACAGTTGTAAGCAAGAGAGTGTATTAGCTTTGTGTAGATGTTTGTAACTCATTCAATCGATTTAGTATTACAATCTGTAGCGATTTAACCATTTCCGTCTGTCCGTCTGTCTATCTATGTAAATTTTGTGCGCAAGCTACAGGTCGCATTTTTTCACATATTTTATTACAATTTGATATCAGCATCTGTCTTAAGTTAGAAAGTAACTCTATTGAAAAAGGATCATATCGAACCATTTTTAGAACTGCTCCTTATATGGATAAGGTCCTTTTTTAAAGGAAGTCTTTCTAGGCCAAAAAATCGCAATTCTTAAAATTTTTTGATAAAAATGGGTAAAATAAATGAAAATGGGTTTATATTTGGCTGTGCCAACTTTGGTCTCGATCGAACCATTTTTAGAAGAGGCTTTACCTCACGTTTACTGACACAACTAAACTAATTTGTAAAGCTAAGCGGTGTAGGGTATTAAAGGGTATTGTGTAGTTAATTATTTGTGGCTATGAGAGACTTTTATAGATTGTGGGACAGAGAGACACACGGCCTACATAACGGGACCAGCTTAGATTGACTCAGTATTCGATGCTGATTAAAAATATATATACTTTGTGGTGTCACCGACATAAGCTTCTGGGCGTTGCAAACGTTTTCACAAAGTGCTAATAAACTAAAATTTATATTCTCAACAACAAGTATTGAATTCTGCTAAAAACTGTCGGTCCGACCGTGTATTAATTTGATCTATAATAGATATTTTCTAGGTGAATATCAACATCAAACAACAAAGGTTGCCATAACATTGCACCAATTCGTTGCTATTGTCTTGATGATGATGCGACAAAACAACCGCATCATTGCATTTATTATGTATTTTGTTTATATAACAGTTAAGTGCAACGTGTGGACCATGATTAACCCATAACCAATTAAATGTAATGTTTCAATTGTTTATATCGAATGCGTACACATACACATAGATATATATTTGCCCAAATTATTTAATTGTATGTTAACACAACAACAATATATATACAAGAGTGAATATATAATAAATATAATTTGTATTGATTTATTAACAATGTGTGTTTGTGTGTGTGTGCACATGCATACACTGTGTATAGCATTTAAAACTGATAGCATCTAATCATGAAGTATTTCACAAATTTGCTTATTTTTATTCCTAATTAAAACATCACAATGAAGAACACAAAAAAAAAAAAAGCACAAAAACTAATACCACAACAATAGATAGATTTTACCAAAGTTTCTGTACACACATATAAAATGTATAAAACAAACATATGAGTACAAACAAAATCTCAAATAGGTTTTTTTTTTTTGTCACGCCCATTTTTGACATATAAATGAATATAATAATTATATTTAAAACTCCGTTTGTTGTCTAATAAATAGACTGTTGTCGAGTATGGCTCTTCATCCATTTAAATACCAGCATTTATTTAAAATAAAATCTACAAAATGTTAATTCAATATCTGAAAATTTTCAATCAAAACAACAGACACACGGATATATTCTAGTGGATAAAAATATTTTATATCTTTTAGAAGAAATACATGAACGGACTGATGGACATTTTTAAATAGATTCAGTTTTTGATTCTGATACCGATGTATATAAGTACTTACCGTTTTAAAGTTTATATATTTATATAGTACTTTACGATGTAGGGTATGAAGAATGATAATTACAAATTCTTTCATCATAAGGCCTTATATCATATATGAAGAGAGGTTCTAAATGTGATCCGATTTGTTTCAAAAGTGTCATTTTTATATAAAACACATTTTTACTTTGCTAAAAAATAGACGTACAGACAGAGAGTTGTATGGTTTTACGTGAGCACCTGCCGTTAAGGCTTAATCTCACGGCATCATACAGTGCGTAATGCATTATAAGGATGCATTACAGCGGTCAAAAATGACATCATCAAGATGTTGTTTTGATGACAAACCACAGCCACAAGGGGGCCTACCTCGAATTGTCAGGCCAGAGTGAAATCACCCTGGGGGCTCCCGACACCCATAGTACGGAATGTTAAACCTCTCCGATAGAAGGTTGTAACTTAGATGTTATAAGCTACTACCAGTTGGAGACGTACAGACAGTAGGTTATGATTAAATTGAATGTGGTCTTGATTTTTACAAAACCTATGTTGAGGGGTACATTCCATTTGCAAGATGTAGAAGGTGCCGTTGACAATATATTTTCTTGATCAGTATAGAAAACCGAGTCAATTTAGACATGTATGTCGGGGTGTCTATCTCTTGTAAGTATTTTAACGGGCGTAAATTTTGTACATTTTTAAAATAAAGCTGAAATTTGGTGAAGAGACTTTCTGTATGCAGATCGCTATTTAAAATGGGCAAAATAGATCAACAGCCACGCCCACAATCGACAAAAATCTATTTATTTGCCATAAAAATTGTTCTATGAACTTGAATTTTGACTTGTTTGCCTTTGCCACAATTGACAAAAAACTATATTCACAAAGACAAAAAAATAAACTTGCAAACTAATACGTAATCCTTAGACTATTAGAGGGTGTAATCGTATAACTGTCACGCCCCTAATTTGTATGTAGATGTAGATATTGGCTCAAGTCAAATTTACTTTTCTCATTTGTCTTTAACAATTTTTTTTCTTGTTTCTGCTTTGATACCTAAGGCGATGTAATCATGTTAAAGTTTGTCTATGTTCATGAAGTTTATGAGTCGAAATAAAAGAAAATATACCTATATATACTCTACCGTATTAAACAATAAATAAATGTAAATGATTTACGACAAAGTCATTGAAGGAGCGGATGCCATTAATTACTGCATCAATAACAAAAATATGATATGTGCATAATATTGTACTCATTTAATCAATTTAAAACAAAAACAAAAAAAAACAAAAAAAAGTACCAATCAAGGAGTGTGAACTCTTCGATATCTACACAGTTGTGCTGTACAATGTTTTTATTGGAGAAAAAAAAAAAAAAAAAATTTTTTATGTAAATTTAACAATTATGCATGAGAGACAAAAGCTTTCTTATTTGTGTAATTTTTTTCACTTTCTTATCATTCTTTGCATTTTAACATAAATTTCCTTTTAAAATAATTGCATTGTTTTGCTATCATATCCGTTCTCTGTAATGATGTATGTTATGTTTTATGCGCTGTATATGATGTAACTATAGTTGTACGATTTCCTTAAAAGATGGGTGGAATGGGTGGTTTATTGTAATTGTACACATTTTATATATGTGTTGGGGGAGTATTGTATGTTTTATGTGGTATGTTTATAAGAAGGTATAGCAGGTTTTATATACCAGAATGAAACTTCAGAAACCCTACAAGATATATGTAGATATCCTTAAATAGCATGAAAAACTGAGTCGATGTCCTTGTGTCTGTCCATTGTTGGCCTACTCATGATTGTACATTTTGAGATATTAATCTAAAATTTTTTAGTTTTTATCCACACATCGCTAATTAAAATGGGCGAAATTAGTCAAAAGCCACGCCCACATTTGACAAAAATCTATTTATATGCCATAAAAAATTGACCTATAAACTTGAAATTTGACTTGTTTGCCTTTAAGTATTCCCTCCATCGATGTGCCAAAAATGGGCGTGGTCGAAAAACACGCCCATAATCTACGAAAAAAACGTATTCAGTGTAAAACTCAACTTTGGAAGCAGATACATACTATATACACTATTATTAGAGGGCAAAATCATATACCTGCCATGCCGCCCACATATTAAATACATAAATGTGGAGAGTACTTAAAATCAGGCCTAAGCCAAGTCTTTAATTTTTTGTTACTTGCTTTTATATAAGATTTCCGAAAATTTTACTTAAGTGTTGCCCTTAGAAAATATTTCTGTTACCATTCATTAGGAAATATATATAAAAAATAAAAAAAAAACCATTTAATTATTTAAGTATGTACAACATTGTTTTTCCTTTAGTGAAACCTTTTTAATTTTATTAAATAAATATTAACAGGGAGGTAATGAACGAAACAACTTCCGAAGTGGTTTTTGTTGTACTATTCGCATCTGTGCAATAGTATTTGATAACATTTAACAAGAACAACAACAACAACAACAACAAGAATAACAAAACCAAACAATTATGAGGAATTAAACAAAATTGAAGAGCCTCTTGAATGCTTAATTGAAAAGGGACAACATCCACTCAATGCGCCGATAAAAATCTTACTAAAGGAACTAGAAACGAAAAAACAAAAAATAAAAATAAAAAACGGTACACACTTAAAATAACTAGTAAGCAAAAAAAAAAAAAAAACACAATTAAGAGAAATATAATTTGAACAATTTATTGTATATTTAGTCAGGAAGGAGTTTTTCAGAGTTTCAAACTTAAGTCAACTACAGAAACAGGGGGATTTTGTAAACATTTCTTTCGATCTTCAAAAATTTAGAAGTAAAGGCAGTAAAGTTTAAGGAAAAGGGATGGTTTGTAAAAAAAACAAAACTTAACTTGAAAAACTTTTAACCGAACTAACTGTATGGTCTATAATCTATAAGTAATTACAAATAACATTCGACAAAAATTTTATATTTATTATAAAAAATTTATACCTTTCAGGACTACATCAGTAAAAAGAAACTAAACTTGGTTTAGAATAAATCTTAAATACCCTCCACGTCTACATATAAACAGTGGGCGCGGCAGAAACATGATTTCGCCCTCTATTATATATCAGCTGTTACAGTTTTTTTTTTGTAAATTATGGCCGTGTCTGTAATACCAGCATGTAGTAGTACATGAAGGAATGGGATAATGATAAATATTTGCATCAAATTTTAGCTTCATCGCTCAACTTTTGTGTCAAATATAAAAACTTTAAACATTTCAATCGATCGGGGTGCACAAACTAGAGATATCTGTACGAAACTCAAGCTCCATATCTCAAATTTTACGAGAATGCGAGTAAAAACAACAACAGACGATTACACGGACATACATGTCAGTTTTTGACGCTGATTAAGAATATATATATATATTTTGTGGGCTCTATACTCGCCTTACGTAAAGGGCATGTTTTTTTATTAAATATATTTAATCCACAGAACAGAAATTGATGTCAGTCACAGTAATGTCGTAACTTACCACCAGAATAATAATAATAACGATAAAAGTTAATAATTATCCAGTTTGCCCATTTCCGTGACAAGTTCGATATAGTAAAAAGAAATGAAATACATAACAGTAAATATGCGTTATATTTAATTAACGGCCATTGCCCTTAACAATCCTTAAGCTTTTACAGAACACAGTTCTACTGTGTTCTTTGTACTTTTTGCTACTGTTTCTGACTGTCCGCTTCCACCCTCAAATACAAAAAAAAAATGTGTGACGTATGTCAGTGTTAATTTTTTCTGTAATTTTTCAATTCCTTTAATAATTGAGCCAGCCACCGACACGATAAATAAGCTCTTATTAAATATATTTACGTGAATGTGTATGCAGAGTACATTTCGCGTGAACGTATAATGGACTGGTGAATGCGTGCAGACATCACCACTAAGACCTTTTTTTTTTTGTTGTTGTTATTATTTATTTCGCTTTGTTGTTGCGTTTGTTTATTTCATTTGTTGTGGACGAGAATGACGTGACAATTACAAAATTGCAGCTGGTTTTAAAATACACCATTCTTATTATAAACGCTTCATAATATATTTACAACAAAATGACCATCGCAAATTACTGATGCGACTTAAGGATGGAAAAGTCGCCAACTGTTAAATACAACAATTTAGCTCATTATATATATATGTATGTATATATTACCCACCTTAATATATATATAAAATATTAACAATGAGGATTTTAAAATTGAAATTCTTTTATAAACGCGAGATAAGATGGGCTTATCCTGTAAACAATGTTTTTCACTCTACAGTTGAATAGTGTTTGTGTGTGTGTGTGTGTGTATATATATATATGTTTCATATTTATTCTATTAAAAATCTTACTGATGAGGGTTTACTAAGTTTGTTGTTCTGTTAGCAACACTTTGAAAGAAGCCTCGCATACTCTACATATGTTCTTAATCAGTCCGTACGTCCTTCTGTTGTTGGAACATTAACAATATTCTATTTTGAAGATACATATAGAGCTGAATTTTAGTATTTAACGGACAAAGATTGCTTTTAAAATTAAGCAAGATCGGCCAAGAGCCATGCCCACCTTGGACAAAAATCTCTAATAGCTACAAATATTTACATATGAAATAAAAATTTTGTAAACTTATTAGTAAAGGGGGAAAAATTTAGCAAAATGTGCGGACACGCCTACAATTTACAATAAACTTTTTGTGTGCAAAAGTTTAATGTGTAATGGATTTATATTACTTAGATTGTAGCAGAGCCTAAGCTTATTTGTATATAAGGTTAAAGGGTACTTGAAATGTGGCCTTAGCCAAACTTGGTTTTTTTTTTTTTTCCTTGTTTTTTCTATTTTATTGACTTATGGGTGAGGCCGCGCCTAAGTCTCCTTCCGTAACTTTCCCAACAGCAAAGCAGGTAATTAAATTATAGTTTAGGGTGGATTTGTTTACAAACAGTCTAGAGCAATAAAACTGTTGTATAAGCTGGTTGACGTCAACCAGCATTTAGAAGGAATCACCAAACTAACGATAGTTATCCTGGCATGTATGTGTAATGGTGCCGAATTTCCAACGTTAAGAAAAGTTAAATACTGAAAGCGCTTAGGGAAATGATCGACAATGAGAATAGAACTATACCTTAAAACAGTATTTTGTTTTTTTATTCACTGTTATTATTTATAGATCTGTTTAAATGATAGAGAAGAGCAGCCTTTAAAGTACTTGATCCCAAACTTATTGACTTTGATGTTGTGTACATTGCAAATGAATGAATGAACGAAAGAAAGAAAGAAAGACAGAACTAAGAAATAAATAAATTTCAAATAGTGAAACCTGAGTGTCATGTATCTTATCTGTTTGTTTCGTTAAGTGTCTCTTTTGAAGTGGCCATTAATCTTATAAAAAAAAATGTACCGTTTTGTATATCTACCCCAAAGTGTTAAATTACTGTTTTCTACGTAGATGAGAGGGACACTTGAAGATATGATGATTGATGCGTCACAACTCACAATTTCAAGCGCCTTCTTTATATTTGACTTCATGATGCATTTAATCTGTTTAAGTAAGGAATGTATTAAAATATAAATGAGCGAATATTGTATAATTTTTGTTCAAAAAAAAAAAAAAAAAAAAAACTCGGAGGAATTATTTTTCTACTCTATTTTATTTTATATTTTATTTAAAAGCTGACAATTCACCATTCAGAACACCTGCTCATAATTTAATGGTTTAATTAATTAAAGAGATTTTTCAAAACATAAGGAAGTACAGCCAATAAGAAGGAGCTGTTTTAAAAGGTGTTTCAAAAATTTCATCAATTCACTCTCGTTCAACACATACAAGCTGACATAGCAGGTTGAATTAGCTTTAGCATCAGCATTAATAAATGCGGTGTCTGCCTAAAGCATATGCATGGTAGTTAATAAAAACAAATAAGTTTAAGTTAGTAACTAAAGGGAATATCTAAACAAATTAATATACCTCTGACCGCACCTAGTATACTGTATGTCACTCTAAAGGTATTTTTTTTATTAATTATGATGAAAAGTATGCAAAATCAAGCAAATGCTAAGCCTATAATCGACAAATATATCTCACAGCCCCTAAAATGTATCACAAGTTTAGGTGTGTTACATATATTTATACTAACCAACACGATTGCAGTGCAAAAAATGGGCAAGACTGGATAACAGACACGACCACATTTTACAAAAAACCTTATTTAGAGCAGAATCCAACTTAAACGTGTAATTCATACATAATTAGATAGAATAATCGTGTCACTGCCACGCCCACATTTTGTTTATAGAAGTGAAAGATATAAAACTAATTCTAAATTTTTATTACGAATTTATAAAAAGTATTGTAGGCCACTCTTTGGATGTTGCAAACGGGATGAAAAACTTAATATACCTTAAGTAGGGTAAAAAAAAAAAGAAAGCAGCTTTCAATCTTTTAGGCTTAAAGCGTTCAATGTTTGTTTTTATGTATATAAAAATTATTACACACTCGTTTGCTTTCATATATAAAGCCATGGTGTAATACAGTTATACCCACAACACAACAACAACAACAACAAATAGAAAAAGTAGAAAAAAATTCATCCCTATGAACATCTAACAAGCAACATATTTAGTTCTACAGTTACAGATTACAATGTATATGAACATACAATCCATTGATTGGTAATTAGCAGAAATAATAATAATAACAAAAACAACAACATAATAATAAAAAAAAAAATTAGACACCGAATTGTATGTGTGGTGTGTGCACACAAACATATATAGTGAGAGTTAAAGCCAGCTCTTTCAATTTCTCTCTCTCTCTCTATGTCTCTCTGGTTCTCTTTCCCAGTGTGTCTGTAAATACAAAATATTGAAACTGTTATACAAGTAACTGCACGCATGTGTTTATAATGTTCGGCACAGAACATCTGGTCTTAACTCCATCTACATGCATGCGAGCAAGTGTGTGTGTGTGTGTGTGTGTGTGCTGAGTTCGTTTTCTGTTTATGTTACTTGCGCCTCCACAGTATCGCTGAAGAAAGACAATTTAGTTATTTTAGACGCGCGCGTTAAGGCAGTTCATTTATAACGCATCAAAAATAAACTTAACGGTAACTTTTCCATATTGTCTGTATATATGTACAACATACATATATATATAGAGTTGTTTGTACGTTTCCCAATAATCCAGTCAAACATATGAGCATATTGTCTATACAATAAAAAAGTGAGCAAAGTATAAAAGAATATCAATCATGTAAGGATGAAATATAGAAAAATTTCATACGAATTATACACATGTACACGTACATATATATGTGAAGGATTGTAAAACACAAGAACGAGGAAACACATTTTGAAAACCTCAAGAATACAGTATTAGGAAGAAGGCATTTATGTACATAAAACTTCACTTAGAGATAATTTAAAAAACAACAACATTAACAACAACAAAACCAAAGAAACTTTTATTCAAAAAATTGTGTTCATTAAAAAAAAACCAAAAAAATTAAAATAAATAAATATTACGAAAATAGCCAAAAAAAAAAACAAACAATCAATTAATGTATTAAATATAACTACACATACATACATACATTTTCTGGTAGTGCAAAGCAATACTTTACTGCCTGACAAGGAATACTATTATTAATTATGTGGCAAAGTATGTGTGATCGTAATAACTTTAATGTAAAATATACAATACACCAGTGGGCTCTACCTCACGTCTTATAACCGGATATTAACTGCGCTCCATATCATCATAAAAAGGATAATAAAATAAGTTTAAGGACACACAACTTTCTGAAAGGTAAACAGTCGTTCTACGTATGATAGAAATGTTGACATTAATCAATGATATCAACATTATACCGTACATATCATAGTTAATCTCTAATTGGACTCACTAATCATGTTAAGTAAACAAGAAACACAAACACAAACATTCATAAATGAATTACTTTTTATACCTTTCCCCTAAAGTTAATCTAAATATGTCCGTCCGTGTGTCTTGTGTGTAACTTTTGTTGGAACGTTATTTAAATTGGGAAAAATTAATAAAAAGCCACGCCCACAATCGATAATATTGATATATTTGCCACAAAAATTAAACTATTATGTTGAAATTTGATAAAAATTATTATATAAAAATAATTATCTTATCCAACAAGGAGTGTGTCACAGCCACGCCCACAATCAACACAAATCTTTTTTTCTATCATAAAAATGGGATTATGAAGTTGGAATTTGGTATAAAAATTGTCTCATATATGTGGCAAAAGTGGACGCGGTCTTATAATAACCACGCCCACAATTTACAAAATGAACCCTGTACTGCTTAAAATACGACGAATAATATGAACACTGTTAAATGTAATCAGGTATCTGCCACGCCCCCTTATGTTAGGTACATGTGAAGGGTATTTAAGATGCGACCAAAACTTTACTTTTTTTTCTACTTAATGCCTTCAACATAAACTAATTTCGGGATTTAAAGAACTTTCCCAATACGTTGCTTTTAATATTAAATACATAAAATGTTCATGTCACATGGACAAATCAACTTACTTTTACTAAATTCTAAGTAATTAGATATTAACCTAAATAAATAGAAACATATAATCTTGTATGCACACATATAATAAATAACACAAAGAGGATTACTATTATAAATATTAGTGTAGAATGATAGAAAGAAAGAATGAAAGAAAGAGAGAGAGAGAGAGAGAGAGAGTGAGTAGAAGAGTCCGTCTGTCGATAGCATAATTCCGAAAAAAAAAAAAGATGTCAATGGTTAGCAATGTGTTTTAATAAAATGTTCAAACATTGCACCATAACTTGTGAACGCTTTTGCATTTATATTGCCTTAAGCCAACGCCTATAAATCATAGCCTTCATCTGAAATGAAGAGCACACTAAGTTTGGTATAGAGCTTGCAACGCTTAGAAATAGACTTTAGAGACGTTAAATGAATGAGATCAAGCACAATCATTTTATCTAATCATAAACTTATGAAATTCCAAAAAAGTGGACTTGCATCACTTTCAAAATAAACCCCTTCAAATATCAATATCAAAATTGCTCAATTGAAAACTTTTTAGTTTCGTCATGTAAACTTATATCCATTTAAGTTGTAAAGCCACACATGCCACGCCCACAAAGCTACAAATTTGAATACTGGTAAACTTCTAGTTCTGGATGTAAGCAAGATTTTTAAGAGAGACAGGCTCACAATTTACAAAAAATATTCTATTTTAAACAAAAGTTTATTTTTGACTTGATGAGTAATAATATAGTTTAGCAGTAGTAAGTAATTATAAGCCAGCCACGCCCACAGTTTGTTTTATAAGTGAAATCATTAAATTTTTAATAGTTATACTCTCCGCCACATATGGTAGATGTTTGCAACTCCTAAACGGTAAATGTCCCACCGACCTTTCTGATGTTTTTTTTTTATCTTGGAGGGTTAAGATCGGTACTCTTTCCATAGACTTTAGCTCATCGAATCATACTGACTCTTATATGAGTTTATTATACCGTAAAATATACTAAGTTTCCTTATTTCAGTGTTTAGTGATTTTCTGTATTATCAAGTTGAAAATGAACCACGTTATTATATGTTGGTTCTTGAGTTATTTCGGAGCCATTTCATTTTTACTACTTAAACACACATCGTGTATAAGTACCCATTGATTGAAGGTGTATGGTAAAATGCATTGTCGAAATGAAAGAAAAGAACTTAGATGATACAACAAAGCATTATTGAATGCTTCGTATTTCGTGCTTCGATGTTGTCTTGAAAAATCATTCTCCTTGAAAAGTTCAGTTATTTAAACTAAACTCGAGGGTAAACACTGAAAAAAGGAGCAATTTTTTAAGGTTTTTTCTGCATCACACATAACGTTTAAAAGACTGAAATTGAATTTAAAGCGTGTGGTCGTTAGTGGTTGTGGTTTATGCAAGAGCATCTCCCACCTAAATTTAGCTTTTACACTCACTTTTATCGGACGCATATCTACCATAAACATGCAAAAGCAATCTTAACAGCAAACACATTTATAATCACAATCTACTACTAAACGTTTATTGCTCATGTATCGATAAGAAGAGATACATTATTTGTCATCCAATTCAATTGGAACGAACGACTTTCATTTGCTTGAACAATTTGTATTTGTTTATATTGCGTTTTCAAATGTTCTGTTGACACATATTGAGATTGACAAGAATAATAATGGAGAATAACGCACTCAGGCAAGTGTACACACGCACTCGGTGCATACGTGCATTGAAACAAATTTATACAGACAAGAAGTGTTAACTGAAAATATGGGATTCATTAATCCTAAAGTGCTTAACACTTGCACACGCCTTTGACACGCTCACTTATGCCGCCATAACACCCCACACTCACACACCACTTCTCTATAAAGCATTTTGTTATAAATATTTGAGTAAGCAGGAGGGTTACAACGGCTTTGCATTTTCATTTGCTGCTGTCAACGTGCTACACTTTAGTTTTTCTTTTTTTTATTCTATTTTTTGGAAAATCAATTATTGTATGCTTTGAAATATTTATTTGGCATTATGTGTGGAAAATGTAAAGGGTTCAATACGGCAGCAAGTGTAATGAATTGTTGTATTTTTGGTTTGTTGTAGTTTTTTTTTTTCTTCTTCTTTTTTTGGGAACTTTTATCTACTAAAGTGCACACTTAACGTTGTCTTAAAAAGTCAATCTGAAGGCACTTGTGATTATCATTATCATCATTATTATTATTAATAATCAGCATTTTCTATTTGAATTTAAATGAAAAGTCAATATGAAATATAAAACGGACTTTTCAATAGGGACCTAACAAATTAGGATCTGTTAACATTAAAACGTTAGTCAAGGTTAACATTTTTATTATTATGAAGTTCGCAAGCGACCCTGGTTAAAAATTACCACCGTAATTCTGAGTACAGGGTGGCAACTTAAAGAGCGTTTACTTTAACTCTCGGGCCCATCATATTTCTGTGCCAGCGAGACAACGCTTGGTCGAAATACCGAAAATATTGCACCTGTAAGTGCTTCACTTCAAAATAAATCAAATCAGTCGTTTACATGCCCAATTCACAGGAATTGGGAATCTCTCCAACTACATTGTGACGAATTTTGCATTTTTCAAAGATCAAAATAACTCAAGGACTGAAGACTCTTGAAGCGCCAAAACTTTTCCGTTTAGATTCTGCTAAAGTTTCTGTTATGTCCTTACTGAAAAACTCTTTAATCCGTAAGATGCCTAAAATTCAGGCACCTTTCAAAGGGTTGTGTAAAGTTATGTTAAATAAATCTGTTTGCAACAACCTAAAGAACTCTTTATTTATGCCACAAAATATATTTAAACTACATCAATATCAGAAGCCTTATAACCGTACGTACGTCCGTATGGGTTTTTCTGCAATGATTACATTACGTTAACACAATTTGTCTAATTGACCATAAATTAATGATTTTTTTTAAATTCTAAATACTTTCTTTCGACATAAATTTAACAAAATTAAAATTAATACACACGCCCGCAATTGTCTATGATGTAGATTCAGTACAAGAACAACCTGAACGTGCAGCTGGATAATCGCTACAATTGAAGATGGGGGTATAGCATTATACAACATACCCTTGTACCAGTTTATAGTATAGAGTATAAAAACTGAGGTGTGTTTGTCATTTCGATGTATTGTGGGTGCTTTCTTAATAGCATTCATTCTTCCTAAATGCGATTATACTCGTTATTCATACTTATACATAAATCTCTATACGCTATACGTTCCTTTAGTTAAAATTTCATTTTATCATGTACAGGACAGGACAATAAGCAAAAATTGATTTCTGCAAAAGTTTTTCAAGTAATCATGGACAGTGTACCACAGCTGTAACTCTTTCGATTACACTATTGCAATCTATTTAACAAAAGTCTGTATTTGGCTGCTACTAAAGGAGAAGTATTAAATCAAACAAATGATTGAGATTTATGGATTGATGCAAAACTTTGATCAATTGTTGTTGAGTTCATAATCTATTGTTATGTATGCTTGAACGCTGTCTCAATGTGTGAGCATAGTACAATAATATTAAACTATATTGGACGATGTGAAGATGGCAGTAAAATAACTTTTTCAATAATTTTTTTTTTAAATTTAATTTAAATGTCTGTACAAAAAATGTTGTATTCAAATTTATTTAGAACAGAGAACATGTTAATTGGTTTTATTTCAAATAGTTTCAGTTCATTTTTTCAACATTTTTATACTGTACAGCATTTGTGGCACAGGATAGATGAGGTTTGAATTGATGCTTGTAACTTTTAAATGGCTAAAAATAAACTCACCTTTAACTATATCGAGTTAATCATGTCCATCTGTCTGTCCATGTAAATTTGTGTTTAACGTTTTGCCCATAATTTTTATAATATTTCAATTAAATTTGGTACAAAAGCGTTTCTTGAGTCAAAGATGTGCACTATGGAAAATGGTTCAAATTGGATCATTTTTAGGATACCTCTTCATATAATGCCATTATTTTAAATCTATCTCTATATGGCAAAAAATTGCAATTCTTAATATTTTTTCACAAAATTTGTTAAAGAATCGCTAATTAGCTAGATAATTAACTATAGTAAATTTGGTTTCAATTGGACTATTTTTAGAACCCCTTGCCATATAATGATATTTCATAATGTGACAACACCTCCCGTTTACTGAGACAACTTAACTAATTGTAACGGTATAGAGTATTAAATGTTCGGGCCTAATCAACTTTTGATATTTGATTCATTTATATAAATGTGTATAAATTTTCAAATTTTAATGTTTTGAAAACAATGAACTTAGAACACTTTCAAAGTAAATTATTCGTATGTCTTGATTATTTTAATCGTAAACGACATTATAATAACAAGTAAAAGTAGGTGTTTTAAATTGAGCCCCTCTCTAATTACCTCAATATTTGAATTCTTCTTTAAAAAAAAAACTACTTTTTGGAATCTAATCCCGCCCATTTCCATTACAATTAGAGGAACAGTAAATATAAATATGTTTCATTATATTTTAATTGTTTAAAGCTTTATTTTTTGTGACTATGAGTTTTTTTGTTATTTGTGGGCGTGGCTTTTGTGTCTAGAGCGATTAAAATTTTCATTACCGTTTAAGTACATACTAAATACTCTTAAAAGTCGATTTGCAATATTGTACGCAAGACATATAGTATTAGAAGGCATAGTCGTATACCTGCCACGCCCACCATTATAGATATGAAGGGTATTTAAGGTTTGGCCTAAACCAAATTTAATTTTCTTACTTGTTTTTTTTGTTTTTGTTTTTGAAACTGTACAGTTTTTAATGATCATTGTAAATCCATATTAACAATGCATCAATTGAGTGAGTGTTAAAAATGGAGATTATGACAAATGTGAGAAATAGCAATGACACATTAATAAAGCAATAACAGCAATAGTGAAGCAGTCGATAGCATATTGCATCTGGGACACTCTACATCCCACAAACATTTTCTCATTAACTCTTAAAACATCATTTATCTCAGTGTATAAGCAAAACATGACTTTGTAAGTTGTTCCAAAAACATGAAGAAGTGTAGTGTGTACTTGAACTATGTGTACATACCCTCTTATATTACAAATGAGATGTTCAAGTAAAAGAAATGAAAATCAAATGAGCACGCACTCCTCTCTCTACTCTACTCTACACTTAACCCTCTAAAGTGTTGGCTTGGCGGCATAAATGAGAACAACTATTTTATAAATGAAAAGAAATGAACAAAAAAACCAAAAAAAAATTTTTTACAGAAAAAAAATGCAGAATTACTAAAAATTTGGGTTGCCTACATTGGCGCCACCACCATCACTACTTGCTCCATAACTTGTACACATTGACGCGAACGCAATAGCATCATTATTACCCGTACAACGAAACCAAACCAAACCAACTTCACAGAACAACAAACAGAAGGCATGAAACACATAAATTTAAATTTATACACTATGTGATGGCCAGCAATTCACACACACACACACACACACACGCATACAATCATTTTTATTCATTGCAAGCATATTCAAACAGCTGTAATAACAGTAGCAACAACATCGATATTTGGCTACAAAAATCATTTGCTCGATTTCCTAATTGTTTAACTTTACGAGCAGTTCACAAAAAAAAGAAAGAAAAAAAAGACACGTTCACATATACATCGGTATGATTTTTATTACTTTATTATTCGTATTTAAATGCACAAAAGACTTCATGCATAAATGTTTGTTTGTTTGTGTGTGTATTTTTCTATGTAAAACATGTGAAATTGTCGAGAATACAGACATCTGTTTATGTAGTAAATTCGCTATTTTTAGTCTATTATTGATATCAATTACTTGTCAATCATTATTCTCCTAAATATAAGTTTTTCATTTGTCAGTTCATTTATTTATCCGTCAGAGCGTCTCTTTTTTTTTTATATTTGTTTACCTTCCATTTTAGTCATGATGGTATACCGAGTTTGCTATAAAATTTGCAACATTTTGAATCAGCAACAAAATCAAAGTCGCTTTAGACAATTCCGTTCGGGTAGGTTTTGTTGATATATCTTAAGTTGTCGTTTCTATTTCAATTGGACAAAATTAACGAAATGCCACGTCGACATTAGATACAAATTTGTTACAGTCACACCCCTAAACCTATGAAGTTAAAATGTTGTGGTTCGATAATGGCCAAGTGCCACGCCTATAATAAACAAAAATCTCTCACCTTCACAAAAACTAAACCTTTGGCGATAAAATTTGTTAAACATATTTACAAAAAGGTTTTATGTCCCCATCAGATCGGACACACGCCCACAATTTCCAAGAAACAAAACAAAAACTCTTTTGTACAGAATTGTATTGTAATCTGTAATCTGTAATCTTGTAACTTGCCACGCCCACTCTTTATAAGTAAAGATGGAGGGTATTTAAGATTTTCACCAAATCAAGTTTAGTTTTGTTTTTTTTTTTTTACTTATTTATTATGGAAATCAAACGCGAGTTCAATTTTTCTTGAATATGACTTTTTTTTTGATGCAATGAAAACTATTCGAGTACGTATATGAAATTTAAATTAGTTTTTTTTTTTCCCCGATGCGTTGGCATATTTGAGTCAATTGAATTCACTTGAAATGTATGATTGCCCGAAAACATCAAATTGAAATTAAGCAGACTTTTCAATTAGAGGCAAGCGAACCAGGAGAGAACAAAAACAAATAATGAAATTTAAATTGTAAATTAACACGAGTAGCCTCCAGCCCTTTCTACGTGTATATTGTAACATACATTCAGACACTTTGAAAGGCAATGCATTAAATGGAAAAGCAAGTCGACACTGGAGTAAATCACATTAATGTGTCCAAACAATCTTACTTGGCTGTGTTTGAAGTTATTAGTGACACAGAGAACGGTTTTTGTTCGTTAAGGTTGTCTGCTATCAAAGCAGAAAGGGTTCACATTAAAGGATCCACAATAGTGCTCAAGTTTACACCCCGTTACTAATATTAACCTTTTCCCCTTTTTTCGATGGTAATATGTGTATTTTGTTCCTTTTTTTTTTTCTTTTTTTCTTTTTCGGGTGTGCAATAATATCGTGACATTTGCACTCATATTTAGTTTCATTCGTATCGTAATAAGATCATCTGTTGGTCGTAAGGTTTCCTACTTAATTGCGTATAGATTCCTTGTGTCTCATACCAGCCATTCACTGTGTTAAATTAAGGCTGCAAGCCCTTATTGCATTATTAAGAAAACAAGTGAAATAAAAGAATTTTTTTCTTTTTTATAAGAGGAGTGGTTCTAAAAATGCTCCGATTCTAGCCATTTTCAAAAAGGTTTCTTTTTGCATCAATACATATCCTTGGCACCAAATTTCATCGAAATATCTGAAAAAATGCGATCTGTAGCTTGCACAAAAATTTACATGGACATACGGACGGATATAGATATGCTTATTAAACATGCCCACAATATATAAAAATCCATACTTGGTACAGAACATAAACTCGACTTGTAAATTGACACACAATACATACACTAGTAGAGAACGTAATCAGGCCACGCTTATAATTTGTATATAGACATGGAAGGTGCGTATATTTTTCGGATTTTTCAATTTAAGAACGATTTTGTTATTATAGACCTATTTGATGATATAAGGTATGATGGTCATAAGCAGTCTTCACCCCTTTCAGAATATAACACCAATGTCAAATATTTATTACCATTACTATTATTATCTTGTAACCAGCCAACTATGACATTTTACAAAACCAATGAACAATTATTTGAAATTAGTTATAAATATGTATAATTATCCCATCATTGATGTCGGTTTCTTTCAGTGGTGGTCATTTCGGTTTTCATATGTGCTGACAATATATAAAATTCAGTAACAAAACTAAAAAAAAAGAGAAAAAAAATAGAATTGTGTGCAAATGAAAGCATTCAACGGAATAAAAATTGTACTGTATACAATGTACAGGTGAATGCATTAACAATTATTTCGTTTGGAAGCGTTGAAATTTATGTATTAACATATATATACACATATGCACAACATGCACAACATGCATATGCATGCAGGAGAAAAATATTTGACTTGTATTTATTTATGTAAATTTAAACATTTAAAATTTATACATAAAAGAGCACAAAATACAATAAATTTGAAAGGATTAAATTAAGAAGGAAAGAGAGAGAGAGAGAGAGAGAGAATGATTTTGTGCTGCTATTTGTTTATATATATATTTGTATTTTAATTATATTGTTATTATGGTTTATATTCATCAAGTCTACCATTTACAATTGGAATTGAAAATAACTCAAATGGAAATGAATAAGAGCACAAGAGAAATATTGAAATTAACTCAATTGAAAATGAAGGAATTGATAATTTCATTTAAAGTATTTCCATTACCATTTGATTACCTACCATTTTCAATTGAGTGGAATTTTAAAATAATTCAATTTCAATTAAAAATAATTCAAATGAATATAGTCAGTACTAAATATGGAAATTGAAATATCTCAAATGGTAATTCTATTTGAGTACTTACTATTTCTATTTGAGTGGAATTTAAAGTAATTCAAAAATTAACTCAAATTGAATTGAAAATTACTCAAGTGGATGAAGTAAGAACAATTTCTAACGGTAATTGTATATAATGTGTTTTAATTTTCATTTGAATTATCTTCGATTCCAATTGAGTTACTTTGTTGTACAATTTGAATTAATTCAAATTCTCTTCGAGTTCTTTCCAATTCCTCTACGAAATGATATAAAAAATAAAATTCACAAACAAGACTTTCCTGCCTTTTTATATTATATTCAATAAACGGTTAAAAAAAGTACATGTTTTGGTCACTTTTTTTTTTTATTATTCTATTCTATTCTATATTCTATTCTCTTTTCCTTTATAGAATGTCTTGTAAATGAGTTATTGTCTACAAAATAAAAATCAAATCTCCGCCAAAAAGCTGTTTCACATATTGAACATTAATTGTATAAAGGATAGCACAACAACTAATTGGAGGCACGATGCTTCACTTGTATGAATTATTTTTCATTGGTCTTCTCAGTTTACAAGGTAAGCCTTCGTTTTATTATATTATATAATATATTTAAATGTCCTTACCAATCCACGATGGATTAATAAAAATTTAATCAAACAAGTACAAGATTGTTATTATTTAGGTTTATAGGAAATATTTGTAAGAATTGTGTAATTTTTGTCGCATTCTGATATATCAGTATTTAGAGTTTTTATGAAAATTCTCATTTGCTTTTAAAGCGCATTAGAATTACATAGAGTAAGAGTATAGATTGGATTAGTAAGATTAATCAGTGGAAGAGAGAAGAGCAAAAAACATTTAATTAAACATTTTAGTTAAGCAACTAAGTTACTGGAGATAGTGGTGGTGCTTTATTAGTAAGGGGATTAAGACTTAACGGGGAACCTTGTAATGTTTAGAGGGTTTAAAATTGCAAAAAGTCTCTTGTACAAAATGTTTTCCCAAAGTTTTTCTTTCGCTTAGGGCACCAAGTTTTTTTTATACTCACCACATACTGGTATACTAAGTTAAGGCCTCAGAGACTCCATAAGGTATATATCAGCATCTAAATCTAAATCGATTTAGCTATGTCCGTCCATCTGTCTGTCTGTTGTTGGAACTTTCACGGTCTAGAATTATGTATGTATAGATAGGAGACACCTTGTATTAGTTTAGAATATGACGCTAAAGTTAATACGTACGTTTCAAGTACCTTTCACGCCCACATTTATGTTATATAATATATATGGATGATATGTAAGAGTTGATCTAAGTCCAAGTTAGATTTTTTATTTAATCTATTACGAGGGGATTTTTCCTTTTCACTTACTCTAAAGTAGATGTGAGCGCCTCTAAGCAGTATATGATATATATTCTAATTGTCTGTCTGTCCCTCCTTGTATGGAAATTATTCTCCTAGTAACCGAAAATTGAACTTAAATTGCTTCTAAAATAATGCATTCACATAAACTCACTCACAAAAACAACAACAATAACAACAACAACAACAACAAAAAAATTCAAGTTCAAGTTGACAAATTTACCCAAACATCATGACAAATCGAAATACAATATGTTTCTAAAACACATGATTGTAATAATGAAACAAACTCTTCACTCACTCCCTCACTCACTCACTCATTCACTTTATCCACAACTTTTTTTTTTTATGACACAATTGGATAAACGTAACATTTGGCTGTGAAGGCTGCAGGAATATACGTACGTACGTACATACGCCTAAGTAATAATAGCACAAGCAAACTTAACCATAAATCTACTGCAAATATGCAAAATGATCAAAGTGTAGTGAATGGGTCGGTAGTGAAGAGGGGGAGTGGGGGCAGAAGAATTTTTAATGAAGTGGCATGAGAGCTGAAATATTGTATATGAACTCTAACATGAAGACTGGCACGGATTTTATGGACTTGAGCGTGATAAATGCGTAAATGAATGCATGTTGACTTTGTTGTGTGTTATTGTTGTTGTGGTAATGATTTTTGTTATTATTATTGTTGTTGTTGTTGTTGTTGTTGTTGTTAATACTATTCATGTGCTGCGGGTGGGTTGACAATCTTGTATCCCATGTACTTATTAGCGAAATGATTTGTGAAGTTTTAGCAGCACAAGTAACCCATAATAACAAGAACGCGTGAAAATGTATAATAGACACGAACTGTGCGTACAACAATTTGTTTGACACGACAATAATGCAACGAATAATAATCACGGGATAGGATGCAATGAACGGTTAATTTGGTTTAATAAGTTATACGACACACGGCATATTAGAGCGACTTTTGTACAACAATGCTTTGGGTGAAATGTGAAATTGCACACTCGGTGGTGGGATGTGGACAGAGGTTTACTGCATATGTGCATATTCTCTCTTTATGCCTTCTCATGGGTTCGTACATATAAATTAAAGCTTAACCACAAAACAAAATATATCAACTTTTCCTCTTTCTCTTTCGCTTTGCCTTGTAATGAATGCTTTTTCTTTTGCTTTTGCAAATACCTATGGACACATGTATATACCACACATGTGTGGTTAACCTCAACGGAATATTCTTTAGGACATTGCAATATAACGCATATTGGATATTAAGAATTCAACAATATTTCGAAACCGCAATTTTTTTTTTTTTTTTGGGAGAACATAAACAAAAAACAAGCAAAACGGGATTATATAGGCATACCTGGGATACCCATCATCATTGACCTCTTCCAAATAGCTAAGAAATATTATCGGAAATTTCTTTGTACGCAATACGCAAGTACCTGATTTTTGTTGCTGATCAAGACTTTGTAGGATGTCTGCCGTTTCCTTTTGGGTGTTGTAAATGGTATAACACCCCATCTTATGTGAAGAATATAAAAATTTGGTTAAATCCTAAGTAAGCGTCATAAAGCATGGGCGTGACAGGTATCTAAGAACGACCTATAAACGTACCTGAACAAATTTTACATATTCTTCACTTTAACAAATAGTGGGCGTGGCAGTTTTATTCTATAATAATTCATATTATAACTTCCTATCAACTTGTAAAACTGATTTAGTTTGGTTTAATATTTTATTGTACATTAAGGGCGTGTCTTTTGATCAACTCCGCCTCTTTTTGACCTTTATCGATGGCCTTCTTAGAAATACCATTTAGTAAGTTAATGTATATTGAGGATTATGGGTGTGACCCTAAACCGATTACCCTTAATATAGAAAATTGAAATGATTTCTTTTTATATATATTGTAACGAGTGCCAGTGGTATAGTTCGATTTGTCTTGCTGTAGAGAATATTTTATAGCAGCCAAGAGTAATTCTCTGGGCAACACGCACTATTTTCTTTAATACAATGCCACACAATTATATAAAACGCGGTGGGCGTAAATGACAATTCCTGAATGCACTCTTTACGTTCTAGGGGAGTTTTGCATACTGTACGCAGCAGTTCATTATGCATATGTACGTTGCATATATAGGGGCTTTGTTTTGTTTGATGAGCCAAAAGTCTTTGTTGCGTATTTATCATATTTTGTTTCGTTTGTTGTTCAACAAACTCTATATTTAGAATGGCGTGTAATTTATGTAATTGTTCGCTTCATTTCTGTAATGTTAATCACTGTTCTCTTTTTTTATTTATATTTATTCCCACTTCATTAATTACCATTTCGCTTTTTGATATTATTTGCAATCATTCTGTGTTAAGTGCTAATCTTGACTGTAAGCTATTAATGAAAATGAAAATGGGGAAAAAAAAAACAAGCAAGAAAACTGTATTTGAAAATTTGTCTTAGGCCAAATCTTAACTACCTTCCGCATCTAAGGTTAAGCGTGGCTTCGTATGTGATTACGCCTTTTAATAATGTATGTATTTCGTATCAGCTTGCAAGTCAAGTTTTACGTGGAGTATGATTTTATGTAAATTGTGGGTGCATCTGTTATTTATAACCACATCCATTTTTGGTACATCGATAGATGGCATAACTATAAATATGCATAGCAGTTTATAGCTCAATTTTTGTTGCAGATGAAGAGATTTTTGCCTATTATGGGTGTGACTTTTGCCCCGATTTTGCCCATTTTTAATAAAAAATCAAAAGTGTTTTGTACAAAATTTCAGTATATCAAAAATTACATCCACGGCCAACAACACAGGAACATTCGTATCTAGATCGACTCAGTTTAAGATGCTGATCAAGATTTCTTTAACTGTGGGCATGTCTATCAGTCTAATTCAAAGAGCAATCTGCATATAGAAACGACAAAATTTCAACTGAATATCTCTACATTTGTGTCCTTGAGAATGCCAATAAAAGATTCGTCACAGATTCACTTGGCTAATCAATTAGACTTCCATGCCGATGAATAATTTGTATACCCAATGCGTGTTGCAAACGAAACAATATACCTAATATACCCCTAAACTAATAAGCAGCCTTTATATGTTTCTAAATTAGTTATAACAGTAAAATTGTCTACATTATTACCAAGTTCCTTATTGGTTGTTTTTAAGAGTCTTTAGATATTTTATGGAATACAGAGCTACAGGTATAATTTATTGATTAATAAATAATTATAGTTTAAAACAGTTTTATTTAAACTTCTCTTCATCTTTCCTTGTTTCTCTTACAATTTAATATAAACACCGGTAGTTGTTGGTTTGGCATGGTGACTTTTTTTATTTATTTGCTCAGTATTTATTCACCGTAAAATGTAAATGAAAATATTAATGTCGATTGGAGTAGAACTAGCTCAATGCGGTATATTATGTTGCGGTACACGAAATCTATAAAGTTTATGTAAGGAAGGTTTCATCCTATCTATTATTAAGAGGGTTCTTTTGTACGCTGAACATTTAGGACAGACTTACAGACAGACATACTTCACAATTTTGTATCAATCTAAGAACCGCACATATGCGCAAAAAGAGAGATGGACGGACTTGTTATTAGTAATAATATGAATTGATCCGTGTAGCAAACTGTAAGTCCGTTTTTATCTATTTGAAAGTTACACACAACAGCACTAATTAAATGTACACACTTTACCACGTTCATTACAATACATTACTTTACAATACACACACACATACATACATTTGTACATTTGCGTTCGTTAATTTTCTTTTATGCATTAATATTTTGTTTTTGGTTAGCTTCGCATTAGCTGAAGGCAGTACCAGTACCAGTACCACAGCGCAGCTCTTCCTACTCTACTACATTATATTCATAATAAGTATATATATTTACCGCTTCATAATTTTTAATGTAAACATTATCATAATTTATTAATGTACCACATATAACAAATACATATGTATGCTTGGGTGTTAACTTTTAATTTATTGTAAGTGTATGGGCGCATATTTAAAATAACGCAAAAAGAAAAAAAACTAAAATTGTAATGAGTGTTGGGATAAAATTTCAAATACCCTTTACATTTAGATGTAAACTCTTGTAGGATGATTTGAGACACTTTGTCTTACAGATCGAATAATAAATCGATTTTGTTTTGGGCAACTTGGGCGGTATATAAAGGAGATGCATAAAAATGAGTTAAAAAAAATCTATCTCTGGTTTTGGGCAAATTTTAAATACTCTAACTATGAATATATAAATGTGGGCGTGGCAGGTATTTGCTTACATGTTCTAATATTGTATATATAACGGTTACAATTTTGATATAAATTTGAATCATTGTTTTTTGTAAATCCTAGGCGTGACCTTTAATTAATCCTCCGTGCCTAATATAAAATTTTTTTTTAAATAAAAATTGCATCTCTATGGTTCAATATTATCATTTATATTAATTGTGGGCGTGGCCGATTTTAATTTCACGTAGGAATCTTCAGTTTAAAACTAAGAAGTAAAAAAATCAAATTCTAAATACACTCTACATCTATATCGAAATGGTGGGCGTGGCAGAGCCATGAACATTTTATACATAGATAGTAGATAGCTTATATGTTTACAACTTCCTTGTTCGAAGTATAATAGAAAATGTCCGTCTGTCCACATTTAAGTTAAACCGTTTTATGGCTATGGAGTTCAAAAAATTGCTCCGATACGATTTATATTCAAAAGAGTTCCCTTTTGATATAATACATGTACTTGTTTTAAATTTTATCAAAGTGTCTCAAAAAATGCAACTCATTGTACAACTTGCGCGCAAATTTAAATGAATAGAAAGACGGACAGATGGACAGGGTTAGAAGCATTTACATTTTGTTTCTGAATCGATTGATATAATTGAGAGTGGGTGTGGCATTTACCCTTTGGATATTATAAACATTCACTCGTTTCAGTTCAATATCTCAATTTGTACTAATGTGAAAGTGCCAACAATAGACGGAGACGGAGACACGGACGGAAGTGGCAAGATTGATTCATATTTTGTAGATAATATGATGCCTGCTTTTAAGTGTTTGCAAAAGGAATAGCAAACTTAGTCTTGCACTGTGGTACACTATCATAAATATTTAACGTAACGCGACAGTCTATCCTTTTATTGTTTATATACAATATTTGTGATATTTATCATTTATATATAAGTTATTACAAAGAACAATTTATAAACATAGTTACGATTAATGGCAGTGATCATGTTATCCATTATTAATAGTTTTACTCATGTTACCAAATAGAACGTAAGGGGATCTTTATAATAATCATTTTTCTGAGTCACACCAGCCAATTAGTTGTAACGAAATGTATGTATTCTGAATATTGAGGTGAAAGGTGTAAACAGTTATAGTTACAGTTATTACTGCATATACAATGCATTCGTATTAAAGAAATGAACTTTTTTTTTTTTATGTACTTCCACAATTTTTTCTTTTTCTTTTTCTTTTTTTGCTGCCCTCTGCTTGATTAAATGCGTGTAATTTATGTAATTCATTGTTTTTGTTTTTATGCATTAATTTAAATGTTATTTAACGTTAATACGTGTACGTGCGATCCCATAAAAAAAAACCTCCACAACCACCATAATAGTTGTAGTGTCCATTAAACATAAAAAAAAAAATAGCACTTTCAGTATTGTGTGCATGCTGTACGGTAATGCGAGTGAGTGTACATACGTACATATGTTCATGCAAGGGCGAGAATTGAATGAATTGCAATTGAAGTAATAATTCATCGATTTTACTTTGCCAATGATAGTATTGTGGGTTTTATGGTTTCAACTAAAAATATACATATATTCGTTATATTTACGGCAATTTTATTCGTGCAGGAAAGTAATTGAATTGTTATTATGATTATGGTCATATATCAGGGGCAAGAAAGGATTCCTTTTAACTAAATCCAACTTTCTTTAGTACAGTAGATAGCTTATATGTTAACAACTGAGTGTGAAAGATTTTTTTCAATTGGGAGTGTGGCATTGGATCTATTTCGTTCTATTCTATAACAAAATGCGAATTTTTAGCTGGGACATACGGACGGACACATTCAGATGGTCTGAAATTTTTATTGCTGCTTAAGAATAAATGAATTTTTTAGCGTATCTAAAGCCTCCCTCCACTAAATATATTCCACCTTCTACACTGTTGTAGAAAGCATAAGATAAAATTACATAGAGAAGCAATTCTATATTGCATACGTGATACATAAATATATAAAATTATTTATATGATATAAAATATTTACAATTTCTTGCACCCACACACACACACACACACACACACACACACACACACACTGAAAAGATTATCTTGTTAAGCTGTTTAAATTCCAAATGCAATGGTTACTGGTTGCAGTTTACCTTGAGAAGAAGAAAGAGATTATACCTTCTCTTTATACATTTATTCAATATCTTATACAAATATCTATACTTATGTATTGTACAAGTGTATGTTATAAAGCAAGTATATGAAATAAAGCAAGAAAATGCATGAAAAATGTTGTTTCTGTATAATAAAAATGCATAAAACCTCTTCACACACACATTCACACATATGTATATATATATATATATATATATATATAAATATAGAGAATGTGTGAGTTTGTATATATTATGTACATACATAATGCCTGTATACATATATAATGGAACATATGTGGCTTCTCTTCTTCCATCAATACGGACGTACGTACAATACATGAATACAAATGAAATAGACCTTTAAAGTTAAACCACAAGTAGTAGTTGTTTAACAAACAAAAAAAAAACAAAAAAAAAACAACAATAACAATAACAAGAGCAATACAGTATGAATCTAACAAGTCATTGCTTGCGTACATTCGTATGAAAATTATCTTTAGATTTTGAATTTATTTTCAAGCGATTTGGGTCAAAGGTTTTTTTTTTTCTTCTAAAATTTCAAATACGTTGAATGTGTTTTATAGGAGGCAATAAATTTTACTTTTACATACAATTCCAAAAAAAAAAAAAAAATATATATAAAAAAAAAAAAAAAAAACCAGTGACCTAAATATATATTAAATAAAGGGTTATACATATATATATAAATAAATATACATAGCACTGCTGCATGTGTTCAATAAGTTTTCAAAGTATTTTTTGATGATTTCTTCAAATTTCAATAACTGTCGATGTTCAGTGTATGCGTACAAATAATTAATGTATATGCAACTGTACTAACGAGCCGGACTTAATCTCAAAATAAATTTACACAACTCTTCACTTGGATTTAATTATCATTTTTATATCAAACACTTTAGTGATGTTCTTTATATTCACGTAGAAAGCATACGGGATCCGCATGACAATCTGAATCGATTTAAGAGTCCGCTGATGATTGTAAATCTTTCTAGTTATCTGCATTCTATTTAAATTGTGCGAAATCGATCAAGAGCCACTTCCATAATAGACAAAAATATATGCAACAACCGCAAAATTTGAGCTAGAAAGTTGATTTATGGTATCCGTATATAAAATAAACTAATCCTTGGAATATGCCAAAAAAAAAAGGCTGGTTCAGGCACACAATTCGTAAAAATCTTTTTTTGTACAGAAGCCGATTAAGTAAAGAGCATCATCAGGTATTTGCCACGCCCATATTTTATATACAAATGTAAAGTATTATCAGTTTTAGTAAAAAATTAAAAACATTAAGACGGACGGATGGACAAGATTTAATGAAACTAAATAAACTTTAGATTCAAAATTCATGTCTTTTATAAAATCGCTAAATTTTGGTGTTTCTTGGATCTTACTTAAAAGAAAATCTCCTTTTTTTTTTGTTTTTTTTTTTTTTTTGTTGCTCAGTGTAATATGTTATGTTCTCGTATTCTATACCCAGCTGCCATACATTATGCATTAACATTATATCATGCAACATCTTTGTTTTATGTTTAATCCAAATACAAATGGGTTTGTCCTCCTTCCGAAAGCTTAACTGGAAGGGTTTTTTGTTTTATTTCCTCAATATATTGTATATCCTTACACATTTGGCAAAGGATTTGTTGCATATTTTGTTATATTGATTCCATCCTTTTCTTTAACTGCGCTTGGCTTAACAACGATTGTTAGCAAGTTTGCAATGGCAGCAACATGACATGACATTATTTCAGAAAAAATATGTGTGTGTGTTGATAATTTATTTTAGTCTCAATCCCCACCACCCCCCAATTTATACAATACATTCCTTTATGTATGTTTAGTTGTGTTGATTGTACAAAGTGTTGTGTTAAGCTGTATTGTGTGTGTGTGTGTGTTTTGGGTGTTGTGTGCCATTCAGCTTTTGCCAACTATTCTGCTTTGTTTTGCTATTGATTTGGATTTTTTATTTTTTTTTATTTTGTTAAGTCTTACAGTAAAGTCGGAGTTTTTTCTTCGGCATTGTGTCCATAGCAATTAAGATTCGAATTAAATTAAACATTTAAGTTGATCTGAATTTAAGATCACAAAGTCACAAAATCAATTTAAATTATTAAAAAAAAAAAAAAAAAAAAAAAAAAAAACACATCAAACGCACGTGAAGTGTTTCAGCTTTTATCGTTTGATGGGATTTTTTATTCATTCAGATTCAAATTTTATCACTTAATTTATAATTTTTTGGTTTTGTATTCTTTTTATGATACAACTCGCGTAATATATACACTTGTGTATATGTTTGCCTTACGTTTGAAATCGCATATCTGCGCATCTGTTAGGCATCTTGGACCATGTGGGAATCTGACTCCAAGTAATTAATGTCGTTTTTCCTGTAGAGACGGACATTCAAATGCTTCTTCATCTGTGCAGCTCCTTCAGAAGTAATTGCATTTAGCATCATATCTTTCGGCCATGTGGCCTATAAGGCAGTGTCTAGAAGAGCGTAACTCTCTTAAAGCAAACATTCGTGCAGTCCAGTCAATTGCTGTGAATGGCTTTCGACCGATTTTACCTTATTTATATAGCTAGGCATATGTGTATAAAATTTCTTCGCTTCAATATTTAAAAGTTAAAAATCTTAGGCGTTTCAATAACGGACCGGACATTAACAGATCAATGCAGATTTTGATGCGTAAAAAGTCTTGAATCATTCTTATTCGCTCCATAGTACTAACGGCTACTTTGTACCTTGACAATAAATAATAAATGTTTGGTTTCATTAAGCAATTTAGACAATTTTCACCAGAAACGTTTATATCATATGCATTAGATCTCTTGAAATGTATGTGCAAACTAGAAAATATATTAAAAGACATTCACAACTAGCAGCAAGAATGCATCTGATAACAAGCATAACACTTCCTTATGCATAGATTTTTATTTGTAAAAGTATATTAAGTTCAGAAATCGATTCAGAAACAAAATGTGTTTGCAGTTAATCATGTCCGTCTGTCCATGTATAATTGTACGCTAGCTACAGGTCGCATTTTTTAAGATATTTTAATGAAATTTGCTACAAAAACATTATTATTAACCTAAAAAAGAATCTTATTGAAAATGGACCGTATTGGACCATTTTTAGAACCCCTCCTTATATAAGGTTTGATTATAATGAAAGTCTTTATATAGAAAAAAATTGCAATTTTTAATATTTTTGTGAAAAAAAATGTCGTGAAGCTTAACAAATTTAATTAAAATTTGAATCCAATCGGATTATTTTTAGAATTTCAATATTTCTCGAAATGACTTATATGGCAATGACTCGCATTTACTGATACACTTAAACTAATTGTATTATAATTTTGTGGAACTAAGTAATGTAAGGGTATTAAGAGATCGGACCGACTCTAACATTTTTACTTGTTATGTATAAATATGAGAGTGTCTGAATATTAATTATTATCACTTAATTTAAAACTAAACTAAGTGAGTGTGTGTTTGTGTGCGTGTGTATGAAGAAGAATCATATAATTGAACTCAAACACACAAGATTTTCTTATCATTCTTATGTCGTAAATGCCAGTCGACTAAGGTTTTTTTTTTTTTTTTTTTTTTATAAAGAACTTCTTCTTCTTCTCTGGATGGAGTAAAGCTACCCTCTCCCTCCGGCCCCATTCCATACACACAAACACAATATATCGAATTTTTATTTCTTTTTAAACGCAATAACTTAGAAAAGAGTTTTTTTTTTTTCCTTCAATGCGCGCGTACACATAATCGAAATGTGAAATTGTGCGTATATACTGTGAGTGTATGCGTGAGAGAGTGTAACGAGTAATGGAAGAGTTTCAACAGCTCTCGTTACCACATACATATGTGTGTGTAAAGGAAAACGCACAGTACCCTTCGGCTACTTCGCGCATTCTATCGCGTATAGTCCACTAAGTGTTCAATGAGTTACAGTTCGACAATTTTAAGACAGTTTCCATTACAAGCACTCTTTGCACATGTCATCCTGTCTATCTTCTCGGTTATTTAATCGGTTGTCAGATCCCAGCACGTATGTTCCCAAATCTTAGTGCATTGCTGTTTATTATACTGAGAAAATTGTTTTTGTTTTCTTTTTTTTTTTATTATTATATGAAATTTTTTTGTATTCTAGGATAGAAAAAGGAAATATTTCGTTCATTTTTAATGTACATTCCCATAACATACCAACATAACCATTAACTGATAGCAAAAATCTCTCAAAACTTTTTCTAATAGTTTGAATACAAATTTATGTAGACAGACGGACAGACAGACAAACTGACCGATATGGTTAAATCGTTACCTACAAGTAATTCTGATTCGTTTGGATATAATGAAATATTCTCTTTAGGTGTATCAAACAGAAGCATAAACATAATATACCCATATATATACAGGATGTAATTAACGGGACCAAAACTTTTAAAGTGTTTTCTCTCTGACAAAAGACAAAACGCTAAGTATGAACAAGTACCAAGTAAATGAACGAAATTTTTTATATCCTACACATAATATGAGAGTATACTAGGTTTGTCATTCCGTTTGCAACACTTGGAAAGAGAAGTCTTAATATAATATGCCCATAATTTATAAAAAAAAAACCAACTCAACGTACTCAAAAAAACTCGCCCTGTAAGCTGATATGTAATACATGCAGTAGATGTGGAGATTATTTAAGATTTTGACAAGTCTAAATTTTAAGTCAAATATGATTTTTTTTTGTAAATTATAGACATGTCTGTTAACCGACCACACCCATATTTGCCACATCAAAGGAAGCTTTAATTAATCATGTATATGTGTACTAAATATTAAATTTTTGTGGCTAATATATAGATTATTATCAATTGTGGGCGTGGCATTCGATCAATTTCACCCAATTTAAATAGAGAGTTGGATGCAGAAACTTAAAATTTTGATACAAAATTTTGCATCAATATTTACTTAAAATTTATAGACGGACACACGGACGCATATGTTTTAAATGATTATAATTTTAATGCTGAACAATATTATGTATATATATATTGTAGGGTATTTCAAATGATATGACAAACTTACTACATCTTCTATAAAGGGTTAAAAAAAAAAGGAAGACCCTGCTGCACTTGTATATCGTTCAAGCAAGAAATGCTCTCACTTGTAAACTCAAGTACGAAAAAGTGTCACTTACAAACAATGAGATCAAACCAAAGAGCTACTAAACAGAATTAAAAGCCATTAGAAAACTTTTTTTTACATATATACATATACACAAATATATATATATATAAACAACAACAACCAAAGAGTTATAAAAGTTTTAATCCTAAAACACAAAGAGAATGCTCATCCTAACTAACAAACAAACAAACAAACAAGTAAGAGAACTATATTTGAATTATGTCAATTCTTAAATACTCTCTACAACTGCATATAAATGGTGGGCGCGGCCAGTTTATGATTACGCCCTCTATTAGTGTTTGTATTATGAAAGACGTTACAAATGAATTTTTGTGTGCAAATATATATAGATTTTTGTCGATTGTGGGCATGGTTTTTGACCGATTTGGCCCATTTTAAATAATTCTCTGTCGAAAGTAAAAGTATCTGTATAAAATTTCAGCTCAATATCTCAAAATGTATATGCCCAACCATTGAATGCCAACAAGAGAAGGACACATGGAGACAAGGACTTATATGTCGAGATCGTACTTTATACGGTCTTTAATGCGTTTTTGTGAGTGTTGCAAACAGAATGACAAACTTAGTATAACCCTTAACTTAGGTGGAGAAAAGGACAAAAAAAAAAAAAAAAAAAACTCAAGTGCACGAATATCCCACTAAAGTAAAGGAGACAAACGCGTTTATACTTAGCATAGATGTTGCACGTTATTCGTCATAGTCGTTACATATGTTTGCGTGTAATTAATAACTTGTAAATAACCACTAAACAGTGGGTTTGGTGGGTACTCTGAAAGCATCATTAAAGTATCATTAATAAACTTTTGAAATGTTCTCTCTTTATGCTTTACACCCATTAACTTTTCCTTTGTAAATGTCTAAGTAAAATTTAATAAGTTGATAAATTGGTATTTTGTGGTAGTATTGTGCTTACACTACATAGTGTGATGTGAACTTCCGACAGAAACTTTATTTGGTTTCAAATTTATTTTACTCTTATGTGTCTAACCAAATATAATTTAGGGAGCAAATCCAACTAGAGATACATATAGATTTAATTTGTACAATATTCGGGATAGTGTGAAATGGATTCATATTTGTTGTTGTTATTATTGTTGTTGTTAATAAATACGAAATGACATTTTGTGTTTTATATGTTTTTTTTCTTTTTCTTTTTCTTCTTCTTTTGTTCGTGCTTGCGGTGCAGTCGTTTCGCATTAAGTTTCATTTGTTTTCTTTTCATGTCATTTTTGTTTGTACACGTACGCACACACACACACACATATATATATATATATATATATATATTTTGTTGTTTCAATAAATCGATTATTTTGCTGTTAACATCCGCATCAGGATGACATTCCAATTGTATTACTTGCACTTTCGTTATGAACTAGAAAATAAGATTTCAACTAATCCACAATTGCGTATAAGCTGCCTGCTTGAGAAACAGTACAAAATTTAAACAATTTAGGTTGAGTTTGTGTATTCGTTAAGCAGTTTGAAACATCATCGCCTACATTTCATATATGTATGTGGGTGTAAAGGAAATTTTGGAATAACAGCCACTCCCACAATATGCCAATGTTTCACCCTGCCACTAAAATGAAACTATTTTATAAAGTTGAAAGTAAAAAATTGAAAAATTATGTAAAATCGCTTAAAAGCCACGCCCATATATCATAAATCTAGCTACTACAATTACGCTAGAAAATTAAAATAAGATTCAAAACAAAACCTGTTTTTTTAATCGAAGAAATTTATGCACATTTTTTGGGGCGATTTTCTTTTTGTACGGTACGGTACCAATCCATCGCACAAAAACAAATTTGCCAGGTATCCACGTTCATATATATTTAACTTATTGATATTTTCAACCATTAAAATAACATAAAAGTTAAACTTACTATATACGAACAACACCTCCTAACAAAAATCGACACAAAATTCAGCCCTAAATAGCAGTTGGCCACGCCCATAAACCAAAAAGAGTCCAAAATTGTGGACGTTTGACAATACATGCTCGGGTTTGATCGACTGTAACATTTTCACTTGTTCTTTTCTTTTTTCACATTTTTATGTATGTACCGCATATTTTCTAATCCGTTCGAATTGAATTCATTTGTTGTTTGTTATTATTTATGTTATGCACGCGCTTCAACAATAACAATTGGAGTCGAACAGAAGCACGCGCGTTTATTATCAATACGGAGCTAACAATAAACATTTATGGCTTTGGGCCTAACAAGCTACTTAATTAGATTTTTTTGTTATTGTTGTTATTGTACAATTTAGCTTGTAAAAGGCATATTGTATATAATGTTAAATCTGTATAAAGGCTAGCTGTGCTAGTTAAGCGATTCGTTTAAGCTAACAAGTGAATGGAGAAATTCTAAAAAAAAAATTTCTTTACAAAAAATTTCATTATTTCGTGCGTTCCTCAAACAACGCATACATTGCACTGTCCGCCCTACTCACAAGCTTAGTTTAAACTTTATAGACGCATATTTTCCATAATTGAGATGATACGATAGAAATTCTAATTCAACTTAATGAACGAAATAATTATGGTATGAAAGAGAACCATTACCGCCATTTGTACAGAAGATAGAAATCTTTGCTAATAAAATTTTTAATTGATTTGAATTTTCTTTCAATTGAAATGAATATTAAGAAATGCTTACAGAGGCGAACTGTGATGATCCTTAAAATTTCTAGAAAACACTTGATATTCAATTTGTTTAAGTAAACTTTTCGAGGCAAAGTTGCCGCTCATTGTGTATAAATCAAGAACAAATGAGAAAAATATAAAGTCTGCAGCATGATTGGCAACAAATAGAATTGAAAGTTTCCCAGCTACGTTTTTGTTCTGCTGTTTTTGTTGATTGCCCACCACTTACAACGACAGTCTGAGGCGAAAATGAAAAACGGAAAAACTAAATAGAAAACTGTAGTAAAAGTGCAAATGCCATTAGATGGTAGGTAACGAGAAAACGGAAAAGTTTTCGTGTAAGTGAAAACAAAAATACAAACAAAAAATTACAAAAAAAGAAAAAAAAAAATCAACAAGAACAACAACATTTTCTGCCTCAAAGCTGAGTGTAAAGATAAATTTTGTCATGTTCCTATATATTTACTTCCCAACAGTTCTAATCATGCGAAGCTTGGTGGGAGATCGTACGATCTAGTTCTGCAGAGAGTAAAACAGCGAAACTGGAACGCATAAGATCGCATCCCATATTATACAGCATTTACTACGTTAAAGCCTCTGCCAACAAGAGCAATTCTCATAAATATGTAAAAAACGTACAAACGGCCAACGCCTTGAGAACATTTTAAGACATTGGGATATTTTTATACCTTCCACATAAGAAGCCTTCACATACTTTACAAAGTATACATATATTCTTAATTCTTAAATATTGGCATCTGCTGGTGACTCTAGACACTCTCAGAAACTGACTCCAAGTGTTTTGTGTCGTTTTCCCTGTAGAGCCGGGCATTCACACAGCAGATGTTCCACAGTTTCCGCCTCTTCCTCGTCCTTGCAACTTCTACAGAAATCATTATACGGGACACCGTATCTGCTGGCCATGCAGGCCTATGAAACAGTGCCCCGTTAGGATTACGACGACTACAGAGATCGATTTCCCGTTTAGACTTAGTAGGTCTTTAGTTCGTTTAAAATTTAACCGAGGCTAGAGAGTGCGAGATATGCAACAGTTCGATAAAGTACTCCACCTACTGTTTGTCCATCTCGCCGCCTTTCTATCCAGTCCACTTTCACGCTAATATCCTGCCTAATAGTTTATGTAAACAGTTTCTTATTTAGGAAGAGTATAGTAGTCCACCGCCAAGTCTACAAATTGACACAAATCTGGCTACAAAAATAGAGCTTCAAACGTTGAAACTTGGAATACATTTTTCCGTTTACTGCGTCCATCAATATATTTAAAATAGGCGGTATCAAATACTGGACTGTGAAAAGAGAATAAAATCCGATATGGAAATAGCCATATGAACGCAATACGTTAATTCTAACATATGTACCGCATCTGAAATAAGTTTCAGCCGGATATCTTAATTATTCTGTATTTTTATTGAAATAATAAATTGTTATGTCCTTATTGAACAACTTTTTCTAATTATATACTTTCTGGATTCTCTAATGCCTTCTTTTTGCTAATGCTAAAGGAGTCTGGAGCAGATTAGAATGATATGTAAACCGGTGATATTTCTGATATTTGAAATAATTGAGCAAGTGCGTAAACTATGTAATCATGTTTTAGTTTACTTTCTAAACGGATAATAATGATGGATCTGCCACGCTTATCTAACTTTTGAATAAAAGTTGTGTTTATTGGTTTTTATTATTAAAATAACTTTTACTTGTGTAACATGAATGGTATTTGACTTGAATTGTTTGCAGATTATTCGTTTAGTTTGCGTTTGGTTGAGGTACGCATACCAAATTACGTGATCAAGGGTTCGGCAGCCCAGCTGGAATGTCTTTATGATTTAGATGGCGAATCTTTATACTCGGTGAAATGGTACAAAGATGGCAATGAATTTTATCGGTACGTGCCAAGGGATATACCGCCAGCACAAACATTTCTATTGCCCGGTGTATCAGTTGATGTAAGTATTAAAGAAAATCTACAAAAACACACACACACACACACACGAATATGGTAAAAACTGAACTTTTTTGTTAGTGAATGTGTGAGTTGTGTAAAAAGTCCTAAATTCATTTTGAAAGTGTTAAAGTTCAAATTTATACTTCAAGGATAAACAGCCTCATCCATTACTAACTGCACTGAGGGACGGTATTTTATATTAAAAAGTATTTCAACCGCATTTAGCAAATTTCCGCAATTTCTTTTTATAACCAACCGCTCGGTGGGTAAATAAAAGGAGCTTGCTAGCGCATACGCCATAAATTTTATTTACTTTTTGTTTCTCCCTGTTCCCAGGCGCGCACTTTGTCCTGCAACATACAGTTTGCTCAGCAAACTTATGTTAAATATTACTTGGTAGATAAAATTTTACCATACGAGCATTCTTCCGCACACACACGCACATACCTACAGTAGCATATCAAATATGAGTTGTATGGCAATATATTTTGTACAAATTGTATATAAATTATGCATCAAGTTACATAACTCACCTACCGACACTTTATTGTATACCGCAGTAACTCTTATTGATATACGGTGACATGGGTGCAGTGTATGTGTGTGGCTGCGTATTCTGTTCAATGCATTGCGAATTATTAATGCAAAATTAATGGAGTTGGAATCTTATTCTTACAGGTCCACAACTCCAGCGATGCCATCGTAACGCTAAGAGAAGTTACATTACAATCAGCCGGACGATTTCGCTGTGAAGTGAGCGGTGAAGCGCCCTCCTTTCAAACGGTCACCGAGCATGGCGACATGATAGTAGTGTGTAAGTATCATATTTTCTCTATCCATTGTACGCCATTCCAACAGAACGGCGGCCACGTGCAGAAATGTCTCATTTAAATTTCGTACATATTTGGAATGTTTGTAAGATTTACCAACATTTTGAATACATGACAGTTTTTAAACCCTCCGTGAAAATCCGGAAACGCCTTTTCACATGTTGGAGAGCGAGAGAGATAAGTTCGGGGGCATAATAAACAAAGCTAAGTAATAAAAAACAAAAACAAACACAAAACAAACGAGATTCAATTTGTGTTGAGATTTTCATTTTATTTCTCTACTCTAAATGATTTTAGTTTCTATTTATTGTCCAAACAAATGTCCGCAAAACAGTCTGCTACCCTGTTTAAACAAACTACAGCTTTAGCTAAATGGTTTTGTTTCGTCTTTTTTTTTACGATACTTTTTGTTAATGGACATCATTGTGCAGTCACTCTTTTACGGCACCAGCATCATTTGTGTAATGCTTTCTGTAGCTTAACAAATATTGAATTTTCTGCTTTTCTGCACATACTACAAAAAAAAAAAAAAATAAAAAAATTGTAGGAAATTTAAAAAAAAAAACATCAAAAAAAAATTAAGGCAAAAGACTAAATGGCAATAGCAGGGTGCAGTGGCAGTATGAAAACGTAAAACAAATTGTTTAAGCATCAAATGAAAAAAAAAAAAATATATAAAAAAATTGGAAAAGTGACACATTTAAAAAAAAAATAATAATAATTTTGTTTTTGTTCCAGCTTTACCAGATCAGGGGCCACCCAAGATTAGTGGTGGTCGTCCGCGCTATCAAATAGGCGATTGGGTGCGCATAAATTGTACGGCTGGGCGCTCCAAGCCGGCTGTACAATTATCCTGGTTCATCAATGGTGAGGCTGCTGATCCGCACTTTTTGCGGGGATATGACATTATCGTATCTGGCCGCGAGAGTTTGGAGACCTCTGTGCTGGGTTTACAATTTCGTGTAGAGCAACATCACTTTCGCAACGGCGATATGAAATTAAAGGTATGTACTGAAATATACTCATTTCGAATACTTCAAGTAATAAATCGAATTAAAAGAATTAAAAAGCAACTCTGATCATTTAATACTTTACAGCACTTAGTTTTACAAGTTTCATTATATGCAAAGGGGTTCTAAACATAATCCGATGGAGTCCACATTTGGCACAGCCAATTCTAAATTCTTTACCCATGTTTTCTTGCCATATAAAGACTTTCATTACAATAGAATCTTATATGGGGATGTTCCAATACTATCTATTTTCAGATTTTTCAAAAGGATTTCCTTCAATTGTGGGCATGGCTATTAACAAATTTCTTGATAATTTTTTTTAAATCAACTTTTTCAGTGCGTTGCTTCGTTATCAACATTTTATTGGCGCAGCAATGAAGAATCGGTAGAGGGTGATCGTCCGCAGAAGGCTCCCGTTTTAGAATCACGTGAAACGGTTTACGCTAGTAATTCAAGAGCCGATCCCGTACAAGGTATGTCATTGCGGGAAAGTTTTGTTACCAAAATCTTATCGTTTTTCATTCAACCAAATGCAGCCAGTAAAACGGACTCTATGCTGCTTAACAAAAATATAAATTTATTTATACTGTTAGCACTGGCTACAATAATCACTACATACGGTGGTTGTGGTTTTGAACATATTTATTTAACAGCAATTATTTTAAAAAATCCCATCAATAGTGGTGAAAAACAAACAAACACGGAAAATTCTTTAATTAAGATTAAAGTTAATAAACAGGAAAAAAAGAGTTTTAATCATCCAGCACGTCCAACAATACTTGAAACAAAAAAGAATACGACAAGGCAAGATAAGCAGCGAAAACCATTAGGACAACAACAACAACAACAACAACTACAAAAGCGCTGTCAAGATTGTATTCATCAGTCACACTATGAAAATAGTGCCAAACTTGAACAAAGTGAATCGCAATTTAATGAGGAAATGTCAGTTCGTCTGCAGGCGATTTTCCTTTTGCTGGTGTTTCTGCTACTGCCACTACTTCCTCCTTTAATATCATTACCTTTCAACAATGTACAGTCGTCATCGTCGTCGTCGTCGTCGTCGTCGCCGTCATCGGCAGCGCATACAACTTCCGTTTCCGTTGCAAAATTGACAAACAACTCTACGCTTTATTACAATCGTATCAACGGCATTCGGCATGCCCCCACCAATGCGCCACACCATCAAATAAACTACAGGTAGCTATATAATTAAATAGTTCATTTTTAATGTCTTCTGTATTCGCTACCCGACGTTTCTTCTTCTTCTGTTTTTTTTTTTATTTTTTTCTTTTTTTATTATTTCGTTCATAAGTTTTCATTATAAGCGAAGGAATAAAAATCAAATTTATTAAACAACTCAACAACAACTACAACAACAAGAATAACACCAACACAATGCTATAATAGATAAGAAGAATTGTGTTGTACAATAGCAAACTCTGTGTGTGTTTATAGTTGGCTTATATCAACTATTAAGTACCATGCAAGCGAACACAAGCACAAAACGAAAAAATTCTATTGGATGCCAGAAAAACTCAGAAAATCTACCCAAAAATCAGTCAATCAGGTTTAAATTTAATTCTAATAAAGGGGGGCGTGGAATGACTTGTTTGAGATGTTATATATTTGTTTGGCATTCTTCCGGTCCATCCAAAATGGGTGTGGCATTTATATATTATAAAATTATTACAATTTATCAAATTGGTCCATTTGTGGATATTAAAAAGAATCCACTACAAATACAATTTATAACTCCATCAATATTGTCTTGACTCCTTGAAAGTTTCACAAACACACACATACACACACACACATACATACAGTGCACTATGGTATAAATAAACCAAATATAATTGGATTTGAGTTCTCTAAGATTGCACCAAACATTCTTTTAAACAAACATGTACAACTACGTACACACATACAATATATATGTATTTTATATATATAAGTACATGGACTTTAGCAGAAATTTCTTATATACAAAAAAAAAAAAAATAAAAAAATAACAAGAAAACTAAATTTGGCTTAGGCCAAACCTTAAATACCCTGCACATCCACAAGGATGGGCGTGGCAAATATATATATGTATATATATTGGGCCCTCTAATAGTGTATGCATTAGGTATCAGCTGCAAGTTGACTTTTATGGTGAATATGGTTTTTTGTAAATTGTGGGCGTATCTGTTATTCGACCATGTCCATTTTTGGCATATCGATAGATGCGATACATATAACTAAGTGTACCAAATTTTAATTTCATAAATAAATTTTTGTGGCAGATATATTGGTTTTTATCGATTGTGGGCGTGTCTGTTTTCCGATTACGCCCATTTTTGCCACATCGATGGATGAGGTAATTATAGAAATATATGTATCAAACTTTAACTTAATAGAATAGCTCAATTTTTATGTCAGATAAATAGTTTTTTGTCGATTATGAACGTGGATCTTGATCAATTTTGCCCATTTTAAATCTGCGTATAGAAACTAAAAGTCTCTTTACCACATTTCAGCTTTATAATGCCCGTCAACAATGCCAACAAGAGACAGACACCCGGACATTTATGTCCAGATCGGTTCAGTTTTTGATGCTAATCAAGAATATATATACTTTGTCGGATCGTCAAAGCCTCCTTTTAGGTGTTGCAAATGGAATGACATACTTAGTATAGCTCCCATCTTATGTGGAGGGTATAAAAATAAAAAAATAAGAGCAAATGTTTATTTTGTACTTGTAACTTTTATTTTATTTGATTTTCCTTTGGTTTCAATTATTTTTCTTTTTACTTTTGTGTTATTCTATTCCATTATTAAGTATTAAGGATATTACGTGTACATATAAAGAAGTTGTTAAAATTTAAGCATTAAATAGAAAAGAAGCAGAAAACAACAAAGAATCCTAAAACCAGCTCCACAAATATTTACCAAGAAAATGTTTTAATTAAGAAAAAACAAAATGAAAAGAAAAAAGAAGAAAAAAAAAAAAGTATTCAATATAATGCCGATTAATTGAAAACTCTTCCACATAGCAGACTTTGACATTATCCAACCACATTGCACCAACTCACAGGTTTTTTTTTTTCTTACAAAAGTAGTTTTTAATTATTTCATCATAATCACAAGATTTTTACAAAGTGTGACAGTTTTTGTTCGTTTTTATAAAACAATTACCTTCAAAATAAGAAATATTTACAAACAGCCATTCTACAAAACATTTCTAGTCGATTTAAGAGCACTACGGTTAAGCCGAAGAAACCAAAATACTGCTCTTTCAAGTGGTAGACTTAAGATTCAACGCGTATAAGCCTTTAAGTTTGCCGAAAGGTATAAAACTTTACATTTTAAACATAACTTGTCATCACTTATACGCAATAGTTCTTATCTGAAGCTGAATCCAATAATGATTTATAAAAAATCATTCAAATTTAATTAAAGTCTTCCTCTCCGGCAACTCGTTTCAAATCTATCAATTGCTCATACTATTTGCTCTTCCAGTTATTAAATAAATCAGACTTTTTTTATAAGATAAAGAAATAAAAAGAAGAATTATGACTGCTAACAGATAGGAATGCTATTGATAATGGACCCAATTGAACCATTTTAGAAACCATTTCCACGTAACAATGCTTTGCGTTCAGTGATACAACTAACATAATATGTGGCACTAAGTAATGTAGGGTATTAAATGATCGAGTATAACCAACTATAAGATTTTCTGAACAAATTCTGTCACACTATTACATAAAGTGTTATGCAGAAAAATTTAAAAACTTCAGTTGGGAGGAAAACATTTTCATTTTATGACATTTCACAAAGTTGTGACATTAGAAAGTGTTCACTGCTCCGGTTAAGTAGTTTTTGACATTGTGGGCTAGTTTAGCGAGAATGGAAAATAAAGTTGTTGAATAGAAAACTAAGAAATGCAACAACAAGTAATTAATTCATTTTCAAACAATCATAAAGTTTTTCTTATTTTTTGTGGGAGTGGGGGTGCGGAGTAAACTGAGTGTAAATCAAATATGAAACAATTATGTTTGATTAAAGCTAAATCTTGACTTTCCATCATCGCTGTATATGTTTCAATTTTCAACTATTATTTTGTCCGTATGTCCGTCTTACACATACACACTACCACGTACTGGAATAATTTTGTGGTCTATACATCCATCAACTGAAAAATTGTTAAAGTTATGGACAAATAAACATTATGATGCTGTGGGAAAGTGAAAATGTTTTTCACAAATATGGTGGTTAGAGTGGTGGTCTTGGTTATTATTATATAACGAAAAGTTTTATATCTCCTTGACTTGACTTGAAGGTGATGAGTACAAATCAAAATGACGCTGGCACTTTTCCAATCCAACCCATCCTGTCTTTGAATTTCCTTAAAAAATTACTTTAATTAAAAAAAAAAAACCAACATAAAAATACAATAAAATAGAAAACAAATATAAAAACTACATTTGGCATAAGCCAAATCTCAAGTACCCTACACATGTACATACACACTGAGGACGTGGCAGGTACACGATTACGTCCTATAATAATGTTTGCATTACGTATCAACTTGCAAATCGAGTTTTATGCTCTATACGGTTTTTATGTCTACTTTCTGACCACGCCCATTTTACGGTTTATCCATGGATGGGATAATTATAAATATGTAAAACAATTTTCAACTTAATAGCTCAATTTTTGTGGCAGATAAATATATTTTTGTTGATTGTGGACGTGGCTCTTAACCAATTTAACTCGATTTAAGTAGCTTCTGCGTACACAGAAGGTTATGTATAAAATTTTAGCTTCATATCTCAAATATAATCGTGAGAAAACCAAAAACAGACACATTCACGGACGTACAAATCTAGATTGACTCAAATTTTGATGCTAATCGAGAATATATATACTTGGTAAGATCTCTGATACTTCTTTCTGCATGATGCGAACGGAATGACAAACTTAATATAACGCCCATCTTATGTGTAGGGTATAACAATAAAATTTACAATAAAAAAAAAAAAAAATACTTAAAGTTAGTAAAAAATGAATGTATATTAAAACACAGCAAAACATATCGTAAATGTTATTTAAATGCCAAAGTTTTTTAACATAACGTAACATTAATATTAATCACAATAACAACAACATCAACAACAACAACAACAACAACAAATTATTGTATTGTAAAACAATTTGTGGATTTAGCCTAACTACTCGTCATTTATGCAATTAAGGAAAACAAATATTTTTGGATAATTCAATTAGCTTTAATTTGTAATGTCCAGTGAGAGAGAGAGAGAGCTAGAGAGATAGAGAAAGAGAACACTTGTACATTTTTAGACGTAACATTAAAAATTGTAAAAGCAAAACCCATATATTAAGTGTATAAACACACACACACATACACGCCTATATGTATGTGAAACTGTTTTTAAATGTTTTATTTGTATAAATAAATCAGGTGATGAGTGTTTTTAATTTGTTTTTAGCTATTATATATAAAAAAAAAAGAATAAATTTTACGAAAAACATTCCATATTTTTTTTTTTCTTGAAAAATGCACAACAAATACGAAACACATTAAATTAAATTTTTAAACATTTTTTTTTTTTTTACCCGTACAAAAATGCAATTATTTGTAAATGGTTTTTTTTTTCTTTTAATGAATCGAATGAAATGAAAGCAAATTTATTTTAATGTGAACTGTTATAAATATAGATACGTTTGTGTATAAATAAAAAAATATACAAACACAACTACATTTGGCTTAGGTCAAAACCTAAATATACCCACCACCCGTTTTAAATGCTACAATTTTCTACTTTTTGTCTGTACGTCCATCATCAGAAAAATTGAACGACTTACGGTTATTAAAAGCAACACACACTATCATAGTTTTGTTTGTAGGTTTGTCAACTGTAAAATTTAAAAATAAATAAAAATAGATTTTTTTTTATTATACATATGCCCAAGTTTAAGTAATTGTGTCCGTACGTCCGTCAATTAGTTAAGAGGTAACATATGCAACCGATTGTCACTAATAGGCATCAACACGTCACTTGTTGTTACATTTGGTAAAATGCTAAATGCTCCATAAGCAAAGCATCAATCAAAGCCTAAACAAATCTTCAAGGGAGGGACGAATTTCAAATTTGAAAATTTTACAACTGTTGAACATTTTCGGTTGTTATTGTTTTCCATCAAATGTCATCAATATCCATAATTTTTTCACTTTTAATCTTTATTTATATGCTGTCTATTTTTACAACACATATAAATACTCGGATAATGCCAAACAATCCTGTTAAATAAAAACGTTTAAAAAGTTTTTCCTTTTAAATAATTTTATATTGGGCAAAATGGTTTATATTATAAAAAAAAAAAAAAATAAAAAAGAAACAACAACACGAAGATTATTATTAACACATACATACATACATATATTTTAAATACATACAGTGCTATGCAACAATAACCCTAAATATAAAGAAATTTCTAAAAATGTGTTAAAAAATTTTCCCCAATTGTTGTATAAATGAGTCATTGTAACTGAAAGGTCACAATTTCAACTTTTTTGATTGCCTTATAATATTTGAAATTTTCTTAATTTCGTTTACAACAGCTTATATGTGTAAGTAAGTGGTTTTAAGGCACTGTAGGCGTGGCAGGTATCTCATTAAGCTCATCATTGTACGTATTGTGTATCAACTTACATGAAGGATTCTGCAAAAAAAAAAAAAAAAAAAGGTTTTTATTGTTAATTAAGGGCGTGTCTTTTAACTGACTACGCCCATTTTAGGCTCAACAATCATTACAATAATTATTCAAAATTTCAAATTTTTTGTCATTTCTGGATAAATTTTGTCCACTTGTGGGCGTGACTTTTAACCGATTTCATCTATTCTAAATAGTCTATATGCCGTAAAGAGAAATGTTTATAAAAAATTTCACCTTAATGTCATAAAATTTATGACTGTAAGCATTCCAACAATACCCGGACACACGGACGAATACGTTACGATCTACTCAGATTGTGATACTGATCAGAATCGGACCCACTTACGGACCAATACTTTTAAAGCTTTTTTCATTTCTTTTCAAGCCTCAAATCACATCCCAAGAACTTTGGGCCAAATTTACCATGCACCCTGTATGCGATATTTACACGTTTTTATAAAATAAATAATTTTTTATTAAAATTTCCATATACTGCGTCACTGTATGTATGTAAAAACATTGTTATCGTTCATATTATGAGTTGATATTTAAACATCATCATCACCATCATCATCATTATCACCTGTCTGTAGTTTGGTAAGAATTTGTGTATAATAAATGCAAAGTGCTATTTAATCATTACACGTTAAGTAATGTCATAACTTTTTTGTTATCTTTTAAACCTTAACAAAGCAAAAACAAAAACAAACAAAAAAAACAAAAATATAACCATAAATCAAAATATTTCACTAATACTATATTTAAAAAAAAAAGATTTAAAAAAAAAACGAAAAAGAAAAGAAGAAGAATAAACACAAAATCATGCCCTTTTTATTCAAAAAGAAATTCATTTACGAAATTACCTGCAATTAGCCGTTAAGTGTATTATAGAGAATTTATATATAAAAATAACGACAAATTGCCATCAATTTTAAACATAATTTTTCTCAATACAAAATAAAAGAAAACAAAAACAAAAACAAAAAAAAACTCACTTTTTTCATAATTATAAATGTGTACATAAGTAAACGAATGCAAATGAATGAAACATACCAAAAATGAACTCCGAAATTATAAAATCAATATCAGATCTTATTATCATACAAGTATTGTATACCTAATAATAGTAAAATAGAGCGAATGAAGAAAAATTAAACAACTAAGTACGTGCATACAATATATGTAAAACACACGCATGCACACAAACACACACACACACACGCACGAACACGAATAAACACAACAGCAACCATTACAATTGAGAGAAAACAGAAAAAGAAAAATTTTATTAAATAAATAAATAAATATCTGTTTCATCGATAAATTTAAAAATTATACAAAAAAAAAATATAAAAAAAAAATTGCTTTTTCAATTTCTGCATTTAACGGGAAAGGTAAGATTTATAAAAATCGTATATAAACAATGGACGTGGCAGGCGTTTTACAAGCACATTCGCGTGTCAAAGAACCAACCTCGACTTTCATGGTAATATTCTTAACAGTCGGTGGGTTACCACCACAATCCAACGCGACACTTGTGTTCACTTTACTTTTTTCTTTACCCGTGTGTGAACCCGTGAACCCGTGTCCTTCAGCGGGCACAGTTTACTAAGACAAAGTCTTAGCCCACTCGGCTACTGAAAGGTCTTCACTCGCCCTTTAATACATATCAAGTTTCAAGTTTAGTTTTACGTTGAATACAGTTTTGTAATTTATGACCACGCCCATTTTTGACTCATTGAGGAATAGCATAATTAAAAACGTGTGTAAACCAAATTTCCTCCACTATAGGTTAAGTTGATAGGGTGTACGCACGATTCACTTAGGTGCAATGTGTAACCAGTAAAAACATAGCGTAATGCTCAGAAGAGCCATCCAAAGGATGCTATAAATCGATTGAGAGCGAAAATTTTTGCATCTGCTAGTGAAACTAGACTCTCCGGGAATCTAACCCCAAGAATTTTGTGTCATTTTTTCTGTACAGCTGGCAGCTGTGAGCAAATTTTGTGATTTGTGGGCGCAGCCGTCTCTATTAAGTAGGAAACTACTTGAGTTAAAAATCTCTGCAGACACTCTGCGAATGTACCCAACACAAAACCAATTTTGATGCATCAGAATTGTGTTTCCTGATGCTGAAAATGGAATAGAATAAGGATAACGTGTGATATTAAATATTAAATAGCGATTAAAGAGTCTGAGTAAAGTAACTCAGGCTTTGTCGCAGTTGAGAAGCGTTTTGAACAGATAGGTAAGTAATGGTCGAATTATAATTATTCGTAAATATGTCCAATATCATTATATTCTAATAGTCTTAAGTTTAGTTCAATTTTGTTCGGAGAACTTGAAACAATTTACAATTTAAACAATTTATGACCAACCATTCATTTCACAGTGGGCTGCGTGAAAACACGTTTTGCAGAACAGGTAATTGTTGTTGGTTTATATTATTATTATACATATTATTATATTATATAATATTCAATTTACGGAATAGTTTAATTTAATAATAAAAATATATTACAATGTGCAGCAGTAAATGATTTTTAATAGATATATAAATAAATTGAATTATGAACTCGTATATATGTATGTGTATATATATGAGTTTAACAAGCAGACAATTAAAAATTACACGAAAGTTAAGTGGTAGAGAAAAGGGCAAAAAAAAAAACAACAGAATATTTAATTATGGCGTGTAAAGCAAAGATTAGAGCAATAAAAAAAAAAAACTGTACCAACAAAGCGCCCGTACACACACAGAAGCAATTATATAATTTTCCGCTGATTACTGCTGCTGCGAAATAGAAATATTTGTTGATAGATAAGCCTTTGTACGCTTAATATCTTATGACTAACCGGACATGGACATCAGCATATGTGTACGTAACAATGAAACTTGAAACAATTTAAGAAAAAAAGGTGAAAAATTTAAACATTTCTTCTACAAACACATTTTCAGCTTAACACTTTCTATAATTCATCACTTTTTTCATATATTCTACGAAACTTCTATGATTTTAACACTTTTTCTTTTTAACTTCCGCCAAAACTCTAAAAAATTCTTGTAAATTACTTTTAGCATAAATACATACACTTAATACAGGGGTGTTATATTATGCAATATAGAGTATTGAATTCTACGAATTCAAAACTAAATAAAATTCCATAATTTAAAACTAATTTAGCAAGATATTGAAAAAATTACAATTTTAAGCAATTAAAAAAAGTATAAAAATAACGCATTAAGAAATATTCTATTAAAAAATACACAAACATCCCATAATTTAAGTTATACGAAATTTTTACATGTTCACAGAGAACAATATCAATGTTTGTTTTTTAAGATCACAACAGCAGCGCTTCCGTTTATAAAAAAACACACACACACACACACACACAGAGAACGTTTTTATAGTAATGTTACATTAAAGCGACCCCTTTGGACGAAAAAACTGCTACATCTAAAGTAGATTTAAACAGACGCCATACCTGTTTTAATATATGATCGTGTCATCTCCGTGTTAACAATTTGCATTAGTAAATATAAAATGGTGCACGATCATCAGCTTTTGTGAAAAATGAAAAGAAATTTTTCCTTTTCCTTTATATAAAAAGTTATAATTGTTTATTAATATTTATAATAAAACAAGTGAAAAGAATAATTAAAGAGTTTTTTATAATGCATATAATTGTATAATGTATTGATATTGAAGTGTTAGCAGTTGCGGTGCCAACATTTAGTTTTAAGTGATACCTGGTAAGTGCTCTTCATTGAAATTTCATTTACATATAACATTTAAGGTTATGTTCATTTTTTTTGATCCAATGTTTTTCGTAAAGGATTTATATAATACAATATTGAAGGAGAAATAATAAGTGTTTGTAATGATATTTTTCATTTAAATTGTTTTAATTGCGTCGAAGTTTTGATAGCCTCTTAATATAATACTATTACGAAATTTACCCTATACTACTCTATTTCTCAAATTTATCAACCAGCCATCAGCCGAAGGTAGTCTAATGTGATTTCGTATTCGGTCTAACTTAAAACTACTCCATAACTGTAGCCTGCTTAAAAGTAGTTCAATTATAAACTTTACTTAGAGTATTATATTAAAGCATAAAGCATGTGTGTGTACACGAGATGCATTCATTTCCTCATTTGAAAACTTTTTTACAAAAGTTTACCCGGATTATATAAAAAAAAAAAAATTATTAATTTTTATAAAAAGATTTTCACAAAAATGTAAAATCTTACAAATTACTTGTAAACATAAAATATTTTCTACACCCAGTAACACTCAATGCTTTTGCATATCATGTTCGTATACGTTTATGCACATGTGTAAGGAAGTAAAGAATTTTCCTTTTATTCTTCATATATTACGTGAGTTGGGTATATACTCTGTAAATGCATTTTTTCGTATTTCTGTTTAAAATATTTATGTATGTATGTGGAATGAATGCAGTTTCACAGTATGGCGGTATGCTTCCTTTCTCACATAATACACTGTGTATTGTACACAGCATACATATTGATAACAGAAAAGTGGAAACAAATATTTTTTGCCCTTGTTAAATTTTCACTTCCCTGTGTTTAAACAATAAACATTTACATAAAATTTCATATCAACTGAGTGCATTATGAAACTCCACGAGCAGTGATATTGAGTTTTTTGTTTTGTTTTTGTTTTGTTTTTTTTTTATTTCACAAACTGGTACATAGCAACGAAAAATATTCACTCCGCATTTTATATAGAATGGAAATCATTTGATCAGATAGTTATATATATATACAAAGGGCTTGTATGAAAGCTTCTCTCTCATTATCGGATTGAATTAAATCCAACACTTTTCCATTTCAAATGAAACAGAGTAAAAAAACAAAACCGAGTAAAAAAGACTTGGCTCAGGTCAAAACTAAATATTCTCCACATTTACATATAAACAAGGGGCGTGGCAGTAAACATGCGCTCTCTAATAGTGCTTAACGGTTTTTTATAATTTGCGGGCGAGCCTATTATCCATTCTTGGCCCATTCAATGGATGAAGTAATTATAAAAATTTATAAAAAATTTCAACTCAATTTTTGTGACAAATAAATATATATACTAAGCGATTGTGGGCGTGGCTTTTGACTGATTTTGCCAATTTAAATGTAAAAAATTTCAACCAAATATCTCAAAATTTACGATCGTGAAAATGCCAACAACAGACGAACACACGGACACAAGGACATATTTGATAATATAAACTTTGGAAAATGGAATGACAAACTTAGTATACCCCCGCATTTTAAGAGGTGTGGTATAAAAAAATAACGTTAACAATAGTTTAAAACCAAACAACGCACCAATGAACTTTTTAATAGGGTGTTATAGGAGGAATTACGAGCACATGAATTGCTAACAGTGGGGAAGGCTGATAGGTATGACATGTGAAGTTATTAGTTTTAGTAAATTAAGGTTGCCACACCTACATTTGACATATCGGGTTGATAAGTTAATTACACAATAAATTTCTGTCCTCTACCTCAACTTCTGTGGTGAATAAAAACAAAATTTTCCTTACTGCAAATTTTAAGAATTACAACTACAGACGGACTTACAGACGGTTATGGTTAGATCCACTTGGAATTTAATACTAATCAGTCTCTAAACTTTTGTTCAAAGCAACAAACTTAATGTACCACCCATCTAATGTCTAACAAGAGTTCACAAACTACAAATATGTTCAGTTTCGAGTTAACGTTGGAATATGCATTTTATGTGCTTGCCCATAATCTTTAATCCTCTGCAAAAATCGAGTTGCAAATGACTCATTAGATGATATGATGGTTGGCCAGAGTTAATCCAATGCAGTATATTTCGGCGCTCAATAATAAGTGTTAACCTGTTTTCTATAAAAAAAAAAAAAAAAAAAAAATAAAAGACAGACAGACAGACATATACATGCCTTCTCTCTGCACAAGGCTACAAACATTTTATAAACGTTTGATAAAGTAAATATCTTTCTATCCTTAGAGAGCGATTCATAGTAATGTAAACGTAAACGGATGAGTGTACGCAAAACTAAAAAAAAAAAAACAAAAAAAAAAAAAAAAACACATACTGAATAAATGAGAAAGATTTAGTGACTGAAACGAAATGGTAGCAAAAACACTAAAGTGTAATACTAACCAAAGTAGAATGAAATGCTGTTTTACAAAAACGTATCAAAGTTAAATTAAATTTTCCCTTAATGGTAATGTGAAGGTATACTATGTAAATTCTATAGCATGCTACAAAAAAGTACGCCATCAACGACCATCGAGTATATTGTAACAACAAAATGAGTTTGCAGCCACGCCCACTCATTGCAAATATATGTCTTTTAGTCACATTTATAAAGCAATGAAGTTTCAGATACATATTTCTGAAACATTTTTGAAAGAAAAATGTGTCCGTACGTCCGCCTATTGTTGGCACTCTCACGGTCGCAATATTTGAGATATTCAGCTGAAATTTTGTACATTTCTAGTTTTTGCGCATAGTTTGTTAATTAAATCGAACGAAATCGTTCAAAAGCCACGCCCACAAATGAAAAAAATCTATTTATCTGCTATAAAAGTTGACCTATAAACTTGAAATTTGGTGCACATATTTATAGTTATCCCATCCATTGATGTTCCAAAAATGAGCATGGTCGGATAACAGACAGGCTCACAATTTCCAACATTTATCAGTAGATATGAAGGGTGTTTAAGATTTGATCAAAGCCAAATTAATTTTTTTGTCACTTGTTTTTACTATTTTCATCGAATATTTGCTTTAACGTTTTTTTTTTTTTTTTTTTTTTTTTTGGAATTGCTTATGAACGCGTATGCATACGTACGAGTGCGTATAATCGCAGGAAATACATGGCACAACGTATCTCTGGTAATGTTAGAGTAGAAAACTGTCACTGAGAGAAACCACATGACCGGCAAATATTAAAAATGTTTTTATATCATTTGTGTGTGACTTTTCCCCATTCCGTAACTGAATCTGTCACACACACTTAAGAATATATACAAATATATGCACAATCCCAAACAAGCCCACATTTTATATACATAATATGCATGCACGTGTGTATGCTTCGAATGGTGGCAATGCTTTTCTGAAGCGTTTGTTACCGTTCTGTGAAAATTTTAGAAAAGCTCCGCTACAATATAGAGCGTATGTGTGAATGTCCCAATAAATTTAAAAAATCCAACTGCTTTAAAAGTTTTTGTCAGACCAGTTTTACTACTGAAAAAAATATTTTTTTTTTTCTTAATATGTCCAATGGGGATGTCTGGTATTGAAAGGGTCCTTGTTGCCAAGCTATATTGATTTGTAGGCCCCTCCTCCCCACCGATAAAAATTTCTTGTGGTTACAAAAATTGAGCTTGAAATTGATACAAATATTTATATATCGATAGTTTTGAAAATAGCCGGTATTGAATAACAGACACGCCCACTAATAACAATAACAAAAATAAAATCTCTTTAATGGAAAAATTTTACCGGTAAGAGACACTGTAGCTAAATACTTTAAAAGTTTTTAAAAGAGGAGCATAATTAAGTACACTGCCACGCCCACAAGTTACTTGTAAATGCAATTAGTACTCCAAGTATTAGCCTTAGCAATATATAGTTTTTTTTTTTTTTTATTTGTCGTGAACTCTTCATAAGATATTGAGTCTAAGATACTAAGTGTACTAAGTTTGTGCTTCGTTTTGTAATATTCTGAAGCAAGGAGGAGCTGTCAGTCGCCACAGTATAATATAATTACAATATTTGTGATCGGATGTAACAAAATCGATGTATATAGTGGGTAATATCACGGCTCACACTTTTTTTTTTTTAGATACGAGTACATTGACCAAAAGTTAGTTAAAGAGTTGAAATCTGACTATTGTAAGCTAAATATAGGTGGAGTTACATAACAGACACGCCTATTTTTAAGAAAAATAATTTATTATGTATGCCACGCCCATACCAAATGCATGCTTTGTATGATTATTACGCTTCATACATAAAATTAAATTTTAAATTTAAAAAACGAAATTAAAAATTAATAGAATTTTATTAAAAAAATACGTACGTATCATAAATATGGAGAGTATTCAAGGTTTAACCTTTTCTTTGTTTTCTTATAACCACCACTTTAAGGACGAGAATGTACTAAGTTTGCTCTTCCGCTTGCTACATTAAGAAGGAAGCCTCGCAAAGCCTTCAAAAAAGTATACTTTTGATCAGCAGCAATATCTGGGTTCATTTAGCCACCCAGACGTCTGTTAATTAATGTCTTAGTAATCATGAGCATGCCACGCCCCCGGTACAACCGAAGGGTATTTAATATTTGGCCTAAACCAAATTTTTATTTATTTTCATTTTTTCTTGACTTTTATTATATTTGAAGCAATTGCGAAAAGCCTCTCTAGCACGTTTACAAACCGCTCCAGCTGAAGATAGTAAATATTTGGTGCATAGATGGTTGGTATGCAGGGTATGACCTCATCCTAGACGTACACTTGTGTTACCTTCACTTCTATTATTCAAATATTTTATACAATATAATCTGTGACCTAAATTTTAACAAATATTCACATGCACATAATGTACGCACACTTTGGGCAGGTGTATGCATACATTGTACGTTTATGAGAATTCATAATTTTGGGCAATGGTGAAAATGGAGTTTTTATACTAAAACAACATAATCATTGTGGGGGTATATTGGTGTTGGGTAAATGTTGGTCAAGTAGTGAAAGGGGGCGAGTCACATTCCAAAATGTATAGATATTCGATGCTTGCTCTGCATTGTGAGTCTATTTAGTCTTTCTGTGTGTTTGTTTCATCTTAACGTAACGTAACATAACACAACATAACATAACAACGTGAATGCCCTAAATGTGGTGTTCGCCTAATCCAACCCCTTCTCACTGCTTGTCATTGTTTCCCATTTTTCTAAAATATTCGAAAACAAAAGAAAGAAAGATTGAGATATGTTTGCACATAACGAATGATAAACATGAGTGGTTTTTTTTCTTTTTTTTTTTGTATTTTACTTTCAAAATTATTGCTTACGTTTTTTTTTCCTAATATCATTGTTAATATAAAAATAATAAAAACAATTTATTATGGTATTATTATTGTATTATTTTGAACGAACGATTTTATCTCTCAATCCTAAACAATGCATACATTTACTGTTATCCATTTATGCAATACATACAATAAATAATGGATAAACAAATGAATGAATGAATGGATGTATGAATGAACGAACAAATAGTTTTTTTTTTTTTTTGTTATTCGTACATTTCGATTTATTTAACTGTTGTTACAATTCCACAAAACACCTAAAAAAAGGAAAATATGTTAAGCAAAGCAAAAATTTCTCTTCAAATCCAGCAGCATGTGTCAAATTCAATGGCTCTACACATTTGCAGTCCTTTGCATTTTATTTCAAATAAATTCGGTCTAACGCACACACTCACACGAACACGCATACACACTCATTCCCCATGCATACATCCACTCATATGCAATTTATGACATTGTATACGTTTTTGTTTCTGCTGCATTTTTGTTTTTGTTTTTTTTTTTTTTTAAATCAAATATCACAGGAAGTGAAATATTCGTACACATGTGAACACGGAGTGCACTGCATTCAACAATTGCTGTAATTGTATTCACTTCGGTTTTGTATGGATGTGAACAAGTAGCGTGTGTAGATACGTACATAATAGGTACGTATTCATAAAGGTTATTTCACTGAATTTATGACTGCATACATGCACATATGAATGGTTGTGTGTATGCATGTATATAGATGTGTGTACGAGTATATAACGTGAAAATTGTTTGGTTGGTTTAATGAAATTAATTTTTAATTAATTTCACATATTTTAGAAAGTCAAATATCGGTTACACGACAGGAGGAGAGCTATTTACCAATGCGGTTAATTTAGTGCGGCTCTTTTGCGATATTCGAAATGAGTATAAAAATGTTTTTTGTTTTGTTTTATGGCGGTAAATATTATATATATATATATATATATATGTATGTGCACAATGATACGAGATTTCATAGATAAATAATTTAAAAATTCTGCAGTAAAGTCATTATTCTGTCTGTTATATAAATTATTTATTTGATAATTAGTAACAAAGTCTAAAACGATTTAGGCATGTTCGTCTGGGATTCCGCACTTGTAAAACTGAAAATATTCAGTCGACATTTTGTTCAAGCATTACAATTTGCCCCTTTTTGTAGCGTTGGAAAGTCAATCAATAATTTTCTATTCCGTTATGGAGGGAGAGTCAAACAAGCTTGTAAAGCGAAAAAAGAAGACAATTGCGTTGAAAATGCGTTCATTTTATTTAAATGGCAAAAATGGGCGTGTCTATTTAATACGACCATTTTAAAACAAAAAATAAAATTATGCAAAATCGTACGTATAAGTTTATACGCGATAAATGACGCAATCAGATAACTGCCACGCCCACTTTTTTATACCCTTCTTATAATATGAAGGATGTTTTAAGTTTTTTAATCCATTTGCAAGGAGCCGTCATTATATATTCTTGATCAGCTTCAAAAACTGAGTCAATCTAAATTTCTATGTCCGTACGTCTGTCTATTGTCGGCACTGTAACGTTTGTAAATTTTTATATATTGAGCTGAAATTTTGTACAAACACTAAAGTAAGCAAAATAAGTCAAAAATCGATCAAGTCTATCTATTTATCACAAAAATTCCACCATTGAAAATGGGCATGGTCGGAGAACAGCTCTAAATTTATATAAAATCTTATTTTGCTTAGAAATTAATTTGCAAGCTGTTACTTTAATAGAGGGAGTAATTATGTAACTGCCACGCCCACCCTTTGTAAATAGATGTGTTTCTTCTCCTTTTGTTTTGCTTGTATAAAATTTGAATTATTTAAAATCTTTCTAGTAGTACCTCTGAATACTTATCGAATTCGTGGCATAAATACTTATATGAAGCACACTCTCTTTAATACTTCACTTCTGCCCTTTAGTGAAAATTCACCAAACAGGAAATATTGTATGCTTTTTTTTTTCCCCCATCACAAGTTTTCTCTACCCATTCATCTAAGAGATCATCCATAACACATGTGCAGGTACATCATACACGAACATATGCATGCATACGGGTACTGGTACTGGTACTGGCACTAGTACTGGTATAATGTATATTTAATATGTGGCTGGACGAGTGACTGAATGAATGAATGAATGGTTCAATACATAAATGTATCTTTTATCTTCTATCTCCAGGGAGATAATTGCTAAAAGAGTAAAAAAAGTAACTTTGTGGAAGAAGATCAATGGTGAGTGAACATGAAGGAATACAATAACGGCAACAACAACAGCAACAACAACACAAAAACATAAACTTTATTGTAAACGAAATGATTTCATTGCTTCCCTGAAAACGTGATATGAAAACGCTTCGAGTGAGATCTACCTACTCGCATACTTATGCACATGGCAACGGCAACGGCAACGGCAACGGCAATAAAACACATACAAATGTAACAGGAAGTGGATGTATGTCTGGTAATATAATATGGTAAAGTAAAACACGTAGTAAACCGTACTGAAACTTAGTCAAGAGGCCAAAAATGTGCTCCTAGACATGAACTATAGGGAACGATGTTCGACAACAAAAATGAAAATAAATAAATAAATAAATAATTATAAGCAAAAAAAGTTATCATTTGGAATGACCTGAAGGAGGAAAACAACACAAATTAAAAACTCTAGTGAAACAAAATAAATCAAATCACGCCATCGCTCAAACAATCTCTCTTACAAAAAAAGTCAAGCGAATCCACCAAAACAGTGCTTGAAGCTTTGGTCGGGCCGGATATTTATAGCAACCAGCGACTACATTTCACTTATGTTAGTGTTAGTGTTTTCAGAATATAATCCGCTACAAATATTTTAGGTCAAGGGAAAGCTTGCCACAACTTGACAGTTAGTAGTCAGTCGTCTGTAGTAAGCATTGCATTGCATTGCGTTGCGTTGCGTTGTGTTGATAATGTGACGTGTGTATCATCCTATTGTGTTGAATTACAATTGACACAAAAGTTTCTTCAACATCATCTCACTCTCTCTCTCTCTCTTTTCCCTCTTCATATTTTACACACACACACATATATATATATATATATATACTGGCGCATTACTGCGTATTACTTGTAGGACGTTGCAAAAAAGGCAAAACAAAAAAAAAAAAAAAAAGAAACAAAAAAAAATTGTTAAGAATTAAGGTTGTTCCGTATTTTATTACGGTTGTGCATTTTTCTTTACTATCTCTTTCGTGTACACGTGTGTCCGTCTGTCTGTCTGTGTGGTGTATGGTAAGCACGTAACTCATGTGTTCTGCATTTCTGGTTGGCTTACGTTACGTATTTGAAATCAGTGCGGATATATGTATATAAATATATATATCTGTGTGTGTGTGTGTGTGTGTTTTGTATTAGATTTTTGTTATTAGTATTGTTGTTGGTGTTGGTTGTTTTTGTTGTTATTTTATTATTATTGTTGTTAAGGCTTTGCCTGTACGATTTGCTATTAACAGATTTTGTTGTCTGCACTCGTACGCTTCGATAAATTTGATGAGATTTCCTTCAATACACACACACACACAAACACATACAGCACATACTCATACAAACGCTTTTCCATACCATATACGGTATATGGAATTGGTTTATTGAAGGCTCCTTCTGTTGGTGTTATTTCATCCTTTTGTCATTTTATTTATTTCGTTTCATTTGGTTTGTTTTGGATTTACTTTCTAGTTCCACATACCCTTCCCATTCTGTGGATGTATATGTTTGTCAGCCCATTTGATATTAATTATTATGATCAAAACATAACAAAAATTCCCAAATTATGTCCGTCTGTCTGCTGTAATAATCTCATAAAAATAATTGAATTTTAAATGAAAGGCCTACCCAGCCGGACAAGCAATTTACATATTTTTAAGACAAAGTTTCGTGTGTGATTTTAAGATATTATTTTCATCTTCATCAGGGTTCAAAGGTCATCAGGTGTTAAAGATTATCCACAATTCGATTAATTTTATTTGATTACAATAAACTGAACGTAAAAACATTCTTAATACATGAATACTATATTTTCTTTTCTTTTTTTTTTTTTCATTGATCGATTTAATTGCATGATGTTTTGCAATTTTTTTTTTCAAAAATATTCCATTTTCTCTGAGAACATATCGTGTCACTCCGGGGACATTGTCTCCAAGAAATTTGATATTTTTTTATTAAAGTTGAGATTACAGACACGTTATATAAGCCTATTGGTTAGGGGCAGAGTATTCACATCCACACAACAAGATGCAGTTTGTTTTTGCTTATCATCACTTAAGAGACCTTGTGCTTCGTTATCATCGTTCAATTGGCAAAAATGTTATTTCGTTATTTTCTACTTTCCACTTACTCTGGTTGTTGTTGTTGTTCTTCTTCTTCTTCTCTCCGGGTTGTTATGTCTTTTGTTGTTATTTTTTTTTCAGATTGAATTGTACATAAAAACCGTGTTTATCGTTTACGTGCTATTACGGTTGGCTTTTGTTCCAATGTCTCCAATGCCTGTCCAAGTATAAAAAAAACAAAAACCAAAAATCTAAACAAACAAAAAAACCACATATATGCATATAAGAGGTTGTGTATAAAAAAAGAGAATTGGCAACACTGCCACTGTGTTATTGTATTAGTAACAAACACAATTTCCTTATGATGGTAGGGTTGGTGTGCGTTGGTGTGTCTACCACGTAGGTAACAAATCAAGGTGCAACAATTTTATTCCATTCTCGTCTTTTTGTTCTTCTTCTTCTTCTCCCTCTTCTACGCTAGTAGTTGCTTGTCGGTATAAAAATTTATTGCTATTCTCTGTAATAGACTGTTAAATCAATACAAAACCTGGCAAAGTATAGATGAGGAGCGTGATTATGTTGGTGAGAGAGAGAGAGAGAGAGAGACTTATTTGAGAATGCATTTGTTACATCCTGGTACACTTAGTTTTGCAATTATTTTATATTATTTGTTACCTTCTGTGCTGTGCAACTATTGTTTGTTGTTGCTCATGCCACCCGTTTATCCTTCCACTCCACTGATACCATTTTCATTTTTAATGCCTTTTAGTAAATAATCATTTCATATTCTCACGACCTTGTTATATATTCATAAGTTTTCTTACGTTCTTCTACCATAATGTGAATGTTCTTTTTTTTTTTTTTTTTTGGATTATTTTTTAGATTCTTTAATATCCTCTACCTGAATGAAAACAATAATAAATCCATAATATAATATTTTAAACAATTGAAGGAGATGCTTTTTTATACTCTCTACAAAGTATATATATTTTTGATCAGCAGTAAAATTTTAGTCGTTCCAGACATATATGTCCGGGTATCCGTCTTTTGTTGGCATTCTCACGTTTGTCAATTTTGATATAATGAGCTGACATTTTATACAGACACTTCTAATTTCTACCCTTATATCTAGATAGAAATTTAAATTGGTCAAAATTCGGGCAAGAGCCACGCCCACAATCGACAAAAAGCTCTTTATGGGCCTTAAAAATTGAGCTATTAATCTGAAATTTTGTATTCATGTATATAATTATTCCCTTCATTGATATGTTAAAAATTAGCGTGGTCACTTAACTGAAACGCTCATAATATACAAAAATCCGTACTCACACTTTTAGGGGGCGTAATCATATACCTGTCACGCCTTTTCGTAAACAATGTGTGGTTTAATAATGTGAATGAATTTGAAAAATGTAACTTTTAGTAAAAAAAATTTTTACTTAAAATGAAAAAAATTAAAATTGAATTGAAGTAAAAAGGAAAAGGAGCAGACACCATCACAGAGTTAACGATTAAAAGAAATAGAAATGGTCTTTATAATAAATATTATGGTTACTAAAGTTTAAAAGTCAAGAATAATGATTTAAAAGAGCAGCGATTTAAAATTACTAACAAACTTTCTAAGCAGGATATGACGCTCTCAGGTCTGACTTGAAAGAATTAGACCTATGCGATACAGATAAGTACAGGCTCTGGAGGGAAACGACTAAGACGCTGCAACATATTCTATGTGTTGTCTATATCCCAGAATGAAGCTTGGTTTCATTAAAAGTCTCAAACTCAAACATAGAACAATCTGTAATAATTTAAGAAACAAACAAATCAAAAAATTTGAAAAAAACCACTCATCCAATGACTACTAAAAAATTTTACCCAACAGAGTTTCTATATATTAAATAATAATAATAACTTTTTTAATATTGTACTTTTTTGTAAACTATTATTTTGATTATATTTATAGTTATTTGAATTAGAACGGAATGGTTGACATTAATAAAAGTTACGTCTGCTGTATGCTTATAATAAATTGTAGGACAAAAACAATTTAAACTAAATAATAATAATAAAAACTTTTCGGTATTAGTTGAAAATTTGCAATTTCTGTGTAATTGATTTTTTGTTATTTTTTTTTTTTGTTTTGTTTTTGTTTTGTTATAACATAACTAAAGTTATGTCAAGTTTATAGACCAAGTTAAAATACTCATAACCCCACCAGCAAATAAGATAAGTGGGAGAAGAAAAAAAATGCTTGACAATTGCATATAATAGGGGAAGCAGCTTGTGGTACCAGCAGCAGCAGCAGCAGCAGCAGTAGTAGAATACAGCCATATGTACTTGAGATAATCTAAAGTTAGGAGAGTGGAGTTTCAATTAAACTTAGAAGCTAAATTATCGGGTATAGTCAAGACGATTTTTGAATACTTTTTTTTTGGTTTTTAGAAAATTTTAGTTTAATAACATAATTGGAAACTTATAAACTTATAACTTATAAATAATTGATTGGATTTTAATCTTTATTTAAGGAATTTATCCTTGTCCATCTGTATGTCCAGGTATGTCTTGTAATCTATCTACAGGTCGCAATTTTTGATGTTTTTTTAGGGAATATGGCGCAGACATGACTTTTAGGCCATGAACGATAAACATTAAAAATGGATGGATCTGTTTGGTTCATTTTTAGAATACCTTTCCATAGTTTAAAATAAGTCTTTATATAACGAAAGTTTCCAAGTTTTTTAAATTTTTCCATAAAATTTGGTGAAGCAAGGGCTCTACCAAATTTGGACTTGATTATACCATTTTTTGGAACCTCTTTTCACTAGCTTAGGGTATTAACTGGTCGGCTAGGAGCGACTTTAATATATTTACTTATGTTATATATTTACTATTGTCATATGTTCTAAGCAATCTTCACCTATCATCACTTTATTCTTAGTGAAAATTTTCGAAAAAACCAAAAAACTTCAATAATAAAATTTACATTTTAATCAATTTTTCCTTTTCTACATTAAGTGTAAATATAATTAAGAGAATTTGCTGCTGGGTATTATGTACAGAATAAGAAAATTAATATGCTTTCATACCTTTAGAGGATAAATATTTCTATTTTTTTGTTTTTTGTTTTTTTTTTTTGTTTTTCCCTAAACCGAAATATGAAATATGTTGTGCACATAAACAGCACATATGTATGTTTTCATATATATATTTATATAGCATATATACTTGTATAAAAATTATCATATATATGCACACCCTGAATAACGTGTATGTTGAAAAATATGTGCCAGAGATGTACGACTTTTTCAAATAAGTTCATATATACATATGTTTATTCAAATGTGTGTATATGTGTGTGTATGTATGTTGCATGTAAAATTCTATATATAATAATTTATAGCCTTTCTTGTAAGCTATGCTGCTGTTGCTGCTGTTGCTGCTGCTACTGCCCCCTCTCTACCATTCATCTAAACATGCTTATGTAATACGTATAAATATTGTATGTTTATAAATATATGCATATATGTACAAGGTGTCTGGAAAATCGTTCCAAATTTGTTGGAACATGATTGGTTCATGAAAAGAACGGCAACACGTACTAGAACTGTGTATGGCTTGGGCCGAATTTTTAATTATTATCCATATATATATATAAACTGTGGGCGTGGCAGGCATATGATTCTGTCCTCTAACACTGTATCAACTTGAAAGGCTTGTTTTAGGCTGAGTACGTTTTTTTTTTTTTTGTAAATTGTGAGCCTGTCTGTTTTCCGACCACGCCTAATTTTGTCACATCAATGGGTGTATGTATTCCAAATTTCAACTTTATAGCTCAATTTTTGTGGCAGATAAATAGATTTTAATCAATTGTGGGCGTGGTTCTTGAGTGATCGAAATGAATGTACAAAACTACAGCTTAATATGTCAAAATTTGCCACTGTGCGAGTGCCAACAATAGACAGACAGACAGATAGACATTTATGTCTAGAGCGACTTAGTTTATGATGCTGATCAAGAATTTATATATTTTGTAGTATCTGTAATACCTACTTTATCTCCATATAAACTTAGATCCGGAATTGAGTTATTTATGATATATAGTATCTTCCGAGAGATATAGGCCGATAGTTCCGGACACCCTGTCTATAAATATTTGCGTAACGTGCCATTTGAAAACTGAAACTGAAAACTGAAGCTGGGAAATTTTAATTTTCTCTTACGGTTTTTGTTTTTATTATTTTATTATTATTTTCTAATTTCAACCTCAAGAAGATTTGTATATGCCCGTATTTAGTTTTTGCTCCAAACAATCTACCATGACTGGGGGGGGGGGGGTGTGTGGGCCATAAAGTACTTATTTGTTCCGTTGCTGACCTTATGATATGAGCACATGTGTATAAACTACATACTGCACTGTTTGCTTCTAATGTGTTATAATTTCCGTCAGCAAATCCGTCGCAATATTCCAAAGTTAGATAAATACAACTTTTTATGATCTTTAGCTGGATGCGGTATAATTCGTTCTATATCATTTTGGTTGTATAGGCAAGGAATCGTAACAACTAAACAAATTAACTTTAATTCCTCTGTAAAGGTCCATTTATTGCATAACTTGTTTTGGAAGTATATGTAGTTTGTACAGATGTCTTCAGACTCGGCATGCAGGCTATTATTTAAATTGGGCAAAATCAGTCAAAAACTATGCCCACAATCGACACATTTCTATTTATCATGGCACAAAATTAGACTTATAAACCATTGATGTGTAAAAAATGGGCATGGTCAGATAACAGGCACGCCCACAATGCACAAAAAAGCATATTCAGCAAAAAAACTCAACTTTCAAGTTGATATTACGTTACAAACACTATTACAGAACGTAAAAGATTACGTACTTGCCACGCCCACTATCTATATATAGATGTGTAGGGTATTTAAAATTTGGTCTTAGTCAAATTTAGTTTTTTTCTACTTGATTTTTTATTATCTTTTCTACCATAAACTCTACGTTCTGCATACAATTTGGTTTTTAGTGCGCTCCATATAAAAGTATGCAAAATACAATAGGAGGAAAACTACTTGAAATTTATTACGTTGGTTTGGAGGTTAATAGAATGTGTGGTGCACTTTTATCACTTGGATAAACAATAACAACTAAAACAGCTATGGCTCAGTTTTCTTTTTATAATGTATCCCGGATCAAGCTGTTTGTCGTTATTAAATAGTTGTAATAAAGGCTAAAATAAAGTATAATAAAAAAATGAGAAACTTTTTCAAATTAAGCATCGAATTTCCCCAATATATACAATTTAGACTTGTCTCGTTATAAGTGTAGTTATACAATGGACTCAGAGATCAAAACTAACTTTAAACCTAACGTTGAAGTTAAATCGTTTTCATTTTAAGCAATACATTTAGAAACACTGGAAAAATCAAAATCAATAAAACAACCAAATTTAGTTTGGTTTCAAATTAAGTCTAGATATAAAGTTTACAAGTATATATTTGTGCAACACCCAAAAATGACCAATTTGTGTGTGTGTGTGTGTGTGTGTGTAACAAGTTTTTAAATGAAAATTGATGAGAAGAATATTATAAAGTTAAACACATCAATTTCAATCCCAGATACATATAATTCTGCATGTGTTATCATTTAACTTTTTGTTCAGACATTTTGAATATTTTTCTGTAGTAGCAAGATATGGCCGACACTTTGTATGAATAGTGTTTCTTTTTTGGCCTTCAATCTTTTCACATATAATCATCAGAGAGAGGCGTCAAAGCCTTAACAAAATAGTCTTGATGAGCATCACAATCTTGTCATGTCTGTGTGTCTGCCACGGTCATACATTTTGAACTATTAAACTGGAATTTTGTACAGAAATTTGCTAAATAAATTAGATAAAATCGATAAATAGCCAGGCCCACAATCAACAAAAATTAATCTATGTATCTAAAAATTTAAATATAATAAAAATACTTTCTACCCACATTGAATTTTCTTATCAATATACCCAAAAATAGGCGGAATCAGACGAAAATTCAAATTGAAATAAAATACATATATTTATAATTTACTCATTTCAAAATGGGCGTGTTCGAATAACATATACGTTCAAAATTTTCAAATAAAAAAAACTTTATTTGTTACAGAACTCGACTTTTTAGGTAAATGGTTTCAGATCCCTCCCATTTGTATATAGATGTAGAGGGTATTTAAGATTTTGTATAAACTAAATTAAATTATTTTGCTTATTCCGATTTTAATTTGACTCCTACACACATTTAAAAATTCTGTTTATTCATGTGTGCATGTGGTGGAGATTTCATTTTTATTTTTATTTCACTTTACTTTTCTTGTAATAAAACAAAAACATAAAATAAAATGAAATTATGGAATTTTACAACTATTCCATATATAAGAAGAAATTGAACTTGCAAATATGCTTATATAAGAATGAACAGCTATCCTTCACAAACAAACAAACACGTATTAAGGGGAAAATTGTGTTTATGGAGATTAAGCTAAATTACGTTTTACATACTAAACTTCTTTTATTTGGTTAAGATTAAATTTTGATCATCCTTTTGATATAGAAGAATATTGTGGGTGTGGCTTATATACAATAACGTCCACTTTAAATTTATAAACATATTAAACTATGTTAATGGTACTGCAGATACTTTTTTTTTAATTTAAAATGCATCAAATTTCAACTTTGTAGCTAAAGAAGAATTTTTGTTAAATTTTGTGGGCGTGCCACTTGAATAATTCCCTACAATTTCAAACTGTATAAGGAAACTAGAAATATTTATTTATATAAAATTTCAGTTTCTTTTTTGCCACCTTGAAAATACTGACAAAAATGGACACACCGACGGACATTGCTTTTATAATATTTTAAGTTTAATTCTATGATTTGGAAATTATAACATCATCATAAATGTTACTTATAGAATAAAGTGTAATAAGCGTAATATATTTTCGCGCTAAGCATTTACACCCCCATTCAATTGCTTAGCTTTCGGCTAAAGCCTTTCATCATTTTCTCTCATTTATTTTTTGAATAGCCCGCAAAGAATTCATGTAAAACAATTTAATCTGTTTCCTACCGGTGGTTTTCTCCTTTTTTATACCCTGCCTCACTTTTGACAAGAGATATATTAAGTTTGTGAGGATGTTTGTAACTTGTAAACGGTAAATGCCACACCCACTACTTAATCATGTCTGTAACATCCGTCTTTGTAAATTGTGCTTAAGCTGCAGATGGCAATTTTTGAGATAATTTGAAGAAATTTGGTACAAAAATATATATATTGGCCCCTAGAGAAACCCTATTAAAAATATACAAAATTGGACAATTTTTAGAACCCCTCACCATGTGAGGTTCTTACAGCAAAAAATCACAATTTCTTCATAAAATTTGTCACAACAATAAGTAAAGAATAGTTATTTGACTTAATAATAGGCTGGGTAAAATTTGGACTATGTAGTTGTGTGAAAAATGGGCGTGGTCATCCGCCAATAATTTATAAAAAACCTTATAAAGCGTAAAGAAATCTTGATGCGTAATACATAAACTATTAGAGAGCATAAGCATGTACCTGCCATGCCCACTGTATGTGTAAACATGTTTAGGGTATTTATAATTTGGCTTAAGCTGATTTTTTTTTTAATTTTTTTTTTTTAAACTTTTTTGTGTTAATTTTACAACAAGTACAACCATACGCTTGTTATAGTAAATTAATGGTTGGTTCTTCTTCACTCTTCTCTCATTTCACTCTTTCAATGCGTAATGTATATACACACCCATGTATATACTTGTAGCCATCCAGGATAACACTTTCGTACTCACAAAAACAATTTCGCACAAAAAAAAAAAAAAAAAAGTAAGTTACTGCTGTTGGTGTATAATGGCATACTTGTGAAGCTAAATAAGTGGCTACTTGTGTCCAAAGTTACACACACCGCCACCACCACCACTATTGTTGGTAATGTTGATGTTTTACATGCACTCTGTAGCTATAGATATATTTAAATAAATACATACCTACATACATACCTACACACCATATCCAGCGCCGCCCTGAATTGTAACATTTTGTGGCTATTGTTGATGTTGTTGTGTTTTTTTTTTTCATTCTACTTTTTTACGAAATTTTCGTACAGAATTTAAGGCAGCAGAGCAGTACAAACGCATATATACGCGTGAAAAGTAAAATTAAATTATTCATGATAAATATAAATACTTAAGTACGCATATTTTGGCGAAAGTTTAAGATAAACGCAGCAATCAAAATTTTAATATGCGTTTATCACGCCACCACCAGGATCGTGTAACGGAATTTTATTTTATGTTTTTTTTTTTTTATTTATTTTCAATTTCCCTCCTTCGTTAAATAGATTTTAAGAATTTTCGTTTAATTTTCTTTGATGGTTGTGGTCGTGTTGGTTGGTGTACAGCCAGCAACCTTTAGCAATTATCCTGTTTGCCTTTCGCTCATTGATTACGATAAAAAATAATAAAAGGAACAACATACAAAATTAACAAAAGACTGAGAGAAAGAGAGAGAGAGAGAGAGAGAGAGAATCTTTCTTTCCTTTCGCTTTTTATGATTTTAACTTAACTTTCACTGCACTCATTCCTGCTGCTCGGATTTCGTATGTAAAGCAATTTTTGCCAATTGTATGAAGTTTTCTTTCGCTGCTCCTTGTTAACTGATAGCTGCAGGCAACATTAATGTTATAAAAGAGACAGGTTGGTTGGCAATCTTTTAACAGAGGTTGAATTGATTGTTACCTGGGCGTTATTAGCTGGGTGGGTAACCGCTCAATTTAAGTCTTCTGCTTCCCCTTTCGATTTTGATGCCATTGTCTCTCGATCTGCTTCCGTTTTGATTTCAGTTATTTAAGCGGTACCACCATCCTTGTGTTTTCCTTGCTTTGGAAAACTGTTTAACTATGAGAGAGACAATGTTCATGCTTGGTATGACAAAAAAAAAATCTCTTTTTTTTCTTTTATATCCTCCACATAATAAGAAATATATACTAAGTTTATCAGTCCATTTGCAACAGCCAGAAGGCGTCAGAAACTCAACCCAAAGTATATACTCGTATATTCTAAATCATTATCAAAAACTGAGTCGATTTAGAAATGTCTGTCCGTGTATTTGCCTATTTTTGCCATTCTTAAGGTCGTAAATTGAGCTGAAATTTTATACAGATAATTCCAGTTTCTGCAAGTAGCAGATTGCTATCAAAATGGCCAAAGCCACGCCTGCAATTAACCTAAATATATATTTATCTGACACAAAAATTGTGCTATGAAGTTAAATATGTATAAGTATTTATCTCATCTATCGATGGCATAAAAGTGGGCATGATCACATAACGGACACGCCCACAATTAATAAAAAACCATATACAGTATAAAACACGACTTTTCAAGATGTGTAAAACATTCACTAAAACAGGACCGAATCATGTACCTGCTCCGCCAACCATTTCCTTGTAGATGTGCAGGATATTTAAGATTTGGCTTAAGCCAAATTTAGTTTTTTTTTTTTACTTAATTTTGCTTTGCTTGTAGAAGTGTGCAAATGAAGTTTATGGCTGTTGAGTTGAGCACTTTGTGTGCTGAAGCGTCATTAATTTTATTTTTACACAAGTTAAGTTTGACCATTTTCTTGGGGAATACATTAATTGACATTCACGTCTGTCTTACTGGCTGCCCCCTCCCCATTTATATGCTTCGTGTGATGATATTTTATAAGCTGTACAAGAATAAGAATCCTCCGTGAATAAACTGCCTTCTATATCAATCATAAGTTGCTGTAGTTGTGGTAGAAAAAATTTTAATTATCGTAAGTATGCCTTGCCAGTACTTGGGGATGCAGCCGGAATACCTCTCTGGAATGAATTTATGCTATTAATTTTAGGCAACTTGCCGTTCTCATTTAGTTTTTAACCTTTACTGCTTTATAGCAGGAGGTTTACATACTTTGACAAAAGCTTTAATCAGGCATTTGTCTGGTTATTAAAATTAAAGCACGGCTCACCGATTTCTCACCCGATTTCAACCAATTTGCGCGTAAAAACTACAAGTTTCTGCGCAAAATTTCAGCTCATTATCTCAAGATTTACTATCGTGAGCGTTTTAACAATAGACAGAAGCACGGACGTATGGACGGATATGGCCAGTTCGATTCAAGTTTTAAAGCTAATCAAGGATATATATACTTTGTGGGATTTCTGATATATTTTTCTGGTAGTTGAAAATGGAGTAGCAAACTCAGTATACCCTCATCTCAGGTGTAGGGTATAAAAATTGCCCATTGCTGATATAGATAAAAGCGTACAACGTGTACATCTACGCTGCATTGTCACCTTAATACATTTTTATGATTTTAATGGAACTTCTTCATCAACAATTATTCATGAACGTTTTTTTTTTTTTTTTTTTTTTTTTCAGTTGAAAGTAAAGTTGGTGAGGAACCTACAAAGGGCAAGTTAAGAAAAGACAAGTGCTTCTAACACTTTGTTTTTTTTTGGAGTTTACAATAAAACAATTGAAAGTTTAGCCAAGTGTAAGGAAACGTGTTAAACGTGTAAAAAAAAAAAAGTAAAAGTTCAGTTTTTTCCCTTCATAATAATCGCTAAAGGAAATTCTGTATAAATAATAATTTTGAACAATTTTTTTTTTTTTTTGACACCTCATTGTTATAACAATCACATAACAAAGTGAAGGCGTAGACTTTTGAAAGCATTTGTAAATAATGAAATGTTTTGATCCCGGAGAGTTCATTGAATTACTAATTAATCAAGACCGCCTTAAAGGAAATGCATTGAGATGTAAGGTGTAATGACCTTGATAACCTTGATGGTTTCAAATGATTAGTTATGAGAGGAGATGGAGGGAGTTGTGTGTTTGTGTGTGTGTTCATCTTCGTTTTAAATCCGAAACCTTAATACTAATGGAAAAGGTAGTACATCCTAACGGCTCAGACTCAGATTGCTTATCTTTAAACCCGCTATTACTTATATTACGTCATTACTTAACATTATCAAGAGAGCTAGACGTTTTTCTCACCTGGAGGAGGCCACCCTACAAAGATACCCTACAAAGTGTGTATATTCTTGATGTGACATAAAATTCTGAGTCGGCCTACGACGTTTACGAGCCTCTTTCGCGGTCATACATTTTTTTGAGCTATTAAACAGAAATTTTATGCCGAATTTTTAAAGTTTCAGTAGAAAGGTTGCTTTTTAAATTGGATTGAATTCAGTCAAGTGCCACGCCCACACTTTTATAGATATGAAAAGTATTTAAAATTTTACAATTTAACAGTTTACTGTATTTGTGTGTATGTAAGGTGTTGTCATAATTCTCGTTAATTGTTATGCATCTGCTTCAAGGAATTCAAAGAATCGTAATCGATACGTCTCCATAGTGTTAGACATATACGTACTTATTGCATAAGCCATACAACACTTGTAATAACACTCGGTGTACTCAAAACTAAATTATTACCGCTCCAGTGAAATACAATTTTGTATTTGTGTGTGTATGTATGTTTAGAAGTTTTAATTGTGTTACCTGCCATCGTGACTGCAAGATGCGGCATGAAATACAGACGCACACAAAACAATATCTTGTGATATGTTTTGCGGTGAAATATATTTCCTCAGTTTGAAAATATATATTATATATGATTTATTATTAACATATGTAAAATACAATATTTATGGGTAAGCATTCAAAATGATTCTAATTGTTAGGTGACGTGAGAGAGAAAGTGGCAGAATGTGTATGAAATAGTTTTGATGCCTTTTTTTATACCCTCCACATAAGATGGGGGTATAATAAGTTTGTCATTCCGTTTGCAATACTCAGAAGGAGGTGTCACAGCGTCAACAGCATCAAAAATTGATACGATCCAGACATGAATGTCCGTATGTCCGGGTGTGTTGTTGGCTTTCTCGCGGTCATAATTTTTAAGATATTGAGCTAAAATTTTGTACAAACACTTTTAGTTTTTGCGTGCAAATTGCTTTTTAAAATGGGCAAAATTGGTCAAGAGCCACGCCCACAATGGACAAAAATCTATTTATCTGCCATAAAAATTGACCTATGAACTTGAAATTTAGTCTACGCATTTACAAGTAATCTACCCATCGATGTGCCAAAAATGGTCATGGTTGGATAACAGACGCGCTTCTAATTAACAAAAAACCGTATTCACTGTAAAACTTGACTTGACAGCTGATGTACTTGTCACACCCACCGTTTGTATATAGATGTGTAGGGTATTTACGATTTGACTGAAGTCAAATTTAGTTTTCTTATTCGTTACTTATTTTACTTCTTCGTAAAATTTGTCATAAACGATGATAGAAGAAAACACGTAGACACACACACACACACACACACACACAACCATCAAATGCAAACATGAATTTAACCAACTTATAAACCTTATCCCAAGTTGATGGAAATTTGCTGAAGAGATAAATTGTCCTGAATGAACACAATTGTACGCACACACATTCACACACGCACACAATAATCATTCAACTAACAGTAGCAATAACAATATTAATACTTAAGTAATTATTAACAAGCAGTAAAGAGACGATGAAAAGGAGGAAGAAATATTTCTCTACTAATCTTAATTTACATGAGAAATGTCAAGGAAACTATATGATAAGAGGAAATTATGTGATAATAGTTCAAGTTTTGCTTTAATGAGATTTCATTTACCTGTAGTTGCGCTATCATAGAACTTTATAGACACAGCACAGTATGGAAAGTTTAAAATTATTTTATATTTATATGTATGTGTACACGTATAACTGTAACGATATATTAAGATGAGTTTTTGATATATTTATGACATAACATAATTTTCTGTATATTACTGAGACAAATTAAAGCAAGCAACAATAATAAAAAAAATATAAAAGCTATAAAAACAGAACATTACCTTCTTATCGTCTTAGTAAAATATAAAATAAAATTTATTATATAACAATTCTCAGCGATCATTTAATACGCTACACTATTTAGTTTCACAACTAATACTATAATCAGTTGAGTTGTACCAGTAAACGTGAGGATGTGAAATAAAATTGTTTAAAAAAGGGTTTTAAAATTGATCTATTCGGATTCAAATTTAACACATTCAATTATTAAATTAATTAAATACTCTTTACGAAATTTTTACACAAAATATTAAAATTTGCGTATTTTCATTTTATAAAGACTTTCCTTTATAATATGTCGTTATATGGGGAGGGGTTCGAAAAACACTTCAATTCTGTTCCTTTTGTAATAACATTCCTCTTTAAGCTCATATACGTCTTTGTATCAAATTGTATTAAAAAAAGCAGAAAAAATGAGACCTGTAGCTGGCGTACAAATTCACATTGTCACACGGACGTAAAGACAGACGCGGTTAAATTGATTCATTCTGAATCGAATTAAAGGCAAACATGGCACTTGCCGTTGTTACAAGTTACAAACACAATTTGTATTACAGTTAGGTACATTTATAAGAAGTAAATTTGATTTAGGCTTCTACGGTAAGAATAGCAGGTACCTGATTGTATATATATTATATAATAACTAGTAAGTTGCATTCTGTGTCAAATAAGTTCTTTCAATCTTTCAAAAATTTCAGGCATATTTGTTATACAATCCCATTAATTTTTGGCACAGCAATGAATGCCAGAATTGTATATATCTCCCAGAGGTTAACTTTATAACTTAATTTTTGTTAATTGTAAGCGTGGCTCTGAACCCATTTTGTTTCATTTAAATAGAAATCTACGTCTACAACTAAGACATTTTTCTATATACTTTTAGGTAAATATTCCAAAATTTACAAAAACCTGCGGCACCGAATTTGGTGAAAATGGGCTGCCAGCCGATTCACAATTCAACAAAAACTCTACGTAGCAGCTGCAGCAGGTAAATTTCAATGCACACAATTATTTAAATATTTTCCGTCAATGGCGCGGGGTTGGGGTGACAGTATAACAGACACAAAAATCTATATAATTATTTGTTATTATCCCATCCATCAAAAAATGGACATGGTCCGACAGCGCACACGCCCACAATCAAGTAAAATCTATACTACAAACTTGAAATTTTGTATGCGTTTCCATAATTATTGTATCCATTGTTGTATCAAAAATGGACATGGTCCGACAACGAACACGGCCACAATTTGCAAAAAAAAAAAAAACATTTTCTGCGTAAAATTCGACTTCAAGCTAAAACGTAATACAAACAGACCTGCCACGCCCACTGTAGATGTGTAGGGTATTAACGATTTGGCCTAAACCAAAATTATATAAACAATGGAAAAAATTAAAAAGTTCAACTTGTCACAACAATGGACGAGCCTTACTTCTGCTGCACATTGTTGTTCAGACATTTGAATGCATATGCAAATTAGTTAAGAATTGCCCCAAATGTTAGGAACCGAAAACTACAAAGGCTTACGAATAATAATAATAATAATACAAGAAAATAAATTTTGTTGGAGTGTGTGCATGACTCATAAGTTGTGTGCATCATGTCGTAGATGTGGTCGGACTGGAACGAATTTATATGTACAATTGTTGGTACAATGTTTAAATCATCATATATTTAATTAGATAACAAATGAAAGAAACAGAAAAGCTAAGCATATGGTTATGGCGTAATTTGTGATATCCACCACTAAGGTAGGTGTGACATGTGCAAACAATTATGGTCACTTTGAACTGCTATTCAAGTGTGGGTTAGAGGTTAAATTGTGACCCAATAAATGAAAGAATATACTGAATAAAGCATACAATGATAAGGAAATGCTAAAGACTCCTTTTGATAGTTGGGAATTGGAGTAGAGAGGTAGGCCTTACTTAAGAAGGAACAACACTTGAAAGTTATAAAAGAAAATATTCCGAAATTTTATTGACAGAGTTTTAATAATATCTTTAAAATAAATACCAGACAAATGTTGTTTAATGGTTGAATCAAAATTATTCATGCGTGGATGTTTAGAAAATCAAGCATCCACAAAGTTGTGTGAACTAGTTCTTGGACCATTCTGTGTTATGTTGTAAGTTTGTGCATTTAACTATTATTGCTTGAGTTCTCCTCCATATATTCCTTTTATTTTTATATATTAAACTTTTATAGTTCACATACATACATTATAAATTGATGCTTGACTGGGTGTTTGAACCCGCAAACTTTTCTAATGGCTTGAATGAAGTGGCGCTTTGGTCTGATTCGAATGTTTGTAAATGACACATTTTTATATCCTTTACATTAGTATAGAGAATATGATAAGTGTGTCGTGGTGGAAGGTAGCTTCAGACACTTGGTAAAACATAAAAAAATCGATGGTTCAAGAGGGATTTTTTTGTGTCACAAGAATTTAGATTTTTTTTTTGTAAATTTTAAACAAACTGTAAAAATAAGGAAAAATGATTCATAGACATGCCCACATTTCTTACCTCCCATATATATACATTCATACATATTGTAAATAAAAATTAAATGTTTTTATTTCTTCTTCTGTCCCAATGTTAAAAATAAGCGAGTTAGACACGCCCACAATTTACAAAAAACTCGATTAAAGAAAAATTTCGTTTTCTTAAGTTGAAACAAATGAAATTTCAAATATCCTCCACATCTACAATTAAGGGCGTGGCAATAGTATAATAACTAAAATAGTATAAATATAACGTATAAGCTTGCAAGTTGAGTTTTTCGTAAAGCATAGTTTAGATGGATTCAGTAGGGTCTCTGACGCCTTCTTCTCAATGTTGCAAACAGAAGAACAAACTTAGTATAACCGCCATTTTATGCGGAGGGTAAAAAAGTTATAAATGTATAGGATATAAAAGATTTTGTCTAAGCTTAAGCAAAGCTATTTGTGTCTGCAAATAAAAACATTTCTTGCTTGCCTGCACAATTTTTTCTTTCAATTTTTAAGAGGGACAATTATTTTTGTTTGTCTAATAGTGTTTTGACTAAAAACTGTCAAAAGTAGCAAAGAAAGGAAGTGCGACACTTTTTAATTGTGAATTATGGCTTTAAGGGTTAGTGAAGTTCAAAAAGTAAAGGGTGGGATTGACGGTAAAGTGCTTTTGGTTAGAATTTCATTCCAATAAATTACGAAATTCTCGTCCAAGTGAATTTTTGGGTTCAATTTACAATAAAAAAAAAGAGAAGATCTTCATGAATGACTTTCTTTTTGACAATTTACAAAGGTTAGTAAGACACAGCATATTAAAACCTTATTGTGATAAACATTCAGTCAATATATGGACGCACGGACATTCAGGCAGACTGAATGAATTCAATTTTTGATGCTGTCTGGTTACAAACGCAATAACAAACTTAGTATGTGTAGGATACAAAAAAAAGTATAATTTTGTTGTTGTTTTTTCATTCTTAATAATTCGTTATTAATAATAATAATGCTTATTGTTGTTATTATTGTATTTTTATTGTTATTTGTTACATGTAAATATAAATGCATCGAATGAATTGAATGATGCCGCAAAGGCGGACAATTAAAATTTTAAGCAATTTAATCCTTTTTTTTTTTATATATTCTGTTTATGATGCTATTGTTTTGTTCTGCTGTAGCGGTCGAGATTAATGTTGTTGCATCTACTGAACAATGAATGGCTTACTCATTGACTGATCATTTCGTGTCACATTACTCACTTGCCAGTAATATTCGTATTACTTATTTCATATAATGTGCGGTTTGTTTCATGACTGTCTACTACTGATCTGAGTACTTTACACTATATTTTTTTTTTCTTTTTCTTTTTTATAGGACTTCACATAATGCTTCAGTAAAGTGTTTCTCTACACTTTCTCCTTTTGTGCTCTGTTTTTAGCAAAACAACAAAACACAAGCCAGAAGTGCCTCTTGAGTATGTGTATTAAGTGGGAAAAGTTTATTTTCTAGACATCAAATATTTTATATGTTCATAAGCTACACACTTAAAGTTACGTACACCTCGTATATGGAACACTCTCATAAAGGATTTAATACTTAAACACATACCTAGGCGTACACATATACACACACGCACATTTTTGTTTAGATGTATGTATATCATATTTATTACAATCACACACATTTGCTAAAAATGAAGAAATATATGTACGTGTGTGTGTGTGTGTGTGTGTATGTGACACCATATAGTGCTGATTGGGCTACAAAAACTTAAAAATTCAAACTTGGAAATTTCACTTAAGCACCTGAATGGAGGCCAAGCAGTGATTAAAGGTGTTACGAGTGACAAATGAATAAAAACTTTCTAGAACTTTAACTTTACCGCCCTACTTACATATTCCACAATACAGGGCTTATGCTTGGCGTGGCATTTGAACGGCTCTCCTGCATTATATACTCTTTTTGGTTTCTCATATACCATCCAAGTTTACGCAAAAAATATAGGCGTGGCAATTTCACTCCTTTATTTAAAATGAACATCTTGAGGTCAAGAAGCATCATAAACTAAACCAAATACCGATATAAACTTGATCATCATGAAATTCTCAACCGATTTAGGATTAAGCTATATTTGTCTGTCTGTCCGTCTGTCCGTTTGAGGTAAACATTTTCCCCATTGCAAAAATTCACTCTAAATTTATCCAACCTGTCAATGGCTGTTCTTATACGTGTAGGTAGATATTGAAATTAGAAAAAATCGGTTCAAAACTACGCCCAACTGAAAAATAAACAACAATTCTTTAGAAGTTTTTAAAGAAGTTTTATTGCGGCTTTTTACTCAAATATTTTATGAACACCGCACCTACAATTATGGGCGTTTTCCTTTATTTTTAGCATATTGTAAATATTCGTAAATTTTTTTTTTTACTTGTAAGAGATATAATGTCAATTGTGGGCGTGACTCTTAACCAATTTTAATAAGAAATCTAAGAATGCTTTTTATCTCAATATCTACAGAAAAACACTGGAACAAACGAACGTATTTGGCAAGATCGATTCAAATTTTACTGCTGATCAGGAAATATATATATTTTGTAGATCTTGTGACATTTGCGTTTGTGTATTACAAGCGCTATAACAAATTTAGCATATGTTCCGTCCTGGTGTATAAGTATAAAAATCTTATATAAATCTTTCTATACTTTCCACCTTAGTAATGATAGTATATTAAGTTTGCTAAGGCGTTTGTAAGAACCAAAACGTGAAGTCAGAGATCCTACAATATATCTATATATTCAAACCTGACTTATACATGTTCGTCCGTAGATTTTTTTTCTAGTTTAATCATTTTCTCTGAAGACAAGTGATGTTTCTATACAGTATGCAATCCATTCGAATCGAATAAACTTTTAAACTAAGTAAGCGTCTTATATTATTTTACAACTTTTATGACTTCTTTGGAGTCATTTCATTGATCATTTTCATGAACCTTGTCCATAAGAATGCTGCAGAAGAATACACATTTTTATAGATGAAATATTTGTGACGTTTCTTTTCATTGCGCTTAAATGTTTTTTGCTAAATTGATGGTAATTGAAGAAGTAGATAAAGATGATAGGAAATGGGTGAGTGGCGGTTTACTCAGGCTTTCGGGCTACTTTCCCATACAACTAAAACCATATCATTATACATGTATGCTCAGTAATATTTATTATTTCAAGGTGTCAATGTGGAATTTAATACATTTTGTTATTATATGTTATGTGTTGTACATTTTATTCATTAGTAATGCTTTTTGCAACACTCAACCATTATCAGTAAAGATTCTTTTAAATGCAACTCCTATCTACTCCTTCACAACTCTCGTGGTAGGTGATTGCAATTGCTATTGAAAACCATAATTACTAGCTTGACAGTTGTAATTGCACAGCATTGGTAATAATTCAAATGAATGCCCGTGCATACATATGGGCTTTAGAGAAAGTGCAGCTATTATGTTATGTTATGTTATGTTATGTTATGAGTCGCTCAGAGTATTGTGTGGTCTTCCACAGCTGTAACAGCTAATTATAGTGATAATTTTCAGCTTTCCAGATGATTTCACATAAAGGTGTCTATGGCTACTAATGTAAAATGCAGCAGGAGACGCAAGTGCGAGGTGCAAAGTACGAAGCTATGATGAATTATGTTTGCAATTATTTGACATATATATCAAGTTGAACTTAATTAATTTCAACTTCCCCAGGGAACTTGTAGTTGTTTTATGAGCACAGCACAGTGCAGCATGGCATTATTATTAAGTGGCCTCAGATTGTATTATAATTATATTATATTTTATTATCAGAGAATTAATGTAATATCGTAACTATTTGCATAATAGATTAGTGCTGATGTTCAGGTATATAAATCGTTTTTTGCAAAATAATTCAAATTTTTATACCTCCAATCATTTGTTATATTGGGGTTATCATATATATACATATATAAATATTTTGGAGGTCTTCATTCACCGGTTGGTATTAAAATTGGCCAAAATCGATCAAGCGACACGTCCATAATGCAACAAAAAGTGAAAAAGGATAGTAAAACATGGGAAAATATTGTAGCCATTCCCAACCATTTAATACCTGACACCAGTTAGCTACTTCAATTAATTTTGTTGTTTGAGTAAACGTGTCACTGACATACAAGTGAAATATCATTATATGAAAAGATGTTCTAAAAATGATCCAATCAGATTAAAATTTGGCACATCCAATTATTAAGCTAATTAAATACTCTTCATAAAATTTTGTTAAAAAATTTTAAGAATTGTGGTTTTTTGCCATATAAAGATTTCCTTAGTAATAGGTCGTTATATGGGGAGGTATTCTAAAAATAGTCTAATCAGGTCCACTTTTAATGGAGTTCCTTTTTAAGCCAAACTATGTGTTTGTACTAAATTTCATCAAAATATCTCAAAATTTGTAACCTATAGCTTGAGCACAAATTTGCATGGAAGACGGATGGACAGACGGACATGGTATAATTGTAAACTGAACCAAATTTAGACTTAAGCGAACCATTTTTAGAACTCTTTTTCCACACAATGACATTCCACGAAGTGTCCTATGATATATGGCACTGGTTCCCGCTTACTGGTACAACTTAAGAACATAGTGTATGTAAACAATTTCCACATTTTGAATTCTGCACAAAAAGCTTTTTTTCCAAATGTTGGAGCTTATCTGTTATTTAATTACGTAGCTCAATTAATACTTTATCGATTGTGGGCGTGGCTCTTGCCCTCTTTTGCATGCAGAAACTATAAGTGTTTATGGTATATACGAGTATATAATTATTAATTTAATTATTTTTTAATCATTTATGCTCATGCAATAGGAAAAAGCTTTCCGTCGTAAACGGAAAAAGCTTCTCATGCATGATGTCCTAATTTAAATGTTGCCATTAAAATGATAAATTTCTCAACTCTAATTGAATTATAACAAAACCAACATTTACACTACACTTGCCCAACAAACGGCATTCAATGACACCTCAAAAGCATCAAAACTACCCCAAAAAGGTTAAGTCGTACAAAAGTAGAGCTTTTTATATTTCTTTATGGTTAGAATCTTAACTAAATATTAACAATTCGTTAATAAAAGATGCAGGTACGTTCATTACATACTTTGAACTTTATGAAATTTTATAGCTTTCTGAAAGTTTAATAAAGAAAATAAAGCTCATATTTTGTCACCTAAACGAAGTCATATCACATAAAATCTCTGAAAGCGTTCTTCATGATTTTCACATACTACGCTAGAGTGTAATTTTGTCTGTACGTCCATTAATTGAAAAAATGGGATTATGATATAAAATATGAATACGATTGAATGGAAATCACAAAAAAACATCCGCTGGCCAATGTTGAATTAAAGACATTATAATGAAAAAAATATATAACAAATATTGCTACTTGCGACCACTTATGCTAAGGCGTGCTCAACCACCTAGACTGTCTTGTGGATGCGTGTTTCAGAAAAGGACCTGTCAGTTATGAAATAGAGATACGTGGGTGTAGTTTATCTGTTGATCAAGAATATATTTCTTAGGATTGATGTGGTCTTTCTGGTAGTTGCAGGAAGGACGGAGCGACAAATTTAATGTATGAGTGTCATCATCACTCACATAAAGAAGAGGATGTGAACACCATCAACTCTTCTGTGCGCCAACAAAACATGCCTTCCTTTTCCCTTCAATTGATATTAAATAGTTCTCCTTATTCTTTATTTGCTTTTATTGAAACTCATTATTTCTTACAAAATATTTAAAAATGTTTTAATAAAGGTTCAATTGAATTATATTTTATTTATTTATCTATTATGTATACTAAAGAGGGAGTTACAAGTACAAGTATGCGTGAAGTATGTATGTATAGGGTGTTTATTATTATACGTCCGGATACGGATATTTCAATAATACGGTCAAGTTCTTTATGCTTTAAAAGAGAGCACAATTATATAATACAACACTTATGAGTCTTTTAGTTTTTCATTTTTTATACCCAACATCACTTGTGGCGGATGTTTGTAACTCCTTCTATTATACTGATCAAATCATAAAATCAAAATATGAATCGATTTAAAAATTTAAACATATCCGTCTATACGTCCATGTGAATTTATGTGCAAGCTATAGGTCTCATTTATTGAGATATTTCAATGAAATTTGGTACAAGGATATATATTGGCTTAAAGAGAGATCCTCTTGGAAATGAATCAGATCGGACGATTTTTAGAACCCCTCTCCATATAAGGTTCTATAATTATATGATAAAAAAAATCGCAATTCTTAATATTTTTGGACAACACTGTGTGAAGAATAGTTAATTAGCTTAATAATTGGCTGTGCCAAATTTGTACCCGATCGGATTAATTTTAGTACCCCTTCCCATGTAATTATATATCACGAGGACACAACTAAACTAATTGTAGCATAATTTAAGAAGCTAAGTGATGTAGGGTATTAAATAGTCGGGCTTGACCAACTATACCATTTTTTACTTATTTAATTTGTTTTTGTTAATAGTTAGAATCTGAACACATTAAAATTGTTTGTTGCTCACTCACGACTATGCGCATATTATAGTTAACAATGATTTTTACTTTTATTGTGTGTGTATCATGAATATTATTATTAATGGAAAGGTATCAAATATTTACATAACATTTTGGCTTGACCATGCATATAGAAATTAAGCTAAACATTGGTTGAATTGATAAAAAAAGCCGCAGCAAATGGACGGTTTTACTTAACTTTAACTTTTAAATCTTACTTCTCTTCTCGTTTAAACTGAATTTTGTAGGCATCTATATACAAATTGATTCAACACTAAGTACATGATGGATTAAACAGCCCAGATTTGGTTTTAATTAATTACAAAATTTTGGAAATTCTTCTCTTTTGTGAGTGTAACTTGGCAGAAGTTTTGCAGTTTAGCTTAATTTCATTTTGTTTTGTGGGATGCGGTATTTCTTGGTCGCATGTAAGGGCAGAATGAATTTTTATAACTTACTAACTACACTTTTTTATACCCTTCACCTTAGTGAAGGATTAATTTGCTATGCCATTTGCAACACCCAGGAGAAACCATTAAAAATTGAATCGATCGAGACTTGTTTTGTCCGTGAGTCCGTCTCTTGTTTGTAATCTCCTCACGGTCTTAAATTTTGAGATATTGAGCTGAAATTTTGCCCTACACTATTAGAGGGCGTAATCATATATCTGTCACACCCACTCATTGTAAGTAGATGTGGAGAGTATTTAAGATTTGGTCCAAGCCAAATTTAGTTTTCTTACTTTAACCATCAACTCGATAGTTCTTGACCAGTGCATGTTTTTTTAATGGGTACCATAAAGGAACACAGGACCTAATTGAATCGCCTTCAAGGCGAACACCCTTTCAACCTACCCACCTACCTACCTAGGGCCCCTTTCCATATGATGCTTTTTTACGAAGTAACTTTTACATACAACCAAATTAATTAGAGCATAAAGTTTGGAAGTAAGGGGTACAGGGCATGAAATGGTCAGTTCGAACCGACTATAATATTTTCATTTGTTTCTTCTTTTTTAAATTTAGTCTTCTACTTAAAAACTTCTTTACTCTACCAAATATTATGTGTTTAGAAAATAGTTTATTTTTAAATGTAATGTCGAACGAACTATAATCATTAATCATTAAGTGTAGATGTTATGTTAAAAACAATAAATTGTCTTATTTACAATTAACGGTGATATTCTTTTTGGCATAGGATATGTTCTTTTGTAAGTTTCTTTAATAATTGAAATGGTATGGATATCAATTGTTTCTATAGGTTTGCATACTAATCGTCATTCATAATCTGTATTAATTTACGGTTCTTATCATTCTATATTAATCTCGTTAATTATGCTTGAACTGAAATAGTTATCTTTGATTATATATGAATACTTTTCCAACACACGTATGTTTATAAAGTATTGTAAACAAGAGAATGAAGTGAAGTGTCATGTTGCTGTTGACATGATGAAAGCTTCCGGCAGTTGATGAGCCTGGAAATTGGAAACTTATTAATAAAAATAAATGAAAAGCTATTAGAATTACAAACAGTGCTTACCCTGAGCTCTAGACTTAGCTGCTACCGTCTCTCGTGATTCCAGAGCCGGTGTTCGATGCGGTCTATCCGATTCTACACTTTCTTCGCGACTTTGAAAATAGAGTGATGAAATTTTGGCAACGCACTGAAAGCAAATGGTAAAGTTTATATGCATTGAAAGGAAGTGTCATTTAGCGAGTAGAAGTCACCTTTAATTTCATGTCACCGCTTTTAAAATGATAAGCTCTGACGCGAAATTCTAAGCCCAAAATTGCCACCTCCAGTATCTCTCTGGTTGATTTCGTAGTATTTGTTACATGAACGATGTCATAGTATTTGAGATATGAACGATTGGCCGGTTCCCCATTAATTAACCAATTTAAATGGCAAACTGGTTTTGAGGGGTATGACGTACAATTCACTTTCACCACATCGCCAATTTGATAGCGCGGTTGTCCGCCCGTAATACGCGGTCCCCGCTGTGGTATCACTAAAATAAAATTATTTTCATTAAGTAATCTTTGTATACCATGTTTGAAATATTGAACGAAGGCGGAAGATAATTAAGTATTCATTAATTAATTAAGGATTAATTTTCTATAAAAAGTGTGTGAAAGTATAAAAATATGTGGGCGTGGTGAGACCTCGAATAGGCCCCCTAATAAAGTATGTAATACGTTTAAACTTTTACGTTGGATTCTATACAAAAAAGGTTTTTTGTTAATTATGGGCGTGTCTGTTCCTCCCACTTTTTGTATTATCTATAATTCTAGTTTTTTAGATTTTTATCAATTGTGGGCGTGGCTTAATTTAAATACCAAAACTCAAGTAAATTCATTTTTATGTCTAACAATTAATGTCTATGAGTAATAATAGACATATGGATGGATCTGGTTAGATCGAATGAAATTATTTATATTTTTTTAAATTAAGTTTTAAAGCTGATCAGGGATGCATGTTATACACTTTGTGGGATATCGGACATTTCCGTTTGGGTATTGCAAACAAAGTATACACTCATTTTATATGGAGGTTATAAAAATGTTTGTTCAAAAAAAAAATGTATTAAATTTAAAGATTTTAACAGGCTTTCAAGTATAAATTTATTTTAAATTTTAGATGGTTTAGTTAAGATAAATTTGGTGATTGAAGATAATTCATAATTTTACACAATATTACAATTATAGGCGTGTCTTTGTTATATGTATTATTTGTCCATACGTCCTTCCATTAAAAAATATAATTTGGAGGCAAAATATAGATCCGAAGGGTCTAAAATTTTAGATTATATAATCTTGAGATTAAAAGACATATATATATATATATACTCATACAATACTTGATTGTTGTTAACGCAATAACCTTGCTTTCACTAAAGTAAAAACTTTTAATTGTGTTTTTTCCATACAAGAAAAGTTTAGTTGATTACACTGCGCACTACTATTAATGGGAGAGTTTTTCATAATTCTCCATTCATATATAGAAATTATATATGCATAGTGAAAATAATAAAGAATCTTAGACTGCTGCTGACAGTTCTCGACCATGAGCTTGCTAGTAGTGTTGTGTAATAAGAATTTAGGTAAGAATAACGCCCAAAAAGCGATTGCATGAAAAATTTTAATTTTCATGAACAAAGAAATGAACGACGACAACCAACTGTTTTGGTAAAATACATACATACAAACATTTGTCCTTTTGTTATACCTCCATGTATAGACATGAAGGAATGCCCTAAACTTTTACTTACGACTGCTGCTGTTGCTGTTCCTGCTGCTTGTTTTTCTGTACAATATTATGCGGTTTATTTAATACAGTTATGTACGCATTGTAATAATATGGACTCATACACACACACACATTTATAAATAACAAATATTTGAAGAAAACCAAGCTCGGGCGTGAATAGTAAGAACATGCTGGTGTATCATACCATTCATGTGATCATATACGCATGCTTGTGTCTAGGTTTTTGCCAACATTATGCAGTTAGATTTAAATGTGTGCCATAAATCTCATTTCATCTGCATGGTCTGCATATAGTGCACAATTTGGCTAAATGCGGCTCGGAGTCGCATTTTAAAAGGATCCAATTACTGTTCAGCTTTTCATTCAACACTAACATGTGTTAAGCATTTCTGCAGCTTATTATCAGCAAAGGCAGATATTTATGTGCAAGGCAAACAAATGAAAATCTATCAGTACCCTACACACCACTGTGTACCACCACTGTGTACCAATATACCTCCCAAACAAGGCAACCGATATATTATCAATGGTTGAGAAGGGTTTTTTTTTTTTGGAGAGATATTCGCCTACTTTCTAAAACTGATATTCAATGCTACTCGTATACATGGAAAGTAATAAAACAAAAATTTCATTAGTATTCATTGTGTTTCCAATGAAATAATATTTTATAAGCTTTTATTATATCAACCACATGCAGTCCCCATCACTTCACTATATGTGGCCGTACTGGGTAAAGTGGAAATGAAAGTGCACCAAGTAACATATAAATGTAATAAAGGATAAGTGAAAATGATCGACCATTTAATACACTACACCATTAAGCTACAATTAGTTAAGTTGTGTCAGTAAACGCGTGACATTGCCATGTAAGTCACTTCCTGAAATATTATTATATGGAAAGGTGTTCTAAAAATAATGCGATTAGGTCCATATTTGGCCCAACCAAAAAGTATTAAGAGTTGCGATTTTTTGCCCTATAAAGACTCCCATTATAATAGGACCTTATATAGGGAGGTGTTGTAAATATGATCCGATTCGGTTCATTTTCAATAGCGTTTCTTTTCAAGTCATAAAAAGTTCTCTCTTGTATCAAAATTTCATTATAAACTTTTCTACCTTGCGCATAATTGTTCATGGACAGACGGACAGAATCAAATTAATTCAAATGTTGATTCGGAATCGATCGTTATAAATGTAGATGGGTGTGGCATTTGCCGTTTAGGAGTTACAAACAAAACTTAATATACTCTGTGTGACAAGTGGTGCAGGGCATAAAAATTCCTCAATCATTTCCCCACAAGTAGAATACTCTGTATATATAATAACAAAAACATTTGATAACTTTTGACGATATATTACATTCTCGAAATAGATTAAATAAGTAGAATGGTATGTTCACAAAGACCAAAGAAAGAAAAACATCTTTTTGTATAACAAATAGAGAACGCTATACTCAAATCTTGCAATATACTTCACGCTAAAGCCCTGCCTTTAGCGTATTTATATGCGTCTTCCTTAAACGACTATTAATGTCTATGAAAACGAAGAATCGAGAATATATAACTTCATGAAGACTTGTGTTAAATGCTAGATAAACTTGCAGCATCATTTCAAGTGCATCACTCAACAGTTTTAAAATGTTAGAAATGATCCAAAGGTACGATGCCGTTCGAATTAAAGTCGAAAGACTTCAAATATGTGGTTTGTGGAGGAAAGACTTTTGCGTGATGGCATCAACTGTGTGTAGTTTATAATGTGTTGCTCAAACCGAACAGAATCATTACGGGAGATCGCTATCGGCAATGACTAACAAAGTAATGCGTATGAGGCGAGCATTAAACGATAAGAGGTATGATCAAGTGTAACATGAATCTTAAATGGAAAGTCCTTCCTTTTTGGCAGTATTTACCCGGCATTCATCCTTTCGATTATCACTTGTTCTGATCGAAAGTGCTGCCATTCTTATGAAAATGCCAAAATATAGGTCGATTCTTGGATAGCTTCAAAAGGTGTGCATTTTTTCTGACATAGACTTAAAATGTTGCCAACGTAGTGGCTAGCGATTGACTGTCACGGAAAAGTAGCATATTTCTTACGATTTTTATACCCTGCATCACTTGTAGCAAAAGGTGCAAATGTTTATAACTTACAACCGCCTCTTCAATTATACCGATCGATTCAGAATCAAAATTCTGAAACAATTTGATGCGACTACATTCAAAATTTGGCCAAAGCCATTTATAACATTTTTATGCACTGGTTTTCGGTTGAAAATCAATAATTTAGAATTTTATACGTTTTTTTTTTTTTTGTGTATAGAATGCCGAAGCGAATACAAATATTCTGAAATTTTGTCATCTTATGTTTGAGCATAAGCATGTTTATAGTTGAACAAATATTTGTATGTGTATGAAACAAAATTATTACACAAACACACCCAGATCCAATTCCATACAAAAGCATACCACACTGATTGCAGCCGTTTTTCTGCTGATAAATTATTTGTAAAAGTACTCTAACTGACATACATGTTATGGAGCAGCATACAAAACGGAATTTATATAAAATTAGTTGTAGAAGAAAGCTTATCATATATAAATTTTCTATTTTACATATTTCCCCTCCCATTCGTATATTCTTACCATCACAAAATGCATTCATTTGTCTAAACGTCAGCATTGTAATGATGTAGATGCAAGTGTTTGTCCTTGCATGGTAATGGTCTGAACAAAATCATAATGTAGTGATGTGTAATATGGCAACTGTCACGCCCCTGTGGGAAATATTTAAGATTTCACCAAAGCTAAATTCATTTAATTGCTTCCTTGCTACCACATTAGCGATTTTATATAAGATCGTCAAAATGTAAGAATGCATGTGCATATTATGTGAATATATACATATATACGTATGTATATGTGTGATGTGTAAATTGTGTATATATATGTATGTATAATTGAGTAGTGTGGGCACTAGGTTTCAATGGCGAAATGATTTAGTACAGTTGCTTGCTGCTTGTCTGCTTTTTCCTAAGTCTCATTTGTTAACGTTGTATGGAACATACCTACTAAACTTGTCCACATTTGCTGCTATCCTTGGCTTCCTTCTTATACGCGTTCATTTGTTTTCATTACACACACAATGCGTTATTAATTTGTTTGCTTTCTCTCCCATGTGCAGTGTTTTCATGTTTTCAAGTAAACCTTTCTTTCTCCTCTTTTTTTTTTCTTGGTCTTTTTTTTGTTTTTGCAAATTTTGTATCATGTATCATAAATGTGTATGCGTTAGCTGGGTTAGCCGGTTACATTAATTTTGTTTACAGTTTTATCCATCTACTTACTTACGACAGTCATGGTTTCAGCTTCGGATACGGTTGTAAAAGCTGGCGCTTCACCCGACACTTCGCATTTGTATACACCGGTTGATTGTAAGGTAATGCGTCGCAACATAACTTGAGTGTCCGAAGAATTGCGCAGCTGAAAAATAAATAATTTTCTTAATGAAATTTTTATTGATTTTGATCTTTATTCAGGAACAGGTGAAGCTCAAAAAATCTATAAATAAGATAATTAATGAGAAAGAAAACTAAACTAAAAAAAAATTGGGTAAGGGCAAATTTTAAATACCCTTCATACAAATGGTGGGTGTGGCAGGTATATGATTACGCCAGTTTTACACCGAGTATGGTTTTTTGTAAATTGTAAGCCAATCTGTTATACGACATGCTGATCAAGAATATATATTCTTTCATATATGCTAGAGTCTATTTATTACGGTTTCATCTGGGTGGTGTTGCAAACGGTACAATAAACAACAAAAGCCTTAAAGACTTTCTTCTCTAATCCAAAATTTGGATGTATTGTGGGCAAGCTGCTGGATCAATTTTGTTATATTGCAATAATGCAAAGAGACTGGTAATAATTTGCATACACGGACAGATTAAGTATAGCCGTAAAACGAACAGATGGACTGACAGACAAACAAAAAGTTAGACAGTTAGATGGTTATTAGCCTGCGTTGATAATCCAAAATATATAATCTTCTTTGAGGGACTTTTCTTGAGAATCTAGAAACTTAAGAAAATATTTTATATCAAACATTTCAGCTTAGTGACAAAGTGAATATTGGTTTGGTTGGGTGTAAAGAAGGAAAAAATATCCTTATCCAATTCATTTACGCTTCGTTTTTTCCCTTTCCTTTTGAAGCTGTACGTGAAGAGGACCAAAACTTTCATAATAATAATTCAACCGCAAATATTTTAGCAAAAAATACTACTGTGTGTGTGTGTGTGTGTTTATGTGCAATTTCACTATAAAAACTAACTAGCATTTGAGAATAAGTTTTTTTGAATTGTCTTTATATTGCATTCTGCATCTTTGCATTGACATTTTCTAAACCATAGCCATTCAAGTGAACGTGACTTGTTGTCAATAGTATTCCATTTGCATTTTCTGCATTTCTTTTTCAAACTTTTATTCACTTTAATTACAGATTATTAAAAAAAAAAAAAAAGAAAAAAATTATAAATTATTTTCTTCCCTATAACTTCTTAAGTTAACATTATGAATAAGTCAGTGGCCGTAAGTAAGTTCATGGCTATAATGTATTAATGGATGAATGCTAAGACCAGCAGCTCGGCCATATCCTTAAGTGATTACAATGAATAAATAAATAACATTTTTTTTTTTTATCTCAATCCTCTCACTACTTACTGTACAATATAATAAAACTTCTTATTTGCTTGTACGCACATTTGACAATAATGATAAATGTAAAAACTGAACATTGGCTTAATTAAAATTTCCACACAAGCAGCTGGAACAGATATAACAGAGAAAATACTTACATCAACTGTAATGCCAGGCAATGGGAATGCTCGTCCTGGTGGTTTGTTTCGTGGCACATAACGATAAAATTCATGACCATCTTTATACCATTTCACCGAATACAACAGTTCACCGTCCAAGTTATAACGACAGCCAAGCAATACACTCTTAAAACGCATTATGTGATTGGGAATTTTTACCTCAGTCATGGTAAGTGAACCGGTTATATCTGAAAATAGAATACAATACAAGAACGAATATCACGAAGCTTAAAATTTAGATAATGGGGAAAATATTGATAAAATGAATTCTACGCTATGGTAGGTTTGGATTGTGAAACGACTTAACTAATTGTAGTATAGTTTAAGAAGATACAATTAAACTGTAATTTGGATCCGATCGGACCATTTTTAGAACCTTTTTCTCGAAATAACTTAAATGGCAATACCTCGCGTTTACTGAGGCAACTAAACTAATTGGACGTTCATGGTATAGGGTATTAAATGGTCAGGCACTCTACATCTGTGTACAAGCAAGGGGTGTGGTGGTGATATATGGTTATGCCCTCTATTAGTGCAAGTTGGCAAATCAATTTTTTTTGGTAAATTGTGAGTTTGTCTCTTATATGATCACGCCCATGTTTAGCACATTAATGTATATGAGATAATTATAAATATATGCATAAAGTTTTAAATTTAAAAAATCTAGAATATAGGAGATTTCCGACATCTTTCTCTGGGAGTTGCAAGCGGTATAGCAAACTGTGTATAGTTAGGTGGCGGAGGTATAGTGTAATAAAGGAGAAGGTATTTAAAAAAAACCTCAAAAACCTCTTCTGTGGGCGTGTTGTTTGACCGACTAATGACCAGCATAATAAAACTTTTCATAGTTCAAATTTGACCAACGAAACAATGTTTACTTTGGACAGATAAACGGACAGATAGACAAACATATTAATTTAGAATTTGATGCTAATCACGAATTTATATACTTTGGAAAATTTATCTACCTTTTAAGTGTCGTACTAGATATTGTAAATGTACTAACAAAGGGAGTACACCCCAGACATTGAGGTGGGGGGTCATAAAAAAAAAAATAAAAAAACAATCATAATAATTTATAAACTACCACGACACAATTTAACATACAGCAATATACCATGCAGCATATATTGAGTGCTGTACAGTATACGGAAAAACACACACATAACGTATGTAGATTATACGATATTATAAAAACTTGTATCGTTAAGTTGTAACCTTTTTATACATTATTCATAAAAAATGAAAAGAAATAAAAAAATATTCAACCGCTTTTTGCCAGCACGAAATAAAAGTTTTTGGTGTGTGACTGTTGGTGGGCCAAACGAACTAAGTTAGCAGAAATATTTCCAGCTTACTGTGAATTTATGACACTCTCATGCAAATTATGCATCAAGCAACCTTATTATGCAAATTACCCACAACCAGTCCAGACCAAAATTGATTTTGACGCATACTCTCCTTATTCCCTTACATACAATACACTTCACTTCACTTCACTCCACTCCACTCCATTCCATTCTTCAGGCGCAAAGCTTATAATTACCTACAAAGTACTCATACTTTCTTGATAAATGCAGCAAAATGTTTTATTGTTGGTTATTTTTTACTTTCTTTTTTTTTTTTTTTTTTTTTAAATGTACTATTCAGCCATCCGTTTAATGAGAAAATGAGAAGGAAAAGCTATAGAGCAACTTGCTATTCTACAACGAATTATATACATATTTACTTAATTCCCTTATTTCCCCGGAGTGTATGCTTTCGAAATGGATCACAAGAAAGAGACGGTTAAAGCAAAACTACCGATATTCAAGTACATACTCACACATACCCATATCAAAATATTGTATAATAAATGGAGAAAAATCATGTGTATAATTAAATGGATTTCGATGAAATTTGAAAAATGTACTCTTTTTCAATTTGTGAATACTGCACTGTTTCCCACTTACAAAATAAAAATGGTTCCAAAGGTGACGGTCGGGAATGTGGCGTATTACAAATTAATTATAGTTTTTCTTTCATTTTGCATTTGACGGACATACGGACAAAATTATTGCAGCATATGCAAATGTTTTATACGGAAAATATATTTTGTCCGTGTGATTACTTAATTGCAATATGAAGTTAGCAGCCAAAATGCGTTCTCCGATCGATTTTAAATTTGGGACACATATTCTTGAGGGCATCCAAAGGGGCTGCCATTGACCAACCACAAATGTTTAAAATTTTAAGAAAAATAAACGGAATTTTTTTATTTTTTATACCCTTCACATAAGATAGGGGTATACTAAGTTTTTGCTTCCGTTTGCAACATTCAGAAGGAGGCGTCAAAGGCCCTATAAAGTACATACATTTTTGATCCGCATCAAAAACTGAGTCAATGCCCGTGTGTAAATTTTAGGATATTAAGATGAAATTTTCTAAGCAAAATCAGTCAAGAACCACGCCCACAATGAATAAACAAGTTGAAATTTGTAACAAAGATTTATAATTATCTCATCCATCGATTCACAATAATGGCATTTCTATCGATTCGGGGTTTGGTTCTTTTCTCTTTTCTATCCGGTACATTTATATTTCCCAATTGAGGGCCTGACTGTTTTCGATTATTATTTTGATATTAATCGTTTTTTTGGAACTTTGACTCCTCTACATTTAAAATGGGCGTGACTGGTACATGATTACATTGTTGAATAATGTTTCAAAAAAGAAATTATATGATTGTGGGCGTGTCATGTCTATTATGCAACTAATTTAAAATCATTTTTGGCAAATCTTTCAATGAATTTATTGTAAATATTTGTGGATGTAAGAGATTTTTGTAGCTTGTGTGACACTTTCAATTTCGTCCACTACTAAGAATATCCGTATATTTCCCTTTTTGCGACCGAATAATTAAAAATTTTTTCACAAATTTATGTTAATTTTATGTTTTCATAAGTTAATTAAAAAGAAAAACATTGTGCAACACAGATAGAAGTAACAATTTTGACGTAAACTGATGGATTATTAGATGGATTTTTGGGACATTGTAGCAATTTCGCACACATGTTCTATAATATGTGTTGCACATAAACTACCAGGATTATGTAAATAATTGTCGCCTGAATACCAACAAATTCGATTTTTGTGTTTTGTGTCATAGATCAAACATGTTTTTTTTTCTTTTTTTTTTTTGCTTGCCTTTTTATGCTCTAGTTAGTTGTATTGTGCTCCAGGTGTTTTTGAGCTATGAACTATGCGGTTACCTATTTACCATATGCAAATGATGTTTCCTTTGCCTTTTGCTGTTATGACATGACAGAGCAGAAGGGCAGAAGAGAAAGTGGTCTCGGTTATTAAATTATAATTGTGTTGGTCTTGTTCACGGCGTTAAAGTATAGACAAATACGATGGAATATGTATCACATTTTAAAAAACATTTTTATTTAACTTGAGCTGTAGAGCAGTAAATTAAGTAGAGGGGACAACATGAAAAATGTTACGCAACTAAAATATTATTAAATTACCCCTAAAAGAAAACCTAACACTCATAGGAGAAAAAAACGCAATTATTTATATACAAACAAATGAGCTTTTCTCCGAAAAATAATAAATTGTAAACAACAAGCAATTCGGCGCAATAACAATTAACTAATGCGTTCAAAATTAAAATAGGTCAAGTGTCTTATTATATTACCCTGGACTCCGGGTAACATGAATAATCGCCACCAAAGCATTTGGCTCAAGGGACAGCAGGGAATGCGGCAAAAGAAAACAAGTGAAAATGTTACATTCGCTCGAGGCCGATATTTTATATCTTAGATTATTTAAATCCACAAATTATATCAGAATTGAGTTAAGTTGGAGCAGTAAACTCTTGTTATATCCTCTACATAAGATGGCTGGTATAATAAGTTTGTTTATCCATTTAAAATACCCAGAAAGAGATCGTACAAAGTATATATATTCTTAATCAGCATTAAAAACTCAGTCGATTTAGATATATATGTCCGTGTGTCCGTCGGGCGTAAATTTTGCCATATTGAGCTGAAATTTTGTGCAAAAACTTTTAGGTTATGCACGAATTTATTATGTATATTTACATTTACCTTATCCCTCTATGTGCCAAAAAATGGGCATGGTTGCCTAACAAACACGTTCACAATTTACGAAAAACTATTCAGAGCATAAAACTCGACTTTCAAGTTGATACGTACACTATTAGAAGACGTAATCACATACCTGTCACGCCCACTTTTGTAGATGTTGATAGTTCTTACTTGTTTTATAAGACACTTTGTGAAAAATCATTATAGAGAAAGGAGTTGTTGGAAGGAGGAATTGTTGACCATAAATTTATATGGACGAACAGACGAATTGATTCAGAAAGTGATTTTTAAAGGTGTTTGTGGTATTTGACGTTTAAAAGTAACAATACAAGTAAAGCAATAAGTAATGAAACAAATATTAAGAAGTGACAAAAGTAAATTTGTTAGCCTTCGTATAACGCAAGTGTCATTATATTGTTAAAGCTGTAAAAAGCAAATGAAGGATATTAAGCTTTATTCCAATTTGAAAATTTCCCAGGGACCTTTTGTGTGTCATCTTAAATAAGTTTCTTTATACGTTTGTTAGAAAACTCTCTTTGGCCATAATTTTTGTTCTTTAATTAACCAAATCTAACCAATTTGAATTTTCCAAAATATCATACTTTTCGCACAAACTTATTTTTCCCAGTAACATAATCACTTGGATGCTCTTTCTCTAGTAGAATGTACCAAACTTTCATCATTTCAGTTACCATCACCTCCTCTTTGTCAACAAATCATTTGCCATCGCTATCATTAATTCATGGTAAAGAATAGAAAAAGAGTCCGATAATTTTTAATTGTATGTATGTTCGGTTCATTTATGTCAAGTGAACAACAATGAAATGTAATTATGTGATTATATACACAACAAGCACAATTTAAATAACATGTAATATACACAGTTCAAGATGGAATTAATAAATGGTCTCATCGTAAACACAATGTACAACATGTACAATAAAATGGGAACACTATACGTACAATTACTTGACACGCCAACTTAAATTAGTTTTAAATAAAATTGCGATAATATTGTTTAACCAATTTTTTTTTTTTTTTTTATACTATAAATACGTACACTCGGCAATATTTTTGCATACATTAGCACGCAATTGTGATGATCTTTTTTTGTTGGGTAATTAAGACCTGCTGCCAGCTAACAGCTGTATAGAAGAATTCATACTTAAAGAAGGCGTCACAGACCTTACAACATATATTTTTTATCAATTGTTAAAATCTGACTTTGTCCGTATGTCCATCTGTTGTTAACACTGTCACAGTGGTCAATTTTAAAATATTTAGCTGAAATTTTCTTTCAATTTGAAACGGTGCATAATTTCGGCAAAATCGATTGGAAGCCACGCCCACTCCAGACAAAAATCAACATATTTACTATGAAATTAATATTTGATATACATGTTTATAATTACTCTATCTAATGATGTGTAAAAAATGGGCGTGGTCGGGTAAAACACCCTCAATCACAATTTACAAAAATCTATATTTGGCGTAGACTTCAATTTTCAAGGTGATATGAAACACATACATTATTAGTACATCAGGTACCTGCCACGCCCACTTTTTATATGGAGGGTGTTCAACATATGTCATAAACCAAATTTAGTTTCTTTTTTTTTGTTACCACCTATAGATTCTAAATCTTCATCTGCATCACGATCAATATAATTTTTTTTTTTAAATTATATTCAAAAATATTCCCACTTACCTATCAGTAATAGTATTAAATGTAGTACACACCAAATTGTCTGCTGACTGAGAAATGATGAAATAAAATATAGATGTTGATGTTGTTGTTGTTGTTGCTGTTGTTGTTGTTGTTTTTGTTGATTAATATGATGATTGTTATAATGATGATGATGGAATTGTTGTTGATATATAAAACGCATGATTTTTTCTATCGGCAGTATTACCCCAAAAACAAGATGTTTTGAAGGTTTTAAAGTTTTATACAGGGTGTCAATATATTTTACTCTGTCTCCAAAATGCACTGAGTTTTTAACTCTTTTTTTTTTTTTTCAAATCTAATATTTTTTTAAATGTTCGCCATTTTCTATTTGTATATATATGCACAAATCTTAGTTAAAACATGCAACTTTTATACTGGTACTGGTTACTTGGTGCCGTGACTTGGTTAACACGTTACATTAATTCATTTAAATATAATTCAAATTTTTACAAGTGTCACATTGCGAATGAATGTTCTTTCCGCACGTATTAATATTCCTTTTGCATCCATCTGGAAGAAGTTTCAGAGACTCGATTAAGTATAAAATGTCTTCAACAGCAATATTTGATTCAGAAATATTGAGTTTAAGCACGTAGTTCTCTACTTCAAATATGACAGAATCGAGAAATAAAAAAATCTTATCAACAGAATAATTCTATTGAAATGAAATATTAAACAGAATGTACTGAGTATCTTGGAATAGAAATTTCCAATTATTTGCGACTGCGGAACTTGAACTTCCCATCTCTTACCCTGGATAACTTTTATAATTTCTGCATTGACATTTTAAAAATTTATTAAAATTTAGACGTAGCGTTACATATAGCCCAAGAAGGTCAAAAAATACGGACAAATTTATATAAACAGACAATCGGACAGATGGACATGCTTAAACTTAGTACACCCCTTGCTGCGATGCAGGTTATAAAAATATCAAAGGCAACGCCTTGCAAGTTGATATGTAAAATATAAACTATAGGAAGGCGTATTTAGATATCAGCCACGCCCCCGGTTTTTAATATGAATATGAAAACTGTTTACTAACAACTGGATGTCTCGAAAATCTTTTCCCCAACACTACCATTTTAAAATGTTTCCTTATCTACCCAGCTGAGATTGGCTAGCAGTGGCCAGAGCCAACTTTGCTTATTGTCTTATCAAAAATTGTAACCGTAATTATGGAATTGGGATGCGTTGGTAGACGCACAATACAATTTTATAGAATTCACAAGCTGCGGGCTATTGCCTTTCACACATTATTGCACATAATAGCCATTTTGTGTGCGCTGTTATTATGCATTCATGTAATTGTGCTACTCTTATAACGTAAACATCATACTAACAAAACTGTCCATTGTTTTTCAAATTATTTTTCTGTCTGTCTGTCTGTCTGACTCCTCTGTTGTTGTATTGTGTTGTACATTTTATTAAACTGGCTGTGTTACTTGTGAACCGTCCCATCTCATTAAATGCAATCAGAGGGGATGACATGTTAGCATCATCATGGTTTATTCATGTCCATTAAATCAACGAGCGCACTATTTCCCCGGCAGGAATTAAAACGAATTACACTGCAACTTGAATAAAAACCGCTTAAGCAATTGAATGCTTTATGCATGTAGTATACACATACTTTTAAAAACGTTTACTTTTATGTATTTTTTTAGTGGTTTCATTGTTATTCAATGTACTTCATAGTCAGGCAGGCAGATAATATAAAATACAAATGATTAATAAAACGTTTACTGTTAAAGAATCATGTTGAAATCTTTTACTATTGAAAATAAATCAAGTTACAAGTTTTATTGTAATGAAGAGTTTAAGTTTCAGTTCGCTATTCCGTAGACAACTACCTGAATAACTGCACAAAGTATATTATATCTCTGAATAGCATAAAAATCTGACAATGTCCGTAGGTCCGTCTGCTATTGAAAGGATATTGTGTTGGAGATATTGACCTGGAGGTGGGTGAAAATATTATTAGTTGATGTAAAAGTGAAAAATGGTAAGATTCAGTTATTAAGCCGCGTCCACAATTGATAAAAATCGACAACGTCAACAAAAATTTAACTTTAAGGTTGGCCTTTAGCACGAAAATAAATTGTTTTCACTTTGCAGAAAATGGGCGGTGGCGAAATGCGCCCACAATTTACCAAAAAGCCCCCTTTCTGGTGCAAAATTTTACCTTCATCTGCATCAATAAATTGCTTTAAAAAAAGGGCACACTTGAATATGTGCACGCCCACACAGTTTTTTTTATTTATTATTATTTTTTTTTTAAATTTTTAAAAATATTTATTCCACGGTATGTTTATTGCAAATCATTATCCTTCTTATTCCCCTTACACTTCTATGCAAGTGTGTTATAAACAGCTCTCTCATTAAATTGCATTTTTTTTTTTGTATATCTTTATGGTGCTTCACTGTCATTTATACGTCTTTTCATGTTGCATTTTATTATATTATACAATTTGTGATTTCATCAACATTAATCCATTCATGTCAGCATTTCCATTTCGGTTACGTGTGTACCATTAGAATAACGTTAAGCGACTAGTAAAAAAACCGATTTCACATTGAATACCATCGCCATGTACATTATCATATGAATTAAAGCTTTTTTAATTCTATACTGTTTTGCTATTTAAAAGGATTTGTGATAACTCTCTTTCATAACGAACAAATATTTGTTGAAGAGAAACTGAAACAGAAGGAGAACTGTTTGGATTTCAATGGAAGTTGAAGGAGTAACAAAGTTGTTATACTCAATTCGCCATAGGAGTACAAGAAATTGGAAAATCTGTGAAATATTTTTCTATAAAGTTATTGTGCTAAATATGTGATATATTGTGGAAAGTTTTTAGAAAGAGAATTGGTAGAAAATATATTTAATTTGTTGCGAATGTTTTGTAACTCTTAAACGGATAAAGAGAGAGTATATCGATCGATTCATAATATTTGCACCGATTTAGCCATTTCCATCCATTTGTTGTCCATTTGTGTTCAAGCTTAAACTATGTGAAGTATGATATCCGTTTAAGAATGCCTCAAAATGTGTCCATTGCTCCTTATCTTGACGAAGACTACCATCTACCGTTATTGCGCAAACCGACGGTTACTATTCTCGAAGCGTTCAGTTAAATATTCTTCTCTTTTCAGATGATCAATAGGGACCCTTGCAATAACACAGATAGTCTTATAAGAGAAAAGCTGAGTGCGGCTCAGCTAAATATCGGCATCTGTCATACATAGGAGTATACAGAGTGTTCTTAACTACCTCTCTTAAAACATGAGGCTGCGATAAAAGTTCCAATAATTTCACAAGTAAACCAAACAAAAAACAATTAGCAAACGTTTATAATTATTCGATTTTCGGACAATTTTCTTATCCTACAACTAATACTTTAAATCAATTTCTTTTCACAAATACACAAATGGAAAAACGAATTTTAGAAAATCTCCTTATTGGAATATATAAACCATTTTAAAAAGTAAATCCTTATCCTTAATAAGGACATTACAAATTTTTTACTTTGAAATGCATCAAACAAATGCGTTAAGGAGATTACGTGCATATGTATATATAAAAAACAGAATAACAACACTAAACTGGTCTTTAAGAAATTAATCAAATAAAAAATTCAAATATAACAGTTTTATTATAACAGTTTATTCTACTTACATATGAAATATGTAACATTTTCTTATAACGTTGAGTCAAGGTGTGGAGGACAATAGAAAATGGGACTTCTACACATACCAGGTTCCTCTTGAATTGGCAGAGAATGAGAGATAGAGAGAGAGGGAGAGGTGCCACATTGAAGAGTAAAGCTTTCCGTTACTACGAAAAGAACGTTATTTGACTTAAGAGCTGTTCGAAAGGATTCGTTAGAAAATTTGTTAAAAAGGCAGAGTAAAGCTTTTAGTCTTTTAACAGTAACGCTGGTGTACAGTCCTGTGTGGGCGGCAATTTATAGCATACATCCATACATAACTATTCTTGATTATCAACACACACATAAAGATTGTTATCCTTTTTAAAAGTAATATATATAGAGTGTGTGTGCGTATTTTTACAAAATGATTAGTGAAGAAATTTAAAAATTTGTTATTGATATATGAATAATGTGATCATAGATGCCTGTACAGCGCATCTACAATTGAAACGAAATGATTAATATTATAAAACCGTGAGCGGGCGACGCGAAGGGCAATATTCAGCAATAAAAGTGTGCGTGACTTTATATTGAAAGTGGATTTTTTCATATAACAAGTAAGAACATTTGACAATCATTCAAAACATTCTCCATTCAGTTCATGTGATCGTGAAGAATATGAATTTTACGAATTTTTAATCAGAACGTATGTTGGGAGTTTATTCTTGAGAAGAACATTCTAATAATTTCTTTCATTTGATGAAGCGCGTTTGTCACTAACGGATGCACGTTTCAGAGATCTATTTCCCTTACACATAATAAGGGGCATACTAAGTTTGATATACCGTTTGTAACATCCAGAAGGACGCGTCACATAATATATACATATATTCTTGATCAGCAACATAATCTATATCGATCTAACCATTTTAGTATGTGCGTGTCTTTGTCATTGATATGGTTGTTATTTGGTAGAGAGCCACGCCCATAATTGACAAAATTCTATCTTTAAGCTACAAAAACAAAATTCGTTAAACATAATTGTATTGAACTGTATCATCGATGTGCCAAAAATGGGCGATATCGGATTACGGATACGCCTGCAACTTAGAAATTATTCTAAGTGGACTCTTTTTTGTCCATACAGAAGTTGATATATATTACAAATACAAATAAAAACCTAATTAGGATAGCTGCCACACCCATATTTAGTATATATATGTGGAGAATCTTTAGGACTTGGACCAAGCCAAATAGAAGATGGAAGGGAGTTCCAAAAATGATTCAATCAGGTCATACTATACTCTTAAGCTAAATTAATATTCTTCACCAACTTTGGTTAAAAAAAAATATTAAGATTTCCCATATAATGACTTTCTTTAAACATAAAGCGTTACATGGAGAGGGATTCAAAAAATGTCCAACTCAATACAGATTTTCATGCTGATCAAAAAACACATATATTCGTACATATTCGGTTTCTAACTTGCAAACGAAATGACAAAGTTAGTGTATCCTGCAAGCATATGAATGGTATTTACATCAGCAGTGTTACACCATGTATGTCACAAAACACAATTCTTTCTTCCATCTATAATAGCAGTAAAGTATAGAAAAATTGAAACCCAAATACATACATTTCACATTTAGCAAGTAAGAGTAATTCAGCAGCAGAAAAGTTTTCATTTTTTTTTTATTTTTTTTTTCTAAATTGAGGTTGTAGCTGTTAGTTGATGTGAGTGCTATGAAGCGTGTCCTTCTGGTAGAGGCAAACAGAATGGCAAGCTAAGAGGAATGGTAAAATGATGATGCTATCAAAAACCATATACAAATAAAATGTAATATTAGTAGAAAACTGAATGCTGGTAATTTATGGCGTAACTATGCAACAACAATAATCGCAACAAATGAGAAAATTAAATTAATCGTTCAGATGCGAACAAACGAATACAACAGACAACAAAATGAAGAAAAACTCCATAATACAAAGCCCCCACAAAACGAAATGTTTGCATAACAATTGTGCGTGAACGTGAAGTATGAAAATAATAGAAATGCAGAAGAATGCTATCAAGAAAAACAAGTAATTTGGCTTAGACCAAATCTGAAATACCCTCTACATCTGCATACAACTCATGGTGGGCGCGGCAAGTATATAATTAAACCCTCTAATAGAGCATGTATTACATGTCACCCTGCAAGTCGAATTGTACGCTGGATAGAGTTTTTTGTCATTTGTGGGCGTGTATGTTATCCGAAAGTGCTAATACTTTGCACAACGATGGTTACGATAATTACAGATATATGTACCAAATTTCAAATTTTGTGGCAGATAAATAGATTTTTGTCAATTGTGTGGGTGTGGCACCAATTCTGTATACGAAAAATGAAAGTAATCATCAAATGATCAAGTATATATTTACTTTTTAGGATCTCCGACGCTAACGATATATCAAACTTAGCGCACCCCCATCACTTACAACGTGAAGGGTATAAATGCGCAATGTAAAGAAACTTTAGCATCTGAACTGAAGATAAAATAAACCAACTGCTCTCAAAATGCTTTTATAAAATCTTCCAAACCAAAAATTAAAACTAAAGAATGTTAAATAAACATTCCATCCACTATACATAATTTAGGGAAAATTAAAAACAGAATGAAAAGTAAGCGCGTCTGAATTTACACTTACTTATACATAAACTCTTCGTACAGCCCCCAAAAACGTAAATTAAGGAATAATGTCTAATAATGTAAGCGAACTGAATAGTGAAGGAATGCACTTCCTTCAACGCTCTCAACTTGGTAATCCAAGTAAGGATCGTAAGCAATTAGAATCAACGTACAATAGCAGCGAAGGTAAAAATTGTGAATGCATTGCAATCAATTACAAGAAAAAAACAAAACGTACAAAGTATTATATTCACAAGCCGAATAATGTATGGCATTTGACTGAGAGCGGCAGAGAATCATCATATCATACATTCTTACAAGTAAGGAATGTTATTACTTTGATTACAAATACTACCTTGAGCCATATATTCTACAATTTTCAATTAAAGGCAAAACTATGCAGTAGCATAACAACAACAACAACGGCGTTGACGACGACAGCAACCATATCAAACTGTAAACGAAATTTTTCAAAGACTGTACCCCAATGGTTGTTTGTTTTGTGGCATTTACTATCTATTGTGGGTAAGTTATGAAGGGAAATAGGTAAAAAAATATTATGCAAAATAAATTTTTTATTACTGATTAATGATGCTTTTACGTTGGGGGTGTGATCTTAACACTAATTATACCCGGCACAACTTATGGCAAATGCTTGTAACTCATGAACGTCATTCAGAAGCAATATTTGACACGTCCGTCAAGCTGTCTGTCTGTCTGTCCATGTAACCTTTAGCGCAAGCTACAGATTGCATTTTTTAATATATTTTGATATAATTAAATAAGGATATAAAAAAATAAGGGCTCAACGAGAAAATATATTGAAAATGGACCGAAACGGGCCATTTTTAGAACCTCTCCCCATATAAGGTTTCATTATAATGAAAGTATTTTTATGGCAAAAACTGTAATTCCTAACATTATCTTAATAATAGTTAATACTGATCAAGAATATTTATAATTTGTAGGGTCTTTAACGCCTTTTTCTGGGGACTTCCCATTGTACATGAAATACATTGTAAAATTATGTATAAACACATATGTATGAATTAATAATTTTTTATTTTTATTTTCCTTTATGAATTTAATTTTTGAATGCTCTCAACTCGATACAAAGCTATCGCATGGCCACTGTCAATGACTGAGGTGCGTATACCCAAACATATTATGCGTTTTGAAGATGCCATTTTAAGTTGTAAATATGATTTGGATGGTGAAGCGTTGTATTCGGTGAAATGGTATAAAGATAATCTTGAGTTTTATCGTTATGTCCCACGAGACAAACCGCCTGGACAGGTTTTCCCATTGCCTGGAGTGAATGTAAACGTAGGTGTACAATCATTACCGTTAATGTAATGCAAGTAAATGGAATTATTTTTGTTATGTTGCAGCTGCAGAATTCTAGCGATAATATTGTAGTTATAGAACAGGTTACATTACAATCATCAGGCCGTTATCGTTGCGAAGTGTCCGGGGAGGCGCCATCATTTCAAACAGTATACGGCCATGAAGATATGATTGTTGTTGGTAAGTTAAAGTATGGTATTTCAATCATTTAAAACCAGTAAAAAAAGATACCTTGTCTTAAACCAAACAAGTTAAGGCAAACTGTTAGCGCAGCAGATATTTGATATATAATGAGTCAACTTGCAAGTCGAATTCCAAGCCAAATAAGAAATTTTTAAAATGTGGACGTGTCCGTTATTAGTCCTTGCCTATTTTTACCCATCCATGTGCTAAATCTTTTTAATTTTGATGATTGTGGGAATGGTTTATCGGGACTATTATTTTATTATTATTTATTAATTTATAATTACCTTTAATCAATATTATACTTTTATTGCCTTATTTTCCTTAAGTTACCCCTACAAGAGGGCCACATATTTCCGGAGGTCAGCCGCGATATCAAATTGGTGACACGGTACGCGTAAATTGCACTTCGGCACCATCCAAACCCGTCTGTCATCTCAGTTGGCTTATTAATGGCATGCATGCGAATCGATCTTTTTTACGCTACTATGATTCAAAAATTGTGGAAGGTGAGGATCTACAAATAGCTACTCTGGGTTTAGAGTTTCGTGTACGTGGATGACATTTTAAACATGGCGATATGAAATTAAAGGTAATATATACAACAAAGAGAAATCCGGTGATTATGGTCTATGTAGGCATACGATTTTGAAGTAATTTATCTCGCAAATGAGCATTGCGTATTATATTACGATCGGGTCCATTTTCAATAGGGTCTGGACCAAAAACATGTATCTTTCTACCAAATTTCATCGAAGTAACTCAAAAAAATCCGACCTATAGCTTGAGCACAAATTTACGAACAGACAGACTGACAGACGCACTTGATTAAATCGATTCAGATTTTGATTCTAAATCGATCAGTACAACTGAAGTTTAGGAATTGTAAACATCCATACAAACTCAATATGTTTTAAGCCACAAGTGGTGCAGACGTATGAGTAAATGATTCATTTCAATTAAAATTTTTATTTTTTTTAACCAATTATGTTAATATTCGACCAAGTAATTATTTCAATATTTTCATATATTTTTATCGTATCAGTGTATAGCGAAAATATCCTCCATTTATTGGCAAAGTAATGAGGAGAGTGTAGAAAGCGATAAACATCAACGTATCCCAGTATTAGAGTCGCGAGAAACCGTAATATCTAAATCGCATTTATTGGAAGGTGAATATGATTCTTATGTGTCCTTACGACAGTTACAAATATTTTGTGTTGCGTTGTTTTGCTTTTACCCTAACATCCTTTCACTTTTCTTGACGGTTTTTTCTTTTGTTTGTTCATCATTTTCTTTATAGAAAAGCCAGCAAAAATATCAACATCATCTTCAACATGTAGTAGAGTTTGTGGGAGTGATATGCGCTGGTACAACATTTTAATAATATTCGTAAAGTTGGCAAGTTCTTTAAAAGTATTTACGACAAGTTAACAATAACTTTAAAATTGAATGGGCGCCCCTTCAAGTGGGGTATTTTTTTAGTTTTCTATTTGAATTCGGTTTAAGCTGAATCGTAAATACCCTCCACTTTATCATGTGGACGTGGCAGGTACTTAATTACACATTCTAATAGTAGTGCATGTATTTCGTATCAACTTTTAACTCGAATTCTATGCCAAATGAGGTTTTTCGTAATGTAGGGGCTTGTCTTTATAAAATTTTGGTCAATTGTGGGTGTGTCTGTCATTTTCATCCAAATAAATGGCATAAATATAAAATATACAAATTTCATCATTTCATATCAATAGATTTTTCGCTATTGCAGGCGTGGCTCTCAACCAAGCTAAGTTTATATACAGTAAATATCCATGTACATAGATATAAAATTTCAATTCAATTTCCTAAAGTTTAATATAGTGAGAGTGCCAACGACAAATGGACGTACGGACTGACACCTTTACTTACCCTTATGACTAAGATGGAGGGTATAAAAAATGTCTTTAGAATTTGTGTTGATAAATTGCTTTTAAATTTTTAAACATGAAAATATAAAGTAAACGTTAATATCCCTCCATATAAAAAATGTAAAATGAACGTTTAAAAATATCATCAACTTAATGAAATAGAATTTTAGAAAAAATATTGCTCGAATACAACAATTTTTAACGTAGAAATGGATACAGTGCAACAGGAAGAAGGGTGAAATAATTGTAATTTCACTTCTATGTACTCTTATTTAAATAATAAGAGCAATTTAACGGAATAACATTAATATAAATATGTATACATTATAAACTCCCACAAGTATCATTGCACCGTGAAAATAAATATAAATGAATAAAACACAATTCGTAAACTGAAAAATGATTCAATGGGTTAAGGAGCATTTAGTACATATACACTTGAATTGGTAGATAAAACTGCTCTCCTCTGAATGCAAATTGGCATCGATTTCTTTTAAATAAATATAGCTTCTTTACTTGTTTTACTGGGCATTCTTACCTTTCTATTGAAGAAACTATAATTCATTTGCCATCCTTAAATGAAATTAACTATAAACATGCCATTACAATGCCATTTCGAGTGAAATCATTAATGTAATTAAAATTAATTGAATAAAATAAATCACTAGGCTTTCAATTTAGCTGAAGTAATGATTCTCATTCCTTGGAGTTAGAATTAATGATTTCAATAGAAATGACTTGAAATTGTTTTAGATTAAAATGGAAATTTAAATAACTCAATATATTTAATAAAAAAAAAAAAAGGAATGAATTGTTTCAAGCTATAATATCTGCCTCAAAGGAAACTCAAACTTGATATGTTTATATATCACAATTGCTCCAGCTAATCTTTGTAGGTTTTGTTATACCCTTCCAAACATTTTACGTTAAATTTGTTCTCAAGCTTGCAAATATCAGAAGGAGAGAGGCATCAAGTACTTATATGAACTTCTTCAATAAAATCTGAATCAATCTAGTTATGTCTGTCCGTATTTCATGTAAAATGTAGAGGACTGCAGGAGAAGTTGTAGGAAGAAGAAGGGGGGTCCAATATGTAAAACATCTGCTTTGTGAATGTCCGGCTCTACAAAGAACACGAGTCGAAACATTTGAGGTTTGGCAGAGTTTTAACCGATAGAGAACCATGCCCACATTGTTTAGTAATAAAGGAATTGGGCATACAAATTTTGAAAAAATTAAATTGAAATTTATAAATCAAAAAGTGGGCGGGATTACGCCCACAAATTAGAAAATAGTTATTTACTCACATTGTCAGTTATAGAGAAATACATGCAGTATTAAAGGGTGTAATTACACACCTGCCACGCCTACGGTTTGTGTATTAAAATAAACTATCTGTAAGATTCAGCCTTTAGCCAAATACATATTTATTATTTCTCTTATTTACATACAACATGTATGTTTACAAATGAATCCAGAATATAACAAAATTTAACAAAAACTAAAATCAAATATAGTGAATAGAACGTGATTACTGAACATTTATGCATGCAGTAGTGTACAGTATTCATTGAAATTTAATAAATTTTGCAATCGTTGTATAATTACATTAAACAAATGAATAATTGTGTACATTTGCTAACTGTAACAGAGAATTGATATTTGTTGCAAGTTCTGGTGAAACCCACAAATAAGCAACTTGAGGCATGAATAAGTAAAAACCACATGTTAAAAAATTTACATTAAAAGTAAAGTATTGTAGTTGTAAAGAATTAAAAAAAAAAAAAAAGAAAGAAACAAAAACAAAACAAATAAGAAAACTAAATTTGGTTTTGGCCAATTCTTAAATACTCTTCACATCCACATTGGTGGACGTGGCAGATAAATGTTACGATTATAATACAACTTGAGTTTGACTGGGAGTATGGAGTATATTTTGTAAATTGTGGGCGTGTTTGTTATCCGCGATTACGCCTATTTTTGCCACATCAATGAATGGGATATCTATAGATATGTGTACTTCACTTCAAGTTAAGTTATACAGATTTTTGTTGATCTGCGTGCAAAAACTAAAAGTGTACCAAATTTCAGCTCAATATCTTCAAATTTACTTTCATGAGAATGCCAAAAACGGACGGACACGCGGACATAAATGTGTAGATCGAATCAGTTTTTGATGCTAATCAAGAATATATATACTTTGTGGTGACTTCTTCTTCTGGGTGTTTCAAACGGAAAGACAAGCTTAGTATACTCCCCATCTTTTGTGGAGGGTATTAAAAAAGCAATCACTATAAATAAAGAAAAAGTACTTATATGATTAAGTTCATGTCATGATAACATAAAACTAACATCGCTGTATGAATAATAAATGAATAAATAAGAGCAAATGAGCTGGGACAGATGAACTGTCAAACTAAAAGCAGCACTGTAATGTAATGTTTTAGAAAATCGATTTTTCTTTACTTCTCCATACTATTTATTTACATACTACCATCATCTTAAATTCATCGTTTCATCATAAGTGCTTTTTTTCATTTTCATTACAATAAATCCTCTTCTTCTCTCAATTAAGCCATTTGTGTAAATATTTGCAACTTTGAGAACCATTACATTAAGATTGATAAATGATATAAATAAACGCAAGGATTATTAAGGCTTTTAAAGACTTTTAAGCACACAAAGCAAATAAACTTAAATCCCGAAAGATTAATATAAATCGTTATAAAATAATATTGTATGAGTACTAAACATTTCAATGAAATAAATTATGAAAAATGAAAAGTTTACCGAGTGTTTTTTTTTCCCTTCCAAGGTTCATCAGCTAAGTAATGAAAAGAGATAAGTATTATGATGATTTAATAAACGCGGCAAACAAGTTGATGGAAAATTCATTTTGCCCACAAAGCAAACAAACCTTTTATTTAAAAATACAAAAAAGAAAGAAGGAAAGAAAATTATGTAACGACTGAGCAACTGTTTGATTTTAGTTAAAAAGATGAGAAAGTCAAAGGAACGCATTAAGGTGAAATGATGTAAAATACGTAAGAAGATTACATTTTTAATTGTGGGCTATATTGCGGATAACCTAACTAACTCCCAACTTTAGCTTTATTGAACAAACAAAAATGAGAACGTTAATGGAAACAGTTTAAATTGAACAATTTTTACGATCCCCTTCCATATAATGGCCTTATTTAAAATATGATCCTTGTAATATTTTATTCATGAAGTGAGTAAGCATCAGATATTGTACATCTTGTTATATGGAATGAATGGATTATTTTGAAATCGAATTAATCGAATAGATTCGGTTCCCAGATTGATTGATTATTATCACATTTCTTCATAATTTTATAATTTTTTCGAATTTTGCTGTATTTTGGATAAGCAGTCTTATCTACTTTCAAAGTAATCTAATTATATATTAAAAATCTTAATTGATAGTTTTACATGACTTACTATTAAGTATCATATAGGTAAACGCGTTGCCCGTAGCCACAAGTCATTAATAGCTCAAGGCACCTCACTGACTCATAAGTGTTATTCTACGTGTGTGCTTGTGCAAATTTCCGTTACAAAATTTATTGTTAAACGGTGATAAAAAAAGTTGATAAAGATAATATAACGGTGCGACACTAAAACTTTAACTGCTTCAAGAATATTGAAGCAAACAAGTGGTGCTGGGAAATCCGGCGGAAATCGTGCACAATAAAGCTAAAGACGCGTTAATCGGTTTAATCATATGAAACCCACATGACAGCTAATATGTGTACATAACAGCACCATCGAAGTCATTTATCAATTTTATCGCTCAAACATAAACGACTCAAATTATACAAGCATGCATGTATGTATGTAGCCTGTGCGTAAGATTCCGGTTCTATTCAAGTAATCTAATAAGTTTATAAATATCATAAAGTATCTTTAATGAATTATTTTAAACAAAATAATAATAATAAAAAGAACAATTGCTACGAGCAGTAACAAACTATACGAGTGTTTTAATAAAGCTATTGAGCAGCATTGACCAACAATTTGGTATCATGGAAATTTTTAATGAAAACAAATGTTATAGTCGGTCAAGTCCGACCACTTAGCTCCTTAAATGATGCTACAATTAGTTTAGTTATGTCAGTAAACCCAAGGCTTTGTAAATTGTCATCGTATCTGTTATCCCACCACGCCCATTTTTGACATATTTATAATTGTGTATTAAATTTCAACTTCATGCGTAATTTTTTGTATATGAAAGATGGTTTTTTGTTAATTGTGGGTGTCAGTCAATAAAGAAATATAATATTTGAAAATTTTCATGTTTTTGGAAAACTGGACTTGGGTCAGTTTAAAACCACACGAAAACCAATTTAGCACTGTGGCCACATTCATTTTTCCCAAAGTACCTTCTCATTTGTATTTTGAATTTAAAGAAACCTATATACACACACTCGCACACCCACACATGACACACACTCATTGTATATGAGGGAATACTTGAGTAAAAATTTATTCCGAGTCGACTGCACTACGTTTTAAGGTAAAAAAAAAAAAAAAAAAAAAAAAGCATTCATTCTCATAAATTTAACTCACGCTGTATGCAATGGTGTAGAAATAAAAAAAGAAAAGCGTAAAAGACTTTTAGCAAGTTTGTAGAGAAGACAAGTGAACATTTAATTCTCAATAGTAGCCAGCAGTTGCCATATGTACAAAGTTTTCAATGGAAGCAGACAAGGGAAGACGCCCGCATTTGCTTTTCATTTTATTTTATAACTTAAAGCACTAATGCATTCGTAGTGCTACAACAAGGATAAAAACGAATGAATTGTTGCATTTTGTTGTTGCGGTAGATTTTTCGTTTAAAATTATTCTCTTTTTTTTCACCCATTTTTATTTTCAATTTTGTTTTATCCCTTTTTTTTTAGTGCTTGAGTAATGAAAGTGAATATTTTGAACATTGCTAACTTTCTACTTGGCCTAGAATGAGTCCATAAAATGTAAGATGCTGGCTACTTTTGTATGGACACTGTGTATAAATTATGATATTTTGAAATAGGTGATGCTGGCAGCATGTCCTGTAAGGTTTGAATAATATACCGGGCAAAGTTTTCCTCACAAACCCATTGATTATATCTTGATTATATGGCAATCAATTGAAGCTTTTGAAATGAAACTCGGTAGACTTTTATGTACTTTAGATAAGAACCGCTTAAGTGGTGTTCATCGCCCATAAATGTGTTTGGTTTTCTTGAAAATACAATTTTTTTCATTTAGGGAAGTTTCCGTAGAGCTATTTTGTTAATCACTGGTAGCAACAATGATAGCGAGTTTATTTAAAAAGCCACAAAATGAACTATATTGGTAGTTTAGATTTCGGCATATATAGTAGCTCTTCGTATTAACCGAAAGTATAGCCCTTGAATTTCTAACGTGGGAGATGGAAGATTCCATCCCCGCCGAAATTTTTACTAAAAATGGGAACGACCCACTTAAAGAAACATTCTTTTAACCGCTGATCTTTAAAAAGAATAATGTGGCTTCGAGATGGACTTTTACCACAAACAGATCTTGTTCGAACTCTCTGAACCTTTTTACCCACAAAATTCTTTTCATAAATATTGTAGTTAATAATAATTTATTTATGTTTAACACATATAACTTTTTCTACGAAGTATATGCATTTGTAATATGGTATTACCAAGTGCAGGTAAATATTTTCTAATAAATTTTTTACTTTGGCCTTTCTCGTGCTGACGTGATTTAACCAGTTCTATCGTCATAAAAAAGGCATACATTTTTGGTAAATAAACCATTCAAAAAGAATGCATTATGGTTAAATTCAATTGTATGAGGCTTAGGTCATATAATTGATACCCTCCGCTTCGTAAAACTTCTAAACTATAATCGCAACGCATCAATTAGGTGAAATATTTGTAATGTCGCACTATTTTAACTCTAAAAGACACTATGGATTGCAGTTTTTTTGTAGTAGTAGGCTTTAAATAAAAATTGTGGGCATGATGGTTAGTTTTTACAAGAAATCATTTAAACTCATTTCTCTTTCTTTTTCTGAAGCCACTTTTTAGCTGTATAATGGTTTCTTCTTACAAATAAAAAACATAGCGAAGAATCCAAGAAAGAATTTAGCTCAAAGGTCTAGACAAACTCCAACTTTAGCTATAAACTGTAGGCGTGGCAGGTACTTCATTGTAGTGATTATGCTCCAATTTCAAGTCGTATAAAAGACGTCGATTATAAGTTTCGTTTTAAATAATGGGCGTATCTGTTATACTACCCTGCCTACTTTTAGCACATCGATAAAGACGTTCATTATACTTGAGTTTAACTACTTTTAATTTTTTTATAAAGATTGTAGGCGTTGAACTACCGAAATTTAAACCCAACATCTTACCAATCAATCTTTGAAGCTTTGCAGAGTTTCTCCATCTACGTTTTACAAACGGTATAAACAACTTAGTACATCATTACGTAGGGTATAAAAAAATGTATGTATATAAATGAATATATTATAAGTATTTCGTAAAATAAACAACATATGTGGATAAACATAGAAATTCGCAGACATTGCTGTAGAGCGCAAACACCTTGTGTTATATCGTTTAGATAATATATATATTTATATATATAAATTATTATGTATGCATGTGTGAAACAATATTTTATTAGTAAAAATTTTTAGTTAAAAAACCAACAACAACAACAACAACAACTACTACGACTACTACTATAAAATATGTAATTTGTATCTAAAGTGAACGTAATCATAAAAAGTGTGGAAATTTTTGCATACAAAATGTTAAGCAAAAAACTGACAACAACCAACAACCAACAAGAATAGCAACAAAACAGGAAACAAACCCATAACTATAACGAAATGAAATAAAAATAACAATAACAATGAAAACAACACAGTGAGCCCATGCTGAGCATAAAACTGGTAAAAAAAAACCGCATTTTGGATTAGGTCAAATCTTAAACACCCTCCACGTCTACGTACAAAATGGTTGGCGTGGCAGGTATATGAGTAGATCCTCTAATAGTGTATGTAGTATGTATCTAATCTTATCACGTCTTTTTTTGACACCAAATTCCAACTTAATTAATTTTTTGACGATTGTGGGCGTGACTTTTGACCGATTTTGCCCAATATAAGTAGCAATACAAAATTTTTGCTCAATATTTCAAAATATATAATCATGAGAGTGTCAACAACAGATACACCATAGGAGAGATGTCTCGATCTAATCAAATTTTGGTGCTGATCAAGAATCTATATAATATGTAGGGTCTCTGACAACTTCTCTCTCCTGTTACAAACGAAATGATTTCATTATACACTCGCACCTATGTTCAAGACATAAAGACGACCCCTAAAAATATAATTGCGGTTTAAATCAACTAAAGTCGAATCAGGCAGAGCATCTTAGCATTCTCATTGAAAAATTTGAAGGTGTTCGTAACGATTTGGCCCATTTCTTAATTCATCAGAGAGATCAATATTTTACTTTTTAATTATTTTTAGTATTTTTTGTATCTAATTGCAATATTTTATAAATATTTTAGGAGGTGCAGTTGTTCCAGTGGAGTAAATTCCCTTAAGGATATATCTTTTTTCAGCAGACAATTTAATAGACAAAACAAACCGGGATCTTTACCAAAACGTAGTGTGTAGTTTGTTCTGTCTAACTGGTACATTTAAAAGGTAGATATTCTTTCAAGTTGTTGTATAACCTGACAAGACTCCTTAAACCATTTTGGTTTTCAGAGTATATAAATAAATGCTCAATCGAACCTCGCTAACCTCTTTATGAATTTTGCAAATGTTTGCTAGTACTTAATATACTCCTTCAAACCAATATGATGGTTTTTGGTATAAAAACAATAGGCGAACCGTTAAGAATCATAATAGAAAATAACTGAATAACATGTTAGATACTTGACTAATAAACTTATTTTATATGCAGACAGCTTTTTCTCATTTTATACTCAGACCATTAGATAAAGGGTATGATAAGTTTGTTATGACGCTGCAACACCCAGAAATAGACTCCCGAGATTATACAAAGTATAAATAGTCTTGAACAGTGTCAAAATTTGAAACGATATGAACAAGTTCGTCGGTCCGTCCATCTGGTATTGAAGAAGAGATGAGATATTCAACTGAAATTTGCGTTATCTATACGTAGACAGATTACTATTTAATATGAATAAAATTGGTAAAGTGCCACGCCCATAATCGACAAAAATCCATCTATCAGCCACCAAAATTAATTACAGTACACAACGTTGGGTCAAAAATGAGATGCCTGCACAATTTAAGAAAAACGTGTACCTTGTAGATTATTCGATTTGTATATAAAACAAATTTTAGCGGATGGCCTGCCACGCTCACTGTTTTTATATAAATGTAGACGGTATTTAAGGTTCGACTTGAGCTCCATTTAGCTTTTTTACATGTTTATAACTCACTTTGTTCTATTTCGTCTTTCACTTCTATTCTTGACAGGTATGTAGCTGCTGTTCGTATCAAAATTAAGTATTTAGTGTTAACATGAGTGTATATGTATGTTTTTGTAAATATATATTGTTATATCGTATTTTGTTATTACGTTAGCGCGGCAAATATTTCGTGCTTAATATTACCACAGCGTAGACGTTTATGTTGTGAATATGTGCGAACAATTGTGTTTTATGCGGTAGAATTTTTTTCATTTATATGTATTCCTATCAAACTGTGCAAAATTTTTGCTTTACTTTAATAACTTTATCAAATGACGAGACAGGTACTATAATTATTTTTATGGCGATGAAGGCATTCCATAAATAAATGAATCAACGAGTAATAAAAAAAAAAAGAAGAAGAAATTGGCTGCAACTAAATCTATAAATATTTATTTTGGTGAGGGGGTTGGTATAAGATAACTCTGAGATTATCTTTCGAGGACTAGTAATCCGTCTGTCCGTTTTTTCTAAAGAATTCTAAGCGCGCTTTTAGCAGTTTTTGCTCAAAAATTGCATAAAGACTGCGCCCTCGATATATTGTCATTCATAACTTTTACACCAACGAACGGCTTGGAAACTTTTACTTTGCGTGATAAAGATTGATTAAGTAAATTTTTTTTTATTTTACTAAATCATCAAACTGATAAAACACTTGCCGACCGGTTGTTCTTTTTTACTTTCACATAATTTAACAAGTAAACAAATGAAAATTTTATAGTCGGTCAAGTTCGATCATTTCACATCTATGTAGATCTTTGCAAAAGAGGTCTTAGGTGCCTTGCATTGCCCTGAAATATCATTATATGGAAAGAGGTTCTAAAAATGATGCGATTGGTCCACAACCAATTATTAAGTCAATTAATTGTTTGTTTCCAAATTTTGTCAAAAAATATTAAGAATGGAGAATTTTTGCCCTATAAAGACTTTTTTTTACAATAGGACCATATATGGGTAGGAGTTATAAAAATGGTTCAATTCGGTTCATTTTCAATAAGGTGTCTCTTTGGGTCATACATATCAAATATCTTGAAAAGTGCGTTCTTTAGCTTGCGCAGAAATATATATAAACAGACAGAGGTTGAGACGGAAATGGTCAAAGCGAGTCAGAAAATGATTCTGAATCGATCTATTGTTATGAAAAGTGATTGTAAATCAATGAGGGTGTGGCTCAAGGACATATAAGTCCAGATCTATTCAAATTTTTATTTTAATCAAATAACCCTGTAGGGTTTTAAGCGCGTACCCTTATCATTAAGATGATGAAGGTTTTAAGAACAAACCCGATTACACTAAAATATTTAAATTTGGTAAATAGAATAATAAACTTTATGCAACACTTTGTATTTGTGTTTTGTTTTTGTTTTTTATTCCAGTCGATACTTGTTCATTATTTACCACAAGTGTATCATGGAAAAAATGAAAAAATGAAAAAAAAAAAACCAACTATTATATATAATGTACGATATATGGGGTTTGGAAGCAACAACTCTACATTAGATGCAAATCATGAACGTTAGATGCTGTTCCCACCCACCCTCGTTCACACAGACTGAAAATGAAAAGTTTACAAACTTGCTTTTCTTTACTTTTCAATTTTTTCATTTCCACATTATTTGAATAATGTAGGAGTGTACTATTTATTTTAATAATTGATGAGTTTAGAACCAATGGAACCTAGCAAACAACTTTAGAAAAAAACAAACAAAAAACAAAAAACAAAAAAGAAAAAACAAGGAATTGAAATTTTTCCATCACATTGTGTTTGATTTTAAACTTTTTGATATACCGACGCTACCCACTCTGCTAGCTTGTATAATATTTGGCCAACTCTTACCCTTGTTTACTCTGGGCGCACATATTGTATATGTAACAAACTCTTACATGGTTGGTGTTGTTTATGTATTTTTGCACTCTATGAATTGGGTTGTGATTGCTTAAGTAACTACGTACATATATACATATTCGGAGGATGTATGTGTGGCTTGTACACATAACAACTTTTTCGGGTAATTGTGGGCACCCTTGTTCATTTTATACAAATATCAATAAGTGAACTTAATCTACTTGCCTAGCACAAGACTTGCCCTATATCTATGTGTGAATTTTGTTGAAAAAAAAAAAATACGAGTATATATAAAAAAATATCAAATCAGCAATTTCCTGTAATCCTTCCTCTAAGGATTCTCCTTTAACATTTTAGTGTATAGAAGTGGCTGCTAGTATGCTTCTAGTATGTTTCTACGCGTTCAGATGTTTATTTTCCGTTTATTTATATCATTTTCAGGTGAAGTGAGCAAATGAAACTTGCAGGAAATATTAACGTATTGCTTTATACCCTTAGACCTTTAACGGTTCGTGTACTCAAGTAATTGGCTGAGTATTAAAAATTTGCTTTTATTGTTGTAAAACCTTTTCTGTAATGAAAAAATATAAATTGTGGGCGTGGCAGATAGTCTAATCTTCCTCTATAGTGTGTATGTACCAACTTGAAATTTAGATTCTGCAAGAAGTACGTTTCCTTAAATCATGGGTGCCTTACCCACGCCCATTTTTGATAAGTTGATAGGTGGTCTGATTATATATATATATAAAAATCTCACCTTTATGGCTTACATTTTGAACCCTCTATATAAGATGAGTTGTATACAAAGGTTGTCATTCCGTTTGCAACACTTTGAAGGAGGCGTCAGGGAACCTACAAAGTATATATATTCTTGATCAACAACAAAAACTGAGCAGATTTAAACATGTGTGTCCGTCTGTTGTTGGCATTCTCATAATCATAGAATCGTAGAATTTCTGTTCATTTCAGCGTTGCAAATTTAAATCTAAATAAATTTCGCAAGCACTGATACTTTCTCTTGCAAATTTTTTTAATGTATCATGCAATCAGAGAGCAAAAGAAATATTTGTCAGCTCAAAGGAAAAAGTTAGTTGTAATAATAATTTAACTTTTTCAAATAGTTCCTTAAAGTTTATTTGTTTTATATTTAGCACACAACTAATTCTTTCTTTTCTGTAACATTTATTCACTTTCTTACCATCTTTATCTACTTCCTTGTAGTTATATATATAATTCTTTTTGTGCCTCAGGATTTGTTGCAAAGAATCTTTTTTCCATTTTAAATACGTTGTCCAAATTTTGAACTAAAAACTTTCTATATAGAATAGTTGCTCAAGTACACATAAATAAAGAATTCAAGAAAAAGCTAACAAGAGTCAAAATGAAATGTTTTTGAATAGGAAACAAAGAAAACTGATTACTGGCTGTGTTAAGTTTTAGGAGAGATATTCGGATACTCGAGAACTTGCCTTTTATACTTTTATCTAACAAAAGCATTACATAAAATATTTCAAGATGCCACCAATAATAGTGAACAGCTGATGAAATTGAAATTGAATTGGAAAACTCTTGCTGGTGTTATGGTTTTGAGGAATCAGTGCAAAGTAGTATTTTATTTAAGTTAATTCACTGTATAAAATACTTTTAAACAATAACATAATTCAAGAATGGGCAATTACGTAAGCATGGAATAAATATATTGTTAACACGTTAACATGAAAGCAATTAACAGATGACATAAATGTCACAAAGTCATCATCATCCTTATAATTCTCAACGTTTCATATAAGACAACAATAACAATAACAACAATAATAACAATAACAAAAAGGTTGACGTACGACATTTGTATTACGACAACATACACAACAGAGATGATAGAGTCGAGGTGGTAGCAACGACAAACAGAAGAAGAAGAAGAAGAAGAAGAAGAGAAGTCATCATACACGCATAGCGTATAAATGCATTAACGTACAAAAGATAGCAATAATTTTCGTAAATGACAAAAAGCCTGACAGGCAACACAAACGCAATGTAAATGGGGCTCCGGGTGAAATATGAAATATGAATCATTGCGACTTGCATTTGAATATTTGTTGTGTGATTTACCCCTTTCAACTGGCAAAACATACACATTTCAGGTCGATATTAATTAGCTCTACAATCTATGTAGAGTTAGTCGTAAACAGTTTTATATGCTTTCAAAATCTGAATAATCTACACAAGTCCGTCCGTTTGCTATATAAGCAGATTGCTATTTAAAATGGCTTAAATCCGCCAAGTTTCATGCTCACAATCCCCAAAACACTATCTACCTGGTGCCGAAATTCGAACTATGAGATTTTTAGGTGAAATTTAGTACTGGACGAAGTCGCTTTAAAAATATTTCTTCATTGGAAGTCGTTTCTATACTTGGTGAGTAAGATTGACACGATGCCTGCAATAATAGAAGTCGTCTGAGTGCTGATCTTTTAAAAAATAAAATTTTATTGCATTAAATATCTTTATCCAAACTAATCCCTATTATAAATTAAAAACTTTAAAAATTTTTTTTTTAATTTGTGAAAAATTTTTGAAAATTTTTTTATTTGATCTAAATATTACAATTTTTTTAAATTTTCCCCATAATGAAAGAAAAAGCATATGGTACCAGAATATATTTTGGCCCAAAGATCATAAGCATTAGAACCCTTTTCTGGGGCGCCGTTTTAAAGTTATTGCTATTCTTAATATTTTTAAGCTTCTTTTCACATAAGGCCTTATTCTGAAAGAAGAAACTCATGATAGAACCAAAACTCGATCTCTATTTTTAAAACCCTCCTCTTAGTTCTCTTATATGAATGAAGTTTTTATAAAAAAATTTTCTTTTTTTTAAACATCAGCACTCAGGAGATGTCTCCTCAGACATAGAAAAATTACCCCCCCTCACCCCATACACATGTTCGACTCGCGACCTTCCACTTTAGAATCAAGTGTTATGCCTCTACCCGGAATATATTTTAACAAAGTTAAACTTAAGTTGGACCAAATGCTTTAGGTATAGAAAATTTTTCTCAAAACGTCCCATATAAAGCATATTCCAAACTATCGAAGTGTTACCAGTTCAACGGAACAGGCGAGTACAAAATTTTATTTGAAAAATGTTTTTCACTTTGCTTCTCTTGATTGGATTTCAACCTTTAGTCTTAGCCATATTTCACAGCTGGAAAGATTTCTCACAAAGGGCATTTTTGGTTAGCAATGGCCAACGTTGCTTAGTAGGGTATTGAATAGTTAGTCTTAACCGTAACCGTAACAAACATATATAAAAACTAAAACATGAATAACAAAAACAAAGTTACATAAAATATAAATGCAAATAGTGTGTGAGAGGCAGTGTGAAGGAAGCTGTATGATATGAATGTTCGGGGAATAAAGTGTTTAGTGACTTGTCTTACAGAATAAACTACTTGCTTACTTTCTTAGGTGCAAATGTTTAAGAAGAAGCAGAGTTGAAGGAAGCTTTTCCTTAAGAAACTTTGCTTTTGCAATCGATTACTCAGCCTCTGGTGAAAGTTAAAGTTTGACAACTGTGATCCCCAGTTTATATTGAAGGCGACAACGTTCTTTATATTTAAATAAATGACCTGCCTACTGACTACTTCAGTTTTTCACTCCTTCCTCATTAATGCTTTGCTTTTTAGCGTATGTTAAGGTATTTAAGGTTTGACCTAAACCCAACGCATTCATGTACACTTATATATTTTTCGCCTCAGTGCCTTTTCTAATTCCTTGTTACTCGTTCATATAATACTTTCTTCCATTGTTTCTTTCCTGTTGTTTGATTATATGACAATTATAGAATTTTTCCGACATGTTTGCGTTATTGTGACTTCATGTTATGTGACTGCCGTTTAGGTGAATACACATGTACAGGCGTCTCTTACATATTTATATGATAAGGACAAAAAAGAATATCCTTACAAATATTCGCCTTTTTTCTTCTCTATGGTTTGTTGTTCCATTTGAGTTTGTGCTTCCCAGTTTATGCGAACTTGAGCGAACATGAGCTTTGGAAACAAACAAGCGAACAAATAAACAAACGAACCCCTCGTTGTTAGGAGATTGCTGTCTGTTATATACGTGATTATTTTGAGGTACTCATACATATATAGATGTGAACACACACATACAATACGTATTTATGTGCGAAGAGATTTCAAGTTGTACATTTTAATTTTGAACACAGCATGCATTCTGGTGTTTTATAACTGAAAGCCATCATCATTGTCATCACCTTCAGCAGTACAACAGCCATCACCAAAAACAGCAGCAGCAGCAGAGAATTTTCCTTTCCTTTCCCTTAATATAAAAACACACTTTTGTAAATATGTTCTTTACATACGTGAGAATAGCTATAAGGAAGTGAATACTCAATCTGTGCACTCCTTTCGCACACACAAACGCACATGCACACCACCAGCATCTTGCTCATCAGGCAAAAAATGACTTCAAATTCGTGTGCAGTAGTTCCCTTTACAACCGAAAGACATCGGAGCAAATAATCCATAGATTGAAGTGTGTACACATGGATACTAATGTAAAATAATGCGTCGTTTTTGCGTAGACAATGATCATCTATGCATAGCCGTGCAAAGGGGTTCCACTAAAATGCATACGGACACGTACTGATATATGAGTCATTCAAATGTATCTTTTGTTCTTCTTCCTGGCTTCTCTTAATTAATTACGTAAACAAATACGCAATCAGCCGTGGCATCGGAATCTGAAAATTCTATACATTACTACAATACTTCATGGTGATGGTGAAAGTTTTACAGCCAGTCAAAGCCGATCATTTAATACCCTACACCCTAATTGATTCTAACCTTCAAAATAAAAAACCAGTCACTGAATATCCCACCATTTTTAATGGATATTGACTTTCGTAATACAGGTAACCCAGTACTTTCATAGATAATAGATAACATATAGACCATTCTTGACCATTACGAAATAAATCAAAGATGAATATAATGTGTTGTTGTGTAGAATCTATAAGTCATGATCTTGAGCGTTAGCATTCGATAAAATAATGTAATATAAACGAAGGCTATTCCAGACACTCGGGTGATGTCTCCTATAACTACACTCACCGTGACGATTTAAGATAAGATTTCAGCAAGAACACTTCTTCTGTAACAAGTATTTAGATCATTCATTCAAGTGATTTTGACAATGCAACAATCAAGTCGAATGGTAGGCTTTACTTTCACTTAAGGGAAATATGAAAAAAATTACTTTAGAAAGTTTGATCTGCTGTTAACCAGCCAACTATTCAAAATTCAACATTTTTTAAAAAGCATTTATATTCAATTGGAGAGAGGGCTTGGTTAAGTGCAATAAGTAACTTCTATAACATTCATCTCATGTTTTTTTTATATTCTCTACATAATATGGAGGTACACTAAGTTTTTCATTCCGTTAGCAACACCCATAAGAAGGCATATAAAGTATATATATTCTTGATAAGCATCAAAAGTGGGGTCCATCTGGATATATATGTCCGTATGTCCGTCTGTTGTAGGCATTCTAACGTAAATTTTGGAACATTGAAGTACAATTTAGTTACTGCATGCAGATCTCTATTTAATATGGGAAAAATCGGTCAATAGCCACGCCCACAATCGACAAAAATCTATTTGCCTGCCTTACTCACCATACTCACGTAAAAGTCTTGCAAACAGATAAGTGGTACATACACTCTTACGTAGCGTAATCATATGCCTGCCACGCCCACTGTTTGAAAGCAGATGTAGAGGGTATTTGAGATTTGGCCTAAGCTAAATTTACATTTCTCACATGTCACATATTGTACTAAATAGTGGCAAGAAAGGCTTTCACGAAATTCTGTCTCTAGATAATGGCAAACTTTTAACTATTTGGGAGTATGTACAATAACGACTAACATTAAAAATCAATTGTACTAAATAGTTTTAGTGCACTTCACGCCACACACACACACACACACACACACACACACACATACGTATTCCCAATTTAACATGTTAACAGAAACAAGTACACTTGCAGAATGCATAGATGGTTAGTTGTGTAAATATATAGAAAGAACGAAGGAAACAGACGCAATGAAGTGATTTTAGGTTTTGAAACAAATGAGCGTATCGAGAAGGCAAGTGCTAGTTTACTGCCATAGTTCTTAAAAGTGAACTGTGCATTTCTGTATGCGGAAAGTTTTTACCACAACTAGACAAATAATGAAGCGTGTATGTTTTTGGTGTGCCTTTTATTTCATTTTGTAACACTAAAGCGGTCATGATGCAACAAGACCACCAAGCTCACAATTGGATGGGGTTTCACATAAAGTTCCTCTTCCAACTTTGTACATTTTGTATTATGATGTGAAAACGTGTTCCTACGTGTTCCTTCGACTGTGTGAAACAGCGTAATAGTCGCAACAATTTTTCATGTAATCTCGCGCCATTTTAAAAAGAGAAGAAATTTATATTTCAAAAAGATTTTCATCATTGATTAGATTTTTATGCCACCACAAAATTATATCTCGTCCTTCAAGAGGCCACTAGAATAACCACACAAACCTAACTTTCTTCATTTCTCTTTATTGTATTTTTTAACCAATTTTTTTTTTTTTTTTTTAGATCTTTTTTAAACCTTTCCATTAAGCACTTGAGCAATGAAAGTGATACTTGGTTATTCCGGCTTACAACCCACTTTCTATATGGTTGGCCTAGTTATGGTAGGTAGGTGAACTTCTGGCTGTTGCCACTGCTGTTCGTATTGTTTAAATTTTGTTGTGTAAATTACGGTATTTTTGAATGGATACATCTTGAAAGTATGTTTGGAATTTTAATCAAATAACTCTCTACCATTATTTTTCAGCATACCACACATGCCCGCCGCACCACATGAATGCCAACTGAGAAAACACGATTAACTCATTTATACCGCTGTTGAATTTGGCACAACACTACATTTTAGGTCATTAGAATTCTTTTTTGTAAGTTGACGCATAATACATACTCTCTTAGAGAGCGTAATCAACTTTCTGCCACGCCCATTACCTTTGTTTATAGATGTAGAGGATATTAAAGATTTCATCTAAGCCAAATTTAGTTTTGTAACTTGTTACTTGTTAGTTAGACCCCCGCATCTAATCTACAAGCTAAAAAGTTGAAATTTGGTACAAAAGTGTAATGCATACAGCATTAGATGATTTAATCTGGTATATGCCATGCCCACTGTGTTTGGAAATAATCTAATACTCTCATACTCTAAATAATATTTTTTCAAAAATGAAATTGTATCATTTTCATATAAAAAACACTCATACGCACCGTTCAACAAACTATAAATAATTTGGTTTTCAGGATTACCCTGTTACGCCAACATGTTTGCCTTGTTGTGCAACAGTGAGGCTAAGCTTAAGTATTTTTGCCACATTTTCCCAAATATAAATCTCTACACAGACATGACTGCTAAGCTAAGTAAAGAGTTTTAAGGAAAAGTCAGTAAGTAAGTAGTCAAGTTGTTAAAGACGCTTAAAGAAATCAAAGACAACGAGAGAGAGAGAGAGAGAGAAGAGAGCGACTTGAAGCAAATTATGAATAATTGATAATGAAAATTTATTTTATCGCCTTTTTTTACATTTTTTCTGCTAAATGTAAAGATTTCATTTTATATTGTACAAATATATGAGGGTATACTAAGTTAGTCATTCTGTTTGTTACAACCAGTAGGAGACGCCTTCGACCCTACAAATATATATTTTTGATCTGAATTTTTGTATATTCAGGTTATGAGCCACGCCCACAAGTCGTTAAAAATCTATTTAACTGCTATAAAAGTTGAGTTATGATATTTAAAATTGGTATAAATATTTGTCTCGTTACCTCATCCATTGATGTGGAAAAAATGGACACGACAACAATATACAAAAAACTTTGGAGAAAACTGTCATACCCACTGTTTGTATGTACAGGTGATGTACAATGTGAACACCTGACATAAAGGGTTTCCCAATTGTAGCCCCTCCATGAATGTTAGCTTTGTCAAACTCTCGCAGTACTAAACAAGTCAGTGTTAGTCTGCTGTCACTTTTGCCGCAGTACTTTTATGTTGTCTGGCCACAATTCTTTTTAATGTTCGTCGATCTCTGTCAGTAAACTTTGATTTTCGTCCATAACTCCCCTTCGACGAAGCTGTTTTATCATGTTTTGTCATTACCGCGGATACTGTCGCTCGCAAAACCTTAAACAATTCAGTTGTTTTCGTCACAGATGCTTTCGCTTACCGAGCACCAACGATTTGCTTCTTTCGAAGTCTGATAGATCACACACTTCCTCGATTGCTTGTTTTAACTGTCGCAGAACAAATTGTATAATACACTGAAATATAACCTTTATGACTTGTCACCTAAACTGGGCAATTCGTAAGCGTCGAATTATGTACACGGAAGCAATGTTGTTAACATGCAAAAAGCTGTACTATATACCTATAATTTTGTTAATGTGGAGGGTATTTCAGATTTGGTTTAAACTAAATTTAAATTATTTACTTGTTTATTATCATCCCCATTACCACTATAAACTATGTTTGAGTAATTATTACAAACACAACTATCGGCAGAGCTGTGATTGTATATAAACTTCCTAAAAACTAACTATAAACCATAACATCTAAAATATTTTGTTGTTGTTATTGTTGTTTTTTGTTGTTATTTTTATTATAAAAATTTCTCCATATTGTAAAATAGTTTTCAAAGTTGAAACAGTAGCGGTTAGGATGAAAAGATTTCTAATTCCTATGGTTTTATGCAGATTCCAAAAAATCTTTATTACACCAACGTGATGATAATCATTTCAAACTATATATAATATCGTAATATCTTATGTTGATAATACATTTTGAATGTGTTGACATGCAAACGTATGCTCGCGTGCATATTCATTAAGCCTCACACGACAACATCTTTGTACTTAAATAGAATGTTTTTTTTTTTTTTTTTTATACAACCAGCACAAGGGAAATATTTACATGGCGAAATTATACAATTCACAGTACCTACATGTATGTAGGTTGGGTGCAGTTATATTTTCATAAACATATTTAGATTGGTACGTGAACAAAATACAAAAACTACGTATGCATATACAACACCCCGCCTTACAACTAAACCATCTACCTAAAAAACATGCACAAACGCGTATCGAAAGGGTGTAAAGGGAACATATAACTGATAAGAGAATTTCATATTCAATAGGTGTTACAGAAAAATGTGTCAAATATAGTCACGTGTCGATATATATGTTATAATGATGTATAGTAATTTGGTGAGCGACTCTTACACTACACTGATCAACAAAGTTTAGCAAAAAAAATTTCCTCAAAATTTTTTCTCTTAATATTTTGATAAATAAACACTAATTAGGATATACTCGTACATTTGAAGCCATTATTTTATTAAAATATATTATTTTGAATGGAAATAAAAGAGATAATAAACTTGTCATTACCTCTTGCTTTTTTCTAAATAATTTAGAAGATAAAGAAAGGCAGAGGGACGTACGGACATTAGATGAGAAATTCCATATATTTGCACTTAATTATATAAATTATATTATTATCTTTGAATTCCAGCACTTTGCTGTTTGTATAATTTCACCTACATAAACAACAGTTATGTGGCATTTGTTTTTGTTTAAAAGAAATTAACGAATCGGTGTTTGTTTAAGGAACTGGTAAGCCGTAGATATGGTTTAAGTTTTGAATGTAATTTTTACACAAACTTAATTCGACGTTTTCTCTGTTGGATTTTATTCTTTATCTTATAGCGAAAAATTGCAAAGAAACAATTACTTAACTAGAAAGAGAGTTTACACAATTTCGGTTGCTTGTGGTTGGTAAACTTCTTATTCATTCTTCGTAGTTTAATTTCAATTTCATTGAGCCTTTAATATATGAATCCTTTGTTACCCCTACAGTTTATATTCAACACTGTTCTTCTCACAAGCAGCACTTTCTACAACACAATAGAATTGTAAAAAGCTTATCGCATTTCTTTTGTTACATGTTCTCATTGTTTTTATCCGGGTTCACCTCAAGCAAATTAATTTAATTTTTAGTCTTAATACACTACTAAATTACTTGTGTGTACTTTAGACAAGTAATTGCTTTCAGGGGGGGGGGGGGGGGGGTAACCAACAGCCATTGATGCTATGTTAAGAATTATTCTTACGCTAACAATATAATTAGCATAAATTTTAAATCATCATAAATGCTGATAATTTGGTACTTTCTACATCAGAGTCTTCCAATCTGGATAAAATCAACAATTTTTATAACCTGTACAGAAAATGATGATATAATAGATTTGTTATTCTAGAAGCAGTCTTCAGACTATCTATAAAGTACAAATATTTCTCATCATCAACAAAAAACCAAATAAACCTGAACATGTCCGCCCCGGTATTCGTATTTAAAAAATTTCAGACATTTTTAGTTTCAGCATAAAATTGGGCGTAATTGGTTGATAGCCACGCCCTCACATGACAAAAATATATTTGTCAGCTAAAATATTCACCTATGAAGTTGAATAATTTTTTGATTAGTGTCAAAAATGGACGTGGCGGTACCACAGACACGCCCACAATTTAAAAAACCTTGAACCAGACATAGAATCCTTTATGTAAGTTGATCCATATAACAAATACGTAATAGACTACTTGCCACGCCCTTATTTCCTATACAGATATTTAAGATTTAGTTTAAGTTAAATTTACGTTTTTTTTTTTTTTTTTTGCTATTTAGTTGTAATGCAACAAAAGTTAAAACAAAAACAAACCATTGTATTATTTCTAAATTATAGAATTGAATATTACAAAGCTGACCCACCCTCTTGTATGCTGATGTATGTGTATGGTACAGTATTTACATACTATTGCTATTATTGTAACTATTCAACTATTTGAAAACTTTCTGGCTGAGAGTTACATTCTGTGATTCATTGTTTGTCCGTATGCCAAATATAACACATGGTGAGAACTTCTAAATAAGTAATTACGTAAATAACTACAACATATATTTATACATATATACATACATATGGTAATGCTCTCTAAAATCAATTTTATTCAGAAATATTAACGAAAAGTAAATTCAATTAGTATACCCTGCAACACTTTTTGTATAGAGTATAATAAGTTTGAGTTTATATTACGTTTCAATTATACCGATCGATTTAGAATCAAAATCTGAATCGATTTAACGATGTCCATCTGTCTGTCTGTCCATATCCACATATTTGCGTGCAGACTACTGGTTGCATTTTTGGAGATATTTTGATGAAATTCGGTTCAAAAGCATATCTTGGCTCAGAAAGGAATCCTACTGATAATGGACCAAATCGGAATTCCTCCCCATATACGTTTTTTTTTATAAAAATTTGACCAAATTTGTTAATAATTTGAGCTCGATCGGACCACAAAATATTTCATGAAGAGCAATAACTGATACAACGAAACTAATTGTTGCATATAATTTGTACAGCTAAGTGGTATAGGATATAAAATGGTCGAACTTGACCGATTAAAACATTTTTACTTGTTTGAGGACAAACAAATTTAATCAAAATGGATTTAATTACATTGAGTGACATAAAAAACACGTAAAAAAAGTGAATTTGATTTAGATTAAATCTTAAATATCCATCACGTGTAAATGAAAACAAGGGGTGTGGCAAAAATAATAGCACATGTATTACGCGCCAACTTATAAGTCGAGTTGTACGCTTTGTAAGGTTTTTGTTTTATAAATTGTAGGCGAATCTGTTATTCAACCATGCCCACTTTGGTACATCAACAGATGTGCTATCGAGATGAATGTAAATTTTTATGAAAAGTAGATTTTTTAGATTCCTATCGATTGCCAATAACACGAAAGAATATGTCTAGGTCGACTCAGATTTTGATGTTGAACAAAAATTTATATATTTTGTAGAGTCTTGCAAACGGAGGGTATACATCATATGTGTAGGGTACAAAATGCTATAATACTAAATATTTATAAGAGAGTTTAAAATTTATATTAAAAAACATAAAATCGTTTAAATTTAATTTTCATTACAAAACTTGAATGTCTTACAAATTTATTGTTTTCTCATTTATTTTGCTGTGTATTGCGTTTGCAACCACTTTGTAAATGAAAGAAACAAAAAAAAACTTTATTATTGTTGTTGTTTTGTTACAACTATGCTCAGATTCCATCTCATTGTAGTTTTTACAATTTCCTTAAGGTTTATACATTTTCTCCCAAAATTTTTTTTTATTGAAAAAAATAAAAAAAAAAAAACACCTGACACACACTTTTACAAAGTTACACAACCTGTATGTTTGGATACAAAGACAGAAAACTTTCAAAACTTTGTAAACGAAAAAGAAACTTGGCGAAGCAAAAAAACAATTTGATTTTCACTCCAACGCGGGTTACCTAACAAGATTTAAAAAAAAAATATTAAATACTTATTGTAGAGATCATATACACTTAACTCAGCATTTACACGATTGTTTTGTTAAATTTAAGGAATTTTTTAAAACATGTTTTTATTTGATTTCAAACAATTTTGAAGTCATTGCTGTATAGTCGGAGGTTGTAACATATGTATGATGTATGTTCAAATAAATTAAAAAAAAAACTTTTAGCAGTGATTTGTGAGTTAAAAGGTCAATTTTCCTATTCATTGACATGTTTTTATACCCTACACATGACATGGGAGGTACACTAAGTTTGTTATATCATTTGCAATAACCAGATGATGGCATCAGGGATTTTACGTAAGTATATATATTCTTAATTGACTGCCACGCCCACTATTGTAGATGTAAAAGATATTTAAGTTTTTCCTAAACCAAATTTTTTTACTTTTCCTTTCTTACCTTTAATTAAATTTGAAACTTTGCTGTGCAAAGTGTCAATTTAGTGGGCAACCAATGCAAAGACTTTTATTCACTTTTGTGTATTTTAATAAAATTTTTTTTTTTTAACTACATCACACACAAATACATGCTTTATGCTTCTGTACTTATATTTGACTGCTGTGCTTCTGCAACGATGATTTTTTGATGTTTTTTCTTTTTTTCTAAATAATAACTACAACGCAACCGTAATGTTGACATTTTTAAAAGGCCACTTTGCTTTCTCTGTTCGCATTATACAATAAAACATGCTTTGTGCCATAATTATTTACAAACATAAATTTCAAACGAACATCAAATCAAAAAAAAACAAACCTTTGAGTTTTTAATTCACCAATCATGTAATGGGATGCAGGGCCACTAACCTTCAACAAATTATACCTTTACAAACAATTCTCATTCAAGTAATTATTATAAAAAGATTTTATTCCGGGAAGCATTAACAAAACAGTATGCCAGGGAAGAACTAACTATTCAGTTATGGTGGTAAATTAAATGCCACACAATGCCGATAAGAAGAAGAGACTCAATCCATAAATGACTACATTTATTTTAAAGTAAATATTTTAAGTAAAAATTATGGACTTTTCATTAGAAACATAACAATTTTATGTTTTAATATGAACGCATTCTTGAACGCTTTTCATGATCAGTTAAAATCAAATCTCCAATCAAGATTAACATTTTTATTGTGATCAAGTTCTGAAACGGTGGTGGCAAATTTAAAAACTTTTATTCCAATTGTTGTCGTAATAACAATCCCACCAGACAGGCTGGATGTGCTGTAGTAGATAAATTTGAGTCAAAATATTCAGTATTGAAGGTTTCTATGCCAGAGACCACAACGTACCGGTCAAAGTATGAAAAGTAGCTGTAAGAGCTTTAGTTTATATTTGAGCCAAATAAGTCGATTATACACTGTTTTCCAGAATCGGGAATTTTTCAAACCCCATAATGGCGATTTTTGCATAAAAATCTTGAATTATTATATAAGATTCAATTAACTCAAGAATTGAAGCTTCTTGATTATTTCAGGTGCCGAAACTTGTGTTATGTCCTTTTTGAGAAACACTTTCTATCTGTGCATATAAGTATAAAGCTTTTTAATTATATGACTTTTATTTATGCCGTCTTTGGTTTATTCGTAACTTAAGTGTCAAGAAAAATGAAGCGATACAATATTGAAACTCACCGCGAAATGTTAAGGAAGTAGTTTAGTGATAAGTCTTTTAAATTATTATTTAGGATAATGATGCAAGTTAAGTTAAGTTTCTATCGCTTTTTATACCCACCACCTCAGTGATGAGCTTTATTGTTCCGGCAACAAAACCCAGAAGAAGGCGTTTGAAATCCTACAAACATTCTTGATGAACACAAAAATGTGAGTCTATAGAGACACATTTGTCCATACGTCTGTCTTTTGGAATTCTCAAAATCGATACTTCTAGTTTCTGCATGCAGATTGCTATTTAAAATAAGCAAAATTGGCTTATAGCCACGCCCACAATTGACAAAAATTTACATATTTTATTTGCTATGAAGTTGAAATTTTATGAAAGCTGATACGTACCAAGTCGATGTGGAGGGCATTTCAGATTTAGTCTAAACCAAATTTATTATTCCTACTTGTTTTTATTCAACCGTACAATGTTGTGCATCGTTTTTATGCAAAATCTATAATTTAACGAGTACGCATACGTGATAAAATGAAATTTTCTCAAGATTCATAAAATATTTATGTACGTATGCATATAGGGCATGTGTTGAAAGGATGAGCGTACAATAAATAACATTTAAATTAGATAAAGTAATTTATTTTCAAGCAGTTCACACGAAATAAAATGATTAACGATCGCATTCAAAAATAATAAAATCAACTTGATAAGCGAACCCTCTGCGGCCCCCGCAAAAGCTTAATATTTGCTTGTCCGTGCATCTGTCTCTTATTGGCACTCTCACGGTATTAAGATATTGATACAGATCGCTATATAAAATGGGCAAAATCAATCAAGAGCCACGCCCACAATCGATAAAAACCTATTTATATGCTACAAAAATTTTCCTATGAACTTGAAATTTTGTATGTATAACTATAGTTATCTCATTCAACGATGTACAAAAAATGGGCGTGGTCAGATAATAGACACGTCTACAATTTACAAAAATACCCTCCAGCTTATGTGGAGCAGTGTTGTTTGCATCTAAAAGAATTTTCCACAAAAAAAAAAAAAAAAAAAAATTAAAAAAAAAACAGATACTTTTACAGTTTGTTTTCAACCTTTATTACATAAGTATAAAAAAAGAGTGAATGACAAATGAAATGGCTTCACACAAACTTTATTTCAGTTTCAAAGTGTCATGAATTATGCACAAGGCAGTGGAAAATTATGTCAAAACAAAAACAATATTTGGACGATTCGATTGAAACAACAACAACAACAACAACAACAACAAAGTTAAGTTTTCATAATAATAATAATAATTGTAATGAAAGAGTAAATAAAACCTAATTGAGCATATAAAGCACTAAAGCGTCTTCTGTTGGTAGTTTTATTTACTAATAAATAAAAAAAATAGGCCACATCTGGAGAGCATTTACTAAATCTTTAAAAAGATATTTGGGGGCATGGCAGCTACTTGATTATGTCTTTTGCAATACGTATCACGTTTCACATCAACTTGTACAAAAAGAAAATTATCTTGGTATTCGGAAGTTTAATTTCTCAGCTCATTTTTAATGACTGAATGATAAATTTTTGCTGATTGGAAGCATGATCTTGAACCGATTCTGGCAAATTTAGAATAGAGACTTTATATTCAAAGACAAACTCGGTATGCAGCCCATCTTCAAAACGTATAGCGCGCACTCACCTTAAACTAATAATATTTCTTTTATTTGACTAGCATTTCCAGACACAACCATTTACGAAAAGAGATATCAGTCAATTCAATGCACAAATTAAAAAAATCTTTAAATGAATGAATAATTGTAGTGTTGCGGTGCTTAATAATAATAAAAAATAAAAATAAAATTGCATAAAAAAATACAGTATCATTCACTCTTCATAAACGCCCTAAATAAATGGATAAATAAACGGATAAATGAACGTACAATGTAACAAAAATTGTCAGCAACTGTATAATATATGTTTATATGTACAGAATATCAATTGATGGTGGGCGTTACAATGTTTGCTATTGAAAAACAGCTAACACAGCATATTTAGTTAGCAAGAGTGAATTATTGCGCTACACCACACCAATGTAAATTTAATATACATACAGTATGTGTATATATGTGTATAAATTTGAACATATATTTACCAACACAATTGCCCTGATGCACACCCACAATAATATGGTTTCGCCATATACGTAAATCAATGCGGAAATGTGAGTACAACTCTATGATTAAATATAGAAAATAAAAATAAAATTTATTAATAGCTGTGCCATGTCCATTATTTATTACTTTGAAAACTTTTGTAAAAAAAAAAAAAAAATGGTACGTTGCAGTAAATGGGACACTTTAAGATTAACCATAAATGGTTTTATGTACCAAAGTTTCATTTTGAATACATTTATAAAACAAGTAAGAAAACTAAACTTGTAGCATAATTTATTAAACTAAATAGTGTAGGGTATTAAATGGTCAGATTTGACTCAATATAACATTTTCACTTTATTTTTAGATAAAAAAAAAACTTTTCCTTTTTCTTTAAGAAAAATCAAAAAATCTTGAAATAGTTTATATTTTTATTACATATATATATATAATAGGCGTGGTCGTTTCTCTCTCTATTTCTATTTAGTGAAATATTTTAAAATGTGTATATTCTCAATTTTCAGATTAATAACAAACAATAAATTATATTTAGCTTAAGATAGACTTTAGTTAACTGTGGCGTATGAGTGATATATACGGAAAAAAAAGTTTGCTCAAGTAAATCTTAAAAAAAAAAAAAAATTACTTTATCAGTTATGTAAGTTGCACAACAAAATATTCAATTCACTGAAAAAAAGTTGAATTTTGCTAAAAATTATTATTGTACGCTTACACCTTAATGATGGAAGTATACTGAGTGCTGTTTGCAACATCTAAAAGGAGACATTAGATACTCTGCAAAGTATATATATTTTTGATCAGCATCAAAAACTGAGTCGATATAGATATGTATGTGTGTTTGTATGTTTAACTGTTGTTGGCATTCTCACAGACATTACTTGTTTTGTTTTTGTTTTTAAAGGCAACGACCAGTTTTCATTTTCGAATACTTGCAGTAGCGTGCACAATCATTTTTCTAAATACTCCAAAACACAAAACGTGTGTTGAGAGTTTATATATTTCTACTTTTTTTTTTTTTTTATATTCTTATATAGCTTCTGTTTAGTTATGTTTTTGCATGACTAACTACAATATCCACACATATGTTCAATACATAAACATATAAATTTACACACATCAAGATAGAAAATGTAACAAAACTGTATATAAACACGATGGCGCAATTCTTTTATTTTGCGTTTTTTGTTTGTTTTTTTTTCTGTATGAATCCTTTGAGGAAAATTTCGCTCCATTTGCTATAGAGCACCAGCTTATTATGTAAAACAGGGTGTATCCAATTTGTATTGTAATACACATATATTTTGAAGATTTTTTTTTTTTTTTTTTGTGTAACTTGGTTATCTGTGAATTCTCTTTCGAAGAAGAGTTCTTTGAATTATGTGTAAAAAATATTGTATAACTAAGTGTGCAGACGAAAACCAAATACATTGGCAACAACATTTCACTTCATTTGCAATGCACTTCTAACCGGAAATATGTATTTGATATGCGTTCCAAATTTAAATACACAGCACTGCTGTAAGAAAATTAAATTTGGCTTAAAGCGAAACTTAAATACCCATCACATTTACAATAAGGGGCGTAAGAGGTATATGATTACGTCCGTAAATAGGGTATGTTTAGGCTGGTTATAGATAAATTTTTGTGGCAGATAAATCAAGAGATTTTTATCGATTGTGGGCGTGAATCATGACTGATTTTGCCCCTATTTTATTTAGCCATCTGTATTCAAAAACTACAAGTGTCTAATAACGCAAAATTTACACCCGTACGAATGCCAACAATACGGACACACGGACATATCATACACGTCTAAATTGCCACCGATTTTGATGCTGATCAAAAACGTCTCCTTCTGATTGTAACAAACAACAGAATGACAAACTTGTTATATCTTCATCACAGTAAGGTGTAGAGTATAAAATGTTCATTTAAAGCATTAAGGTGAAGGTTATAATAATATATCAGCCATAGCCATAAATAAACTCTAATTGAATCCATTAAGTGAAATTTTGATAAAAATTTAAATTTACACAATTACAGTCTTTGGACTAATCGCAAAAATTTTATATAAAAATCATTTTGTATGAAATGTATCGATTGAAAAAAAACAAATTTAAACTTCAAGAAATGTTTAGTATCCTTAGATCACATTGTTAAGTTAACATGATATGACTTGCATGCAATGTCACATAAACATACACATACATACATACACACACACACACACACACACACGCATAGAATTGCACAATAATACAATATTATGAATGAATGATGCATATCACATCAAATCATAATTTTCTGATAACATGTGTACAGATGTATGTATGTATGTTGTTGTTGTTGTTGTTGTTGTTGTTTTTTCTTTCTTTTATTATACATTTTAAATATTTAGTTATTCAGTGAGTGTGTGGAAATGTGTACAAAGCATCAATTTTCAAAAAATTTATGCAAATTAATTCATTCATGCCAATGTATGTGAGTGTGTGCGTATGCATATGGATGTATGCGTTTAGTCTTGCTATATATTTCACACATACATATACAAATATATCAGATTCACCACATAAGTTCAGACATCAAGGCTTGCACGCACTCACTCACTCACTCACTCACTCACTTGCCATAGAAATTTCAATTAAAGTTTTGTCATTTCTCCAAATAAAATATCACAAGTGAAAATCTGATTAAAATTTTTCATAATTAAATGTCAACATAAGAGGGCGGAGGGAGTGTATACAAATAATTTTTAATCATACATCAAAACAAGTACACCCCTAAAAAACGCACATCACAGAAGCATTTGAAGTATGCTTAGCAGTGGCAGAGACGGAGAAAGACAGTGGGAGTTATGAAGATGGCAGGAAATGCAAATACTCTCATTTAAATTAATGCATGCATAGTTTTGTTCATCAGAACAGTAACAAAACTAAGCATAAAATATATGTATCATGATGATTTTTTGTTAACAAAGTTTGCTAAATATACTAGGTGTCGTTTTATACCTTCTGAAGTAAGAAGGGGTTCTTCAGATACCCTACACACTTGTCCCTTCGTACCTTCGACAGTTCTTTGCATTCTCACAATTGTAGGATTTGAAAGTGAAATTATGTACAGACACTTTTAGGTTTTGCAGGTAGATTGCTTTTTAATAGAGGCAAAATTGGTCAAGAGCCACGCCCACAATCGACAAAAATCTATATATCTGCCACAAACATTAAGCTATTAACTTGAATATTGGTACAAATATCTATAGTTAACCCATTCTTTGATAAGCCAAACAAAAGCGTGATCGAATAACAAAAAAAAAAAAAAAACATACTCAGCTTAAAACTCGATTTGCAAACTGACACGTAATATATGCACTATGAGGAGGGTGTAATCATATACCTGCCACGCCCAACACTGTAGATGTAAAGTGCATTTAAGATTTGTTTTAAGCCAAATTTAATTTTCTCAGTTACAAAATCGATAAATCGACACATCCTGACATGTTTCATGTATGGAGTATTACCAGAGACCTTCACAATATCCTTACACGCTCTATTATAATGGATATCAAATGAAAAGTTTTGATGAGTAGAATTTTATAAGCTAAGTGGCATTATAAGAAATTCAACATGGCAGCTGTTTCGAGTTAATAAATTACTATTTTTCATCAATTATTTCAATATGAATATCAAATCGAAAAATGTAATGCCATAAGGCTATACAATAAATCCAATATGGCGACCTGCCCAGTAATGGTAACTTACTATATTTTACAAATATAATTAAAATGGTTGTCAAATGAAAGATCTTCATGAGTACATTACAAAAATCTAAACATTGTTCTATTAAATTCAAAATTATGGCCAACACGACTAGGTTACATTATCACTTTCTCTATAATCTGTATATTATGGATATTATGGATATCGAATAAAAGAGTTTTGATTAAAACAATGCCGTTAGCTAAGTGGCATCATAATAAATCTAATATAGCTGCCATCCATATTTATTCAATTCTTTTTCTTTCACATTTCTATTCAAAATGGATGTCAAATGAAAGGGCTGATAATATAGCATTTTATACCCTAAAAAGAACCAAATGAAATACAACATAACGGAAGATATTAAATTATTATTCTTCACAATCTATTTAAAATTTGTTATTGATTAAAATTGTATGTGTGTTTGTGTTACAGTGATGGAATCTGCTATACAACTATGTTTATATATCATCTGTCTAATAAAGCACCACAATGTTTCCTGTTCATGTTCATGTACATTTTTACAATAACGTAATTAAAACTAATACTAAACAAACATACAGACGTACACCTCTGTAAACATATAAACATGTGTACATTATTTATTTATTATTATTTATTATCAACACTTTTCAGCCAGATAGCACACTGAATTAGACAGACAATATTGTATGTTGGCACATTAGTGTGGTGGCGGTGGTGTTGGAGAATGATTCTAATATGCTACAATCACGCATATACACAAACATAGAAACACAACACTAAATTAATTTTAATTAAATACGCATTTTTAGACCGCAAATGCATACGATATATAACCCATTCAACTAAATGAACACATAGATAATGTTATTATCACCATCATGTGACGTGATGTTCATTTTGAGTGCATTCTCACGAATGCAACAACAGCCGATTGCAGCTCATGATATAATATAACATAATCTCCTTCTTGTTTACTTAATAAATGTAATGCTACAGCACCGGCTGCCTAAGTAGTCATTAAAATCCTATCGAGGACAAAATGTACATGAAAAATGAAATGTGAAATGAATTTAATATATTTAAGAAGATTTAAGAATATATGAGAATGTTAGCATAAAAAGCAGATCGTCGAAAAATGGAAAAACATGTTGATGAACGAAAATCTCAATTTCATGGTTGCAAAGTAAAGGCGCGTCATTGTCATTTAAAAAGTCACTCCCTGAAAAAGTGCTACATTCACACCAAGTCCTGATGTTTATAAATATTTATTCTTATCTTAGTATATCCTGCTGTCTTTGGACAACTTCGTCTCTTCACCTCTAAGTTAGTTGGGATGCATGTTTATCCTGCATATTGTGTATAGTCAGTGGCCGCTTGGTGGTCCGAATTAAAATTCCAGTACAAGCACTGGGTTTGTATTCGTGACACGTGGCGCATTAAGCTGCTAACCCACCAACAGTTAAACAATTTACCCTGAAAAAGTTGAAACAATAATTTTATCAACAGACAAAAGGCTTGAAAATGACAAAGATGTTATGAATAGGGCCGGGAGGGTTGGTGGTTGTGCAGTGCAGTGTAGAGCATAGTTAGTTACCTTTTTTTTTTTTTTTTGTTGTTGTTTTTTTATAAACAAACGGAACGTGCAGTGAAGGATAATAAGTAAATAACTTTCCAATAAATGTTTCCATTATTTTTGTTTTTCGTTGTTGCATTCTACTCAAATTGCTTAAATAGAATATATGACCAACCAGGCGTCCACTGACCAGCTATGCCAGCTACTACATGTAATATATCGTTTGGCTTTAACACATGCACACATACAGATATTGAAAATTTTTCATCATTATTAAACTTTTTCATTTATTAATTTGTGTCCTGGAGTGCTGGTATAAGCTTATGTGTGTGCGTAAAATAGTTTTCTCGAATTTTAATAAAAAAAATACGAAAAAAAACGTCAAACTTATGTTCTAAACCATTTCCTATAATCCTTTCCTTGATATATACATATATATTTTTAATATTATCCCTACAAGCAAAGTGTAGTTTTGGCTAAATGTTCGGCAAAGTTTTGTACTTGTTGTGAGTGTTTCAAACACATTTGATATTACAGGGTAACACATGAAATGCTGAAGCCTGAGTGTATTTTTACTCTATTTTTAATTTCTTTATTTTGAACTTTTTTTGTTTTTGTTGTTTTTTTTTTTTCGAAATAATAGCCTAAAATTAGCCTTATCACCATTAGTACACGTAGTAGTGGTGTTGCATGTTTTTTAAAGTTTTGTTTTGTTCTTTTTTTTTTTGTATTGTATATGTTACAAAAAAGGCGATTTGTGTTGAATAAAATTTGAAAAATTTAATTCGATATGCAGCATGCAGTTTATAAAAGACTAACCTCGTACACCTAACAATACACAATTAGCAATAAATGAAAATCATGACAGGAGTTCACATACAGCTTCAGTGATGATTGTTCTAATGATTCTTAATATTTATGTGAGAAAAAAAAAAAAACATCATGTGAAGTGTTTAAAAAAAAAAAAAAAGCAAAATTTTGGCAATCATCAAATCATTAGAGTTTCTCATAGTTTTACAACACATGTTTAATATTTAGAATAACGAGCTGACTTAAATATAAATTTTAACACTTTACTATATCATTGAATATATGCGCTACAATACAAAGAGAAATGTTTAAAAATTATTGTATAAATATATTTACCGGTAGCCATACAACATCTAATTTCCGGCTGCTTATATTATATTAAAAAGCAAGAGTGCTTAGGATATTCCTTAATACCGAAACTAAATATTTATACAAGTATAATGTTTTTTTTTTTGATAATATCTATATGTTTAAATCATGTTTGGGTTATATAATTGTTGAAATCAAAAATTTTATGCATTAACTAATTCAACGTGTCATAGGAAAAACACTTCCTTTTGATGCACTCGTACACTTACAGCACTAGAGCTTCTTTTTATAATTTTTGTTAATTTCTTTTCATTATTTTATATTAATTTGAGAAAATGTTTAATAGTTTTTCATAAAACACTTGTAACTATGATTTTTAACTAATAGAAATTAATGAAAAATGCGTTAATTTCTATAATTGAAGGAAATATTTTATATAACATTTTACTAGTGTGTTCTTTATTATACTTTATTACTTGTCAAAGCATTACCAGATACGAATTATAACATCATCAAGATCAGGGATGATTGTGTTAGTTATTATGTATGAATTTTTCTTGTAAATGTGGGTTCAGTCATAAACCGCATATAAAACTATTTCGTTAAAAAAGCGGTTCTAAAATCAAATTTCTTAATTTCTGATTTTACTTTATTCGTTTATTTAGTTTCAGCTGGTAATACTAATAATGGTTTAAGATTGTGCTTGTTGTTTATAACAATGATCGTATAACATTCCAGTAATTGAGCAGTCAATGTTTACAACTTATGTATTCTTTTTTAAAGCAAATATTGGTGCAGAAATAAACTAAAGCTTTACTATATATGACATATAAAAACACATCCCTGATCTTTTCTTTAGAATATTTCCTGTGTGTATAATAAAGACAACACTAGTGTTTAATATTTCCTTTCTTAATTATTGAAAATGGCGCATTTCTATCAGTTTAGCAGGCATTAAAAGTAGAGTTACAAGTGATTTGTGAAAAAGTAATGAAAATGTTTTCTAGTTAATTAAAAAAATTATGAAAAGTTTATGAAAATAAACACTAATGCTACGGCTAAACATGTGCATAAGCAGGAAGTGTGTGTTTTAAAAGTTAAAATGTAAATTAGAAGATAATGAAAAAGACTTAAAAACTTCTCATCATAGAGATTGACATCTGCTGGTGATGTTTTTAATATATTAACAAAAGAAAACTTGTTACAAAATCGAGCCAATAAATATCTCTAAATAAAGTCAACAAGGTAAATACTTCTTTTATTGCAGATAAACTTTCAATTCACATTATAACTATAGGTACTATCCCGATTATCTCATCTTAGTCCTGAGAGTATACTATGACAAGTTTGGTATTTTATCTAGAAAGAGGCAGCAAAATATTCTTGATCAGCATCAAAATCTGCCATGGCGTTTATCTTCTTCCAGTTTTCATGTTTCGCGTCTCTCGCTTTCCTGCACAAGTTAGACGTAGTGTAGTGTTTTTATTCGTTTTATGTTGTTGGGTTTATATTGTAAGATGGAGGTGGCGGAGTCTGACATTGTCCCTGTAACTAGTAGAAGAAGATTTCAAGGGCTTTACAAATATTTTAAAATTTTTTATTTCATATAATCAGCATCACAATCTGTGATCTAGTAACTCACTCACTGACTATTATCTTTGCTCCAAGCTATTTAATGCAAGTTTGCTGCAGACATTGTTAACACCCTTAAAATGGGGGAAATTGGTTAATAACCATATACAACAGCTATTTGCTTCTCTCTAATTCTCTCTTGTATTGTATAATAATAATAGAAATTCTCCATAATCCCAATAAATCGACATAACCACGATTTATAATCAAGTGCACGTTTTTTTTTTTATTTTTATTTTTTTTATTTCATCATTGTGCCTTATCAACAGATTGTTTGTCGTATAAACATGTATACCGTATATGTGAGTATGTTTATGATTCATATGTGTCTGTTGTGTTAAAACTCATTTGCTCTGTGGTGTCTACTTTAATATGTATGTGGATGAACTTCATTCATTTAAAACCCCAAACAGCAAACAAAATGTTCTCTGTCTGTATGTTTGTTATGTTAAAGAGGTAAAGAGCTAAAGAGTTTAGGTAAACATTACTTAATAATATGCACAATACATGTACAAATTGTGTGTGCTTATGTGCGTTTGTAGAGCACGTGTACAAGTGTGTTATGTTTTGCTACCGTGCAAGAGACAATATAAGCAAAAGCTTAATTAACTATTTTTACCTGGAACATAACAAAAATAATAACAAAAAAAGGACAACAGCGGGTTAACTTTGCACGCGTAATACAATGAACTCAACATTATATGGTTTATACGGGCTTACCGCGTATTTTTTTTTTACAAATGTTTAATTGGGTTGTGCTGTCTAATTATATTTTAATATATTGTTTTACAATAAATTTATAAGAATTTTTTTAAGTATTTATATACCCTTCAAATAAGATGGGGGGTTTGTTAGGCTCTATAAAGTACAGCGTCAAAACTAAGTCGATCTAGACATGTTTGTCCGTACGTCCATAAGTCCGTGCTGTTGCTGGCATTCTCATGGTCGTAGACTTTGCGCTCCTGAGCTGACATTTTGTACATACGTAGATCGTAATTGAAATTGGGGAAAATTGGTCAAGAACCGTATCCATAATCGACAACACTCTATTCATCTGGCACAAAATTTTAGCTATGAAGTTAAAATTTGGTATACATTTTGTTTTGTTTTGTTTTCTAAGACACCGCTGAAAGTTATTTATGCAGTATCGACCCAGCACCGGTACGAATATTCTCTCACTCGCTACTTAAAGTTTCACTGCGACCGAATTTTCGCATATGAATGTATAAGTCATGTTATATGTACAACTCGTCAACTTTGTGAATAACAGAACCAATGAATTGAATGAATGAGAGTGTGTAAGCATAGATGAGTGTATGTTCCATGCAAACATACACGATGATAACATTTCAAATAATTCAACTGTTTATGTGTCTGTTAATTTAACACTTTACTCTCTGTCTCTCACTACCTTTTTCTTATACTGTAGTCTCGTGCTGTTATCATCATATAATATTAAGTGATTGTGTGAGCGAGTGAGCTCAAAACAATAATTTCATATATTTACGTTTTCATACGTAAGAATTCAAATGTTACACACGCAGACACACACACACACACAATAAACATGTGTAATGTCTATGATATTGTTGTTTACTACAAGTTTTACCCACACGCACACAACACACAACATAGTGAAGATGGAGACACAAGCCCATTTATGTGTGCAAAGGGAATGCATGTTGTTTTGTTGATACTCTGCAAACAATATCGTTTGTTATGTGCAATGCAGCGTTAGTTGAAAAGACAAGCAAACTGTTTGCCACATCTTCTTACCGGAAGTTGTGGAAATGCTAAACAACTTGTTAAAGGGGAAAGTCTTTAAGATAAACTATAGCACTTTATGAGACAACATTATTACCGCTACTTGTACAATGTTTGCATTACTTGAGGCGGAAATTGTCTACAGAGTGATCACTGTGTTTTTGTTCTTTTCGTAGAGGGGAAAATTTATGGAATTATGCTCTGCTTCTCACGCTGATTACTCATAGATATGTTATAGTTGGTTCTAACCGTTCGTTTAATACCCTACATTATTTAATTCTACAATTTATGCTATAATTAGTTGAGTTGAGTAAGTAAACGTGAGTCCTTGTCATATGAAAAGTCACTTCGTATGTGGGGAAAAAAGTTTTGAGTCAAATTTCATAAAAAAATATGCAAAATTGCAATCATTACGTTGATTACAAAAAATATGTAGCAGGACAGACGGACATGATTAAATGGATTTAGATTTTTATTCTAATCCAATCGGTATATGTAATATATACTTTTATAAATTTGTGCCACACAATTGATAAAAATAATTGATAAAAAATGTGTCTAACAGCCATAAAAGTGTACCTAGGGAGTTAAAAATTTGGTGTAGAATTAGCTGATACAGAGGTTTAGCAAAAATGGGCATGGTCGGCTAAAACATACATCAACATTTCTTTAAGGAAAAACTCTTATTTAGGGCACAATCGTTAAACCTAATTAGATATGCGTCACGCTCACGGTTTGTACTGAGCTAAAGCTCGAGGTGCTATTACGGCAGGTGTGTACGAAAACAATAATTATTCTCTCCGTTTGTATGTAGAAATGATGATTATTTAAGATTAATTTTTTTTTTTTTTTGATTAATTTCCTTTTTTTTTTTTTTCATTTCATAAGCATTATACAATATTTAAGGTAATACTAAATAAATTTGCAGTTTTTAAAAACATTTCAAACACATCGTGTTTGTGGAGGTATCCATTTAAAAAGGCTTTCCAACAATGTCTCGTCATGATTAATTAAACCTGACTGAAGAGAAACAATAACAGCTGTAGCTCATCTTAGTCCATTCATGGTTATGTAAGTTTTGAATATTTGGTTTGATTAATGTAAACATTATGGGACAATATAGTCATGCTATCAGTGTTTCTGTTATACAATCTACATGGTTGCGCATGAATTACTCTGCCATCTTCATAATCATTGTTGCCATTCAAAATAACCAACAACACACCAACAACAATAATTACAACAACAACAAAATGCCATTAATATGCCTAGACATATTCCTATCCTATATCGCTTTCATTTCATGTTCATTGTACGCGTCCACTCCCTCCCCTCCCGCCATTTCTCTTATGCCTGCTTTGTACTGGTTTAATTTACTGGGTCTTTGATTGCTGAACTCAATCCCATTAAACATTAGCATTTGACGGAGCGGATGACACATTAGCATCATGACAGCATATTGATATCTACTAAAGAACAGACGAACAGGGATGAAGGATCTCTTGATTCTGAAACAGAAAAACAATAAATTTATAAATTTCAACCAGCGCCAATCCGTTTGTGTAATTAAATGCAATGGAGCTAATGTTAATAGCTCATTCATCAATAATAACCCCTTCGTACAATACCGTACACAGCAAGGGTTTAGTTTGTAACTTCTAAGCGACATATGTCACATCCATGTAAAATTATACGATCTGAAGTGTTCTAACTATGTCCGTCCGGCGGTCCATGTGTTTCTTGCAACCTACAGGAAGAAATTTACGGCACAGATATGTTTGTAACCTAACAACGGTGCCCATTGAAAGTGGAATGATCGTGAACATGACTTTTATATGACAAGGGCGAAGGTTTACAGATACAACTCTTAGACAATAGCATGAATTGTGAAAATTACGCGAAGGGCGTGACCTTCAAATCACACTAGGCGGACAGCCAAGCACTCGAATCAACATACTTAGATAGATTCAGATATTTATATTGATCATGGATACACATACTTTGAGAAATCTCAGAACCGCTCTCTCTGGGGCTGTACTAAACTTAGTATACTTCCCCACTATAATGCGGAGGATATAAAAAGCATTAAACTGCTGTGAAATATTGCACTCATAAATATTTTTTATTCAAGTATTTATTTCATTCTCATAAATTTTATAGAGATAAACTTTTCGAAGTGTTTTAATAGCCGATGACATAAATGCATTAAAGGTAAAAATGTTATCTACTTCTTGCAATCACTTTTGTTCTTCTCTAACATGTTAAAAGATATAAATAAAGCAAGTAAAAGTCGGTCAAGTTCGACCCTACATAACATAGGTCCACAACTTACATTAAAATTGATTCAGTTGTATCAGCGAATGTGTGACAGTGGCATATAAGTCACTTTGTGAATTGTCGTTATATGGGAAGGGGTTCTAAAAATGGTTCAATTCAGTCCATTTTCCATAGGGTTCTTTTCTGGGCCAATACATGTTCTTGTATCAAATTTCATAGAAATGTATCAAAAAATATAATCTGACGGACAGACGGACATGGTTGAATGGATACAGATTTTGGTTTAGGAATTACAAATAACCGCACAAACTCAATATACTTTTTACTACAAGTAATGCAAGGTATAAAAATTATAGTTTTTTCCCCCATCTGTACATATGTATGTGTGCTCCGGTCATGTGTGATTAGAAAGCTAAATGAAAAGCCAAGAGACGCTTTTGGCTTTAAAAACAATTATCTGTAATATTAGGTATCCTCTGGTTAATATTTATAAAATCTTTCCATTTTTTGCCAATACAATCGGCAGACATTAAATAAATATTTTACATTTTCTACAAAATTGTTTTGCTCAGCTCCGGCAAGACATTGTTACAAGGCTTCTATTATGTGACTATGAATGTGAGTGTTTACTTAAGCAGCTTTGTATGGTAAAGTAACTTAAAAACCACATGTGTGTGAGGGTGTGTAAGTGTGTATATATGTATATATGTATTTTATAATACATACACAATTACACACTTTTATGCACACATACCATGCATACTTAAAAAGAGAAAGTAGAGCACAGCATAGCACAAATAATGTCATGAATTATGTGTGCATGTAAATTTAAGCACACCTTTGAACACATGAGTTGGCGTTGGCGTTGGCGTTGGCCAGTACTTAGTCTTAGTCTACATGGTAAGAGGTTGGTTGGTTGTTTGGCTTTCTTCTACATACATCTACATACACACATACACATATACGTTTTTGTAATAACTAAGATTGCAATCTGTTACAATATTTTTGTTGTTGTTGTTGTTGTTGTTGTTGTTGTTGTTGTTTTATTTTTTATATATATTAAAGCTTTAAACTATTCTTCTTCTACCGAAAATACATTTCTAGCCTACTTGTATCTATATATATATATAAATATTTACATGCTTTGTTGTGTGTAAGAATGATTCGAAATTTCTACAATTTAATTATTTAATATTTCGATTGAAAATCTTTATGCAATCCTTTGGCTTTTAAAATATTTCAATAATTTATTCATTTTGCTCTGTAGATAAGATTTTATATAAATTAAGTTTATCATACCATTTGCAACATAGACCTTAACAAGTTCATATATGCTTGATTAGCAGTAAAATCTAAAACGATCCGTCCGTCCGTCCGTCCTTGCCTCTGACTATTATTGGCAAAGCTTCATAGTTGGTTTCTTCAGTACGATATCGCCACACCCAGCGTAATTTATTAACTACTTTTCAATTTCAAGACAGATAAATAGATTTTTGTTCATTGTGGGCGTGGCATTCGACCGATTTTCAGCATTATAAATAGCAATTAAAAGTATTTGTACAAAATTTCAGATTAAAATCTCAAAATTTACCACCATGAGAATGCCAACAAGCGGACACACGGACACATCTCTCGATCGATTCAGTTTCTGATACTAATCAAGAAATTATATATACTTCGTGAAATATCGTTATTTGTAAAGGGGTTCTAAAAGTGATCTGATTAGGTCCAAATTTGGTGCAGTCACTTATGTTGTGAAGAAATATTGAGAAAAATTTGAAAAAATGTAAATTTAAATTAAATATTATATGAAAAGCACTTCTAAAAATGGACCCATCAGATTCAATTTCAATAGTGATCATTTTTAAACAAGAAAACTTATCTAAGCCAAATTTCTTAAAAAAAAAAATCAAAATTGCAATGTGTTACAAACATCCGCACAAATACAATTGTATCGGCTTGTGGTGTAGGGTATTATAAAAAGAAATTTTTTTTATAAATATTATTTTTATTAATCTAAAGTGATTTTCTTCAGTTGACATAGAATGCGCGGTAATGTTTTCATTTTCAAACTAAAAATGTCCGGATCCTGTACGTTTCCTCATTTTAATTTGTATTCCATTGAGACTCTTCAATATTAACTCGGCACAAAGTTTTGGCTTAAAATTCTTCACAGGTAAAAATTCATAATTAAGCAAAAGACGAGCCAAAGTACATTTCAGTTCCAAATAGGCGAATCTTAGACCTACAAGTTAAAATAAATAAAAAATAAGAAAAGAAACACTTTGAAATTTATGTAGGGGGTAGAGTCATACCAATGCAATTGCGTGGGCCAGCACTAAACGGTACATAGGCAAAGGAATTCATGTCCTGATTTATATCTAAAAATCGATTCGGATCAAATTTCTCAGGTTCAGAGAAATAACAATCTTCCCGATGCAGCATATATGTAAATATTACAACATAAGCATTTTTAGGTATAGTGCAGGTGTCAAGAGGTATATCTTCTGTAGCGTAACGTCCTATCATTGGTACCGAAGGATAAAGTCGTAAACTTTCTTTTATGATTGCTTCCAAATACGACAATGAATCCTCCTCATCATTCTTGGCGGAGAGAATTTCTCTATAGGCCCTCTCCTGAATGTGGGCATGTTGCGACAACAAATAAATGGTAAAACTTAATGCTGACGTGGTAGTGTCATGACCTTCGAACATAAACGTGTCAACTTCGTCCCGTATATCCAAATCGTTGAGAGGCTTTCCTTCCATTTGAGCAATTAATAACATATCCAAGAAGGCAAAACGTCGCTTCTGACCAACATCATTCTCTCGGTCAGCATCGTGCATTAAGTGAGTCGGAGTATTGTGCAAGATGTGGCGCCTCATCTTTATTACACGTTCCGTTTCATTGTGCAATGTACGCAAACAATTTTGATATGCTTTACCTCTTTTCGTATAGTTATAAAAAGGATTTAATATTTTCAACGTGGTAAACATATTCTCGTGCATTATACGGCAAATGCTTGCAAAAATCAAAAATTAAATGGAATCTAATCAATCTTGCAGTTCAAACATAAACTTAAAGTAACTTACGTGTTCACCGCCTTCACATAAGGCGTTTCCCCCTCTGTTTGGGCATGTATTTGTATACCCATGGCCGTTTCGCATATTACATCCAGTGCATATAATGTCATATAAGGATATATATCGAATTGTTCACCATCCGCCCTTTCCTCCAGTCGTTTAACTAATATTTTACAGTTTTGTTCTATGACATCTTTGAATTCACTTAAGATATTAAAATGAAAGGCTGGTGTTAGAAATTTTCGACGTATTCGCCAGGGTTCACCACCATTAACTAGAAGACCTTTACCCAGCCAAGGAATAAGTATTTCATAGTTATTTGATTTATACACCAAGTTATTGTTGCTTAATAATATTTTAATGTCATCTGGATTTGTAAGTACAATATAAGGGTCGACTCCATTCCAAAAGCGAAATATGGAACCATATCTTTGCCGCAAATTTACAAACCAAAGTAGTAACTCTAAAGGGAATGAAGACTTGTCAGATTCGAAATTATTTATTGAACAAGATTTGTTGTTTGTACTATTGGAAATTGTTTAAATTGAACCATATTTAAGACCCTGATTTAAAGGTAAAAACGAAACATTACTTAGGATTCACATTAGTTCCCTTATGTTATTCATATTTGTTTCCAATACCCCCCCCCAACTGATTTGTTTATACATACGGTGTGTTTTGTAGTTAAAGAAGACTTCCCAAATTGGTGGACTGGGAAATGCAGCTAAACGTTGTTTAAGTTTAATGAATTGTATTATTTGTGGGAGATAAAACATAAATAATGCCCACACAGAGAAAACTATTAAGAATATAATGTTCATGGTTTTTTTGATTAAATATTTTTAAAATTATTTCAATTCGCCCGCTTGCAATTTCTCTCGATGCTTGCCAGATAACAACTAAGCCTAAAATATTCTTTATTGTATTCAGAGTATTTATTATCAGTGCTATTAATTATGTCATTTCATTATAATATACATACATATGCAAGCGGTATAGCGGGCATAGACGATAATTGAATATTTTAAAGTTAATTATAATAAATACGAATCGCAAAGTTCACAATCTTGAAACTTATTAATCACAACTATTGCGTTTATTTTCATACCAATCACTACAGTGATGGAATGTATAACAAATTCGTCATTACGTTCCAGCAGCTAAGTAAATATTTTGATTGACATTTAAATCTGAATCGAACTAGCTACGCCCTGTCTATATACTACGCCCGCAGCTTATATATGTGCGTGAAGAAGATTTACTTCCTTTCCTTTAACTATACCCTCCACCATAGTGATGGGAGTATATTAAGTTTGCTAATCTGTGTTTGCAACATCCAGAAGTATTGTTGATCAGCATCAAAATCTAAATCGATATAGACTTGTCTGTCCTTGCTTCCTTCTGTTCTTGACTGTCTCACGTTCGTAAATATTGAGATGTTAAGCTAAAATCGCTATCAACTTATATGTCACAAATGGGTATGGTTGTGTTACAGAGACATTCACAATTAACAAAAAAAAAAAAAACCTTATTCTTGTATGTAAACGATTAATATGAACCTTTAGAGGGTGTATATAATATTTGCTCTTGGTTAAAATTTAGTTTTTTGTACTTGATTTTTATTACTTGTATATGTACAGAGAGTTTTTTATACAGATCATGTTTTATGTACATACATATATATATATATATATATATAAATAAGTAGATAGCCACGTAAGGATTAATCCGTAATATGAAAAAGTTTACTTTTACAGCTAAAGTGTTTACCACCTAGACTGACTGTGGGTACTATTACACCCTTACACCGTGTACGTGTTATATTTGTTTTCTGCAAACTGCTGTTATACAATATTCTTCAATATCACTTTAGGTTTATGTAGCAAATTAAAAAAAAAGTAAAAAAATGCAATTTCCTGTACGTGATGAAAACTTTTTTCAACATTTTATTTCTTTTCACTTCGTTTATAGCCTTCAATGGTAACCATTACTTGAATACACATCCAATCAAATAAGCATTTACCTCTGTCGCTTATGATTGCATCTTAGATTTCAGTTTATCGAATTTTCTATTTATTATTGTATAAGAACCGTTATTGGTATCAATTTTGGTTATAGCAATCAAGTGTTAATTGTTAATTGTTGTAAATTGTGTTTTTGAAAAAAGAAGAAAGAAAACTAAATTTGGCCTTGAGCCAAATTTTAAATACCCTTCACATTCATAACGGTGGGCGTGACAGATATATATTACGCCCTCTCATAGTGCATGTATTACGTGTCAGCTTGCAAGTCGTGTTTTACGTAAAGTTTGGTTTTTTGTAAATTGCGCCCATTTTTGTTACCTCGATGCACCAAATTTCAAGTTCATAGATCAACTTTTGTAGCAGATAAATAAATTTTGGTCGCTTAAGAGAAATCCACATGACCACCCTGAGGTCAGAGATATATTCATTTTGTAATAAAGGCGCTTCAGAAATTATATATCTTTGGATCTGAGACGATTTAATCATGTCCTTCCGTCTGTCCAGTATCTTTCCATATATCATAAATTTGTGCGTGCTTTTTAAAATATTTTAACAAAGTTTGGTGATTGAAAATGGTTTAAATTGGACAATTTTTTGGACTCCTCCCCACTTAACGCCCTCATTTTTAATTTTTTTCATGACTCACCTTGATTATGTTTCCCAATGCAATGGAGTAGTAATGGAATGTAACAAATGTGGAATCGATCGGACCATTTTTTCTTCCCCGCCCCATAAAACGATTTATTATAAAGAAAGTTATGTGCTTAGTACGGTGCATAGAGAACTAGGAATTTATTCTTCAAAAATACATAATCCAACAAATATGTTTTATATCAATTCACTACAATCGAGAGAGTTCCTCTTTTAAAAATGGACATCTTTGTAAATGATGTAAAGAAAATTTATTTAAATTTATCTTCTTAGTATAAAATATATGAAAAGGAAAAAGGCTTCCAACTGATCACCTTAAAGGAACCAGTACTTGTGGTTGCTTAAACGGATGTTGCAAAAACCGGACATATTCTCGTGCTTAAAGTGAAATGTTTAACAATGAAAAGCTCACCATAGAAAATGGTTAACAATCTCTTATATTGTTATTACATTACATGTACACCTCTGTACATAAGTTGTATAGTGTAACAATGAAAACAAGTAAATTGGGGCTATATTACGTGCAGGCTAAATCTAGGATACCCATCATCCTTGCACCTCTTCCAAAATGTTACGAAATATTATCACAAATATCTTTGAATGCAAGTAAAACGTAGATGTGCACAACCATCAGTGAAACGATTTTGCCCACATTTCAGTACGATATCTGAATTGTGAGAAAAATCTGTACTAATTCATATGGACACACGGACAGACAACTTTTCTTTTCTGGTACTTACAAACGTCTACACAAAAACAATATTACCCCCATATCATTATGATGATAAGTATGCATATAGTACAGAAGCTATTCATGCTTGTACACCAATCAATGTGATAGCGTAACCACAGGAATGCATGTAATAACACAAGAAGTCTCAGTGCAAGTTTTACGTAATAGCGCATACTGAACGAGTGCGAAGGTGAACTAACGAATCTGTTCTAACTATTACTGTATTGGTAGCTTTGATTCAGTGTACATGTAATTGTACATATATGATATTCTTTTTTATATGATAAGTACGCACTAGGATATGTTAAACCGGAACAAAGCTACAATATCGATTTGGGGAATTTATATAAACTCTATACCGGAAATACGCTATTAAGGATTTGTTTTAAACATTTGCAAAACAATTGAAATTTGGCTTATACCAAACCTTTCATACCCTTCTCATATATATGCACGAAGTGTGGGCGTGGCAGGTGACAGAATTAGTTTATATCTTATGTGTCAACTTTTAAGATGGGCTTCTTCTTTATATAGTTTTGGGCATATCTGTTTCTTATTCGGCCACACCCATTAATGGCTTTTATATATTTACAAACATTGTTTATAAATTAGCAAATGTCCACTTTTTATATACATTGTGATGGCTAATGGATCATCATCTCCATATGCAAACAGTGAGCGTGGCATGTATCAGCTAACAAGTCGAAAATTGCGTCAAGATTGCGTTTTATGTAAATTGTAAATGTATTTGTTATTATATCACGCCCACTTTTGGCACATGAATGAACGAACTAATTATAAATTCAATATTTTTGACTGATAGATAAATGAGCGTCGCTAATAACCTATTTTTAATAGCGATCGGCAAGCCGACTTTGAATATGTGTTTACAAAATTTTCAATTTATGACCGGAACAGATTAGTAAACTTGGTATACCCCCAATGTGTAGCTAATGTAGGTGAATGTAGGTGAAGGTGAATGTAAAAAAAATATAACATTAGTAAGGACAGAAAATGTCAATTAATTAATTTTATTGTTGTTTATGTACAAAGTTTCGCCGTTGAGCTTTAATTTTGGAAAATTTCCAACGCAGTCCAAATTAATTTCATTATATTTCCATAAAATGATTCTTTTATGCATCTGTTGTATGTTAACTATACGTCTTGTTACAGGCTTCATACAAATGTTTGAAACATTTTTAAATTAGTATGATTTATAACGAGCAGGATTCACTACATTTATCCATCTAGATATGCTTTGTATCTGTAGGTAGCTACTCTGACATTGATTTCGATTTTCTAAAATATATTAAATTCATATTGCTTGTCAAAAATTGTCCATTGTCGGTGGTGTTTATATTTCCGCATGAACCTCACCTCGGTTATTATATGCTCCACATAAGATGAAAAGTATTTAAAGTTTGTCATTCCATTTGCAACACTCAGAAGAAGGCGTCAGAGACCCGACAAAGTATAAATATTTATCATTAGCATCAAAAACTGAGTCGTTCTAGATATGTCTGTCCATGTATTCGTATGTTTGGTGTAATTTATGAACTATTTAGCTGACATTTTGTACATTTCTTTTTTACATACAAAGGTAGCCACGCCCATAATCGACAAAAATCTATATATCTGCCGCAAAAATTGATCTATAAACTTGAAATTTGCTGTGCATATATATAAGTATCATAGCTATCGATGTGCAAAAAATTGGCATAGTCAGTTAATAGACACGCCCACAATTTACCAAAAAAACTATACTCAACATAAAACTTGACTTCCTAGCTGATACGTAGTATATACACTATTAGAGGGCAGAATCACGTATATGCCACTCCCATCGCATCACACATGGAGGGTATTTAAGATTTGTCATAATCCAAATTTAGTCTTTTCACTTGTTTCAATTTATTTTCTGTAATTTAATAGTGTGTGAGAGTGTTAATAACATGGTCATGAATTTTAATCAGCCATGTTTGTATGTATATGCTAATGCTAATTAATTATTTGTAATATGTTTCAATAACTATTTGTGGTGTTCTATGCAAAGGTGTGTTTAATTTAAAACACCCACTAAGTGCGAGTAAACTGTTTGTAATTTTCAATTCATTGTTTATTACCGTTATTCGATAGTTTTTTTTTTTTTTTTCACGACTAAACACATATTGCAGAAGAGCTTATTCTGTGTACGGAGGGAGACAGAGAGAGAGAAATAGATTTTATTTTTTGTGACAGAATAAAGTACTTAAATAATGTTTCCTTAATTATTATAATTATATGAAAATTATGTGTAGTGTCATAACAGATTAGTTTAAAAAAAAAAAAAAATTGTTTTTAGTTTGTGTTTTACTGCATAAAAAGCTCAGCTTAAATCTCTTAATAAATAACAAAACTTTTCATAAAATACCATTCATTTCATTTAAAGCAAAAAAATTTGTTTAAAATTAAATTTGAATCCTTCCCTCCTACAAACAAGGCTTTTTCAATTTCAAATAAATATGAACCGAATCGAAGAAGCGCCTTTATAAGGAGTCTTGACTTTAAAAAACTTGAAGCAATCCTTTATAAAAACAATGTAAACAGGATAAAAGTATATTAACCTGCAAGTCAAATAAGTTTGAAAATGTGGACAAATGTGTTATGTGACCAGGCCCACTTTGAGCCTCATTATTGGAAAGGCCATTTAGAAATATTTTCATAAAATTTCCACATCAAAGCTCAATACCTATCGATTGTGGGTGTGGCCCTTATGTAAAAGCAAAAAAGCCAAACGAGACATGTCTGCATTTTAACTAAATATCTGAAAATTTGCCACGGTGAAGGTGCCAACAACAACAGTCGTTGCAACCGGAATGGAAACCTTAATCTACCATCATCTTCTGTGGGGAGCCCAAAAAAAAAAAAAAAAAAAACAAGACATTGAGACAGAGTTTGTTATTAAAATGAAGGAAATCATCCACAATTGTTCAAATCTCTGCCATGCGCTTGTATATTGAATAAAATTTGGCTTCCACCACTTCTCCATACATACATAGATACTTACATTGACACTTATGTTATATAACTGGCATTTACTGAACTTGAACATCATCTATATGTTGAAAATTAATGGATTGTAGAAACAGAGCTTAATTGACACAACACACATTTGCTTGAGCACTAATAGACATTTCGAGTAAGTCTCCACATAAAGTTACACAGTTTACAAATGAACGGCTTTTAAGCTAGATGTGTGTACACATTAATACAACTGTCTATGTGTTGTGTCATTTATATGCAAATGCATACTACTGAGACAGTTCTTCGTTGCTATTGTGTTTAGGTATATATGCACGTGTATGTATGTATATTCTTTATTATATTAATGTGTTGCTCTAATATCACTTAAGTCGACAGGATTATCCCAGATTGTTTTATATCTGGTTGTACTGCCAACAGGGTTTTTGTCACACAAATTAATACTTAAGTCCAGTTCCAGTATTAAAATATAGAGAAAATGAATATAAACGACAAATACTTCTCGGCTTAATATATAAATACATTTAGACATAAAATATAAAGGAATTCTTAATTGAATATTCAAGTAATTGTACAGTATAAAGGATTTATGTACAATGTTCACGGGCACGAGTGCCTTGTTAAATTTATCTTGTAATCAATTAGGTTTTTCATGTAGTGTGGTGTGAAAGTGTAAAAATATATACTGCAACACTTGAGTTTATGCTGAAGTTCGTAACTCTTAAATGCCATCAACTTTCATGTCCATCCGTCCAACCGTCCAACCTATGTAACGTGGTGCTTAATCTGCTCGTTGCATTTTTCAAAATATTCCAATAAAATTTGATACAAGAAAGCCTAAAGAGAAACTCAATTGAAAAATGGATGGAATTGAATCATATTTAGAATCCTTTATCATATAAGGTTCTATTATAATGAAAGTCTTTATATGACAAAGTTTGTGTACAAATGTGGAGAATTTTTAAGATAATAGTAAAATATTTCAAACGTTTTGTAATTTATGTGACTTTTGAGTCATATTTCAATTTCATATTCATCAGTTGAGCGCCTTTTTTTTTTTTTTTACAATTATTACTTTTCCTTTTTTAAACATATTCTCCATTATTGACCAAACCATGAATCAAGCAATCTCTTCCCTTCAAGTGGCCATTTGTTTACATTATTTATAGCCATTCCATGCCACTTTTAGAATGCCTCCTCTTAGTATCCATTTTATATTATTATTATGCATTATATTTGCCAACGACGAGAAACTGTGCGGATATCTTAAAGTTTAGAAAATATATTACAGGACACAACAAATAATCAAATAATCATTGTCTTGTGTAAACAACGAAAAAATTTGTACTTTCATATAAAAAAAAAAAAAATGAAATTAACTCAATCAACATAAAAGTATTTGTTTGTTGTTTTGGAAAAGGAACAATATAAAGCCTGCAAGGAAAATGGAAAAACAAAATAAGAGATAAAAGCATAATTATAATAATTACACACTTAAGCGAATTAATGTTCATTAAGTATGAAATAAATGAAAAGCAAAATCAACAACAACAATATAAAATATAATAAAATAATTAAAAACAATGTAAACAAGTTAAATGAATAACGCTTTCAATTTAAAAAATAAAGTTAGAAATTGTCGATCTCTGTGTTCTGTTCTGTAACCGACTAAAAATACAGGGTGAGAAAAAACAACTATGACAACTAAATTTTGGCTTAGGTCAAATCTTAAAATTTGCCACATCGATGGATGGAATAACCACAAATAGGTATATACTAAATATTAACTTTATAGGTCATTTTTTATATTAGATATATAGACTTTTATCTATTGCGGGCGTGGCTCTTGATCGATTTTGTTGATTTTTAATAGCCATCTGTCTAAAGATACTAGAAGTGTCTGTACAAAATTTCAGTACAATATCTTAAAATTTATGCCCGTGAGAATGCCAACAATAGACGGACACACGGACATATGTCCATGTCTAGATCGACTCAGTTTTTGACGCCGACTTTGGAATGGTTCACTTTACTCGAAAGTTTCTTATCTTTTTTCTTCACCCTGCATTTTATGGTAAACATAATATATTCAACTTGAACAGGTTTAAGAGACAATAAATTTTGCTAATGGTCGTTATAAGTACCTAAGAATAAAGAATAAAACATTTTAGATAATGACCAAAACTTGCTTCCATCCAATCAGCTCTATTTTGGTTATACTCTACACCTTACAAAGTGGTAAAAGAACAATTATTATTATATGAATCAGTTTAGAAACAAAATTTTAATCGATTTAACTATGTCCATCTCTCCGTCCATAAATATTTTTATAATCAACCTACAGATCGAAATTTTAAGTATTTTTTTAATAAAATTTTGCAAATAAATGTATTCTTAGCCAAGGGACGATTGATGATTGATATATTTTTTGGATCCTTTCGCATAAAATAATCTAAAGTTCCAATTTTAAATCTTCACGGAATGAAAAATTGCAATTCCTAATTTTTTTTGACCAAATTTAGTAAAGAGTTTAGTAAGTGATTGTAATAAATTTGGACCCGATCGGACCATTTTTAGAACCCCTTTTCATATCACAATTCTTCATAAAGTAACTTTTTAAAGGACAAGGACTCCATTTACTGCCACATCTAAACTAATTACAACCTAAATTATGGAATCAAATGGTTTGGAGTATTTAACGATCGCCTATAATTGAGTCTTCTCCGATTAGTAATTAGTAACGTATAACACTCAGCATGCATTCGTATTGCTAAACAGTTGTATAATAAAATTTGAAATATTCTGAATGAGTGTTCATCTCAAAAATGTACAATATGTTATACTCAGAACATAATAATTAGTTAACCAAGCTAAATGTTATTTAACGTTATGTGCGCTGTTTACCCTTCTGAAACAGAATTGTTTGAAATACAATAACGAACCCTAAGGACTCAAATGTATACGCAATTAGACATTAATGGCACACATACATTCATATAACTCAACAAGTGTACGAAAGATACATTTGAACAATTTCAGTTTGCATTGGGAATTAGAAAAACATGGCAGAACCGCAAAGCACTTTATTACAAAATATTGTATAATACAATTGCCAACAACAATATCAACAACAATAGCAACAACAATAATAATAATAATAATAATAATAATAATAATAGCGCAGCCGTAAGAAATAAATTACAATCATCAATAATAATATGCGTGCATATGAATGAAATAAATTGAAGTAAAATATTCGCTTATCGAGAATAATTAAATATTAGTTGTGAGATGTGTTGTTTAATTCAGTCGTACGTTTTTCACATTAATCACGTATTGTAATAGCAAGGAAAACTTATAAAGGACTTAGCTTTGGGTAAATTAAAGACAATACAATACATATACACAAACGTTTTGCTGCCACTGATTAGTCCTTTATGCATTAGTAAGCTGATGAAACTGAAATTTGTAATTGATTCAGTTATCAAATGTCGTGATTTTCTTTATGATTTATATAGAAGAAATTCTACAAAAGTGAAACCTATCAAATTCTGAGACTATTTGCAAAATTTCCAATTGAAAATGAAAATATTTTAATTAATATTGAAAAATTTTCATTTGAAATGAAAAAAAAAATCGTTTTTAAATGGACTTTTCATTTAAAAAAAGACTTTTCATTTCTTTTTAAGTTTTTTCCAATTTCAAAGATTTTAATTGAAAATGAAAAATTTTTATTTGAAAATGAAAAATTAAAATTTCCATTTTAAACGGACTTTTGAGGTTAAAAAAAGGCTTTTTTTTCACATTCAATTAAGTTTTTATCGAATTTCATGTGAAATTTTTCCTTTCAATTGAGATATTTTAATATTAATGTTAAATTTTTTCCTATCTGGGTAAATTGTTTCAAAATTAATAAAAAAATTTATACTTTTAACCAGTGGTAGATTTAACGATATGCGGACTAAACTATCCCGCAATGTTTAGAGGCTACCTTGAAATAATAGATCCCAAATTTTTTTCCACTGACAGACCCCAAGTAACTGTAAGCGTAGCTGTGCTCTATATAAGATAAAAGATATATTAAGTTTGTGGTTCCCTTTGCAATACGCTGTGTCAGAACAGCTACATAATCTGAATAGATCTAGACTTGTATGTTCTTGAAATGCATTTTTTTTGTAAATTTTGAAATATTAAGCTTAAAATTGTATGCAAACATATTATGCTTCTGTATGAAGATTTCATTTTAAGTTGAGTAGAATGGAATAGTATTTATGACCTAAGCAAAATGTTATTATTTTTGTTTTCTTTTTTTACTTTTATTTCAAATCCACCTGTCGAACTTTATAACAAAATGCCAACTGTTGTGTGCAGTCAGAGTTGAAATACAAAAAAAAAGAAAAAAAAAAAATGACAAATTGCTACACATCACGTCATGCAACAATTTTTGATTTATACATAATATATAACACGTGTGTATATATGTATGGCAATACTATATTTTCGTACAAGAATAGTAACAGTTAAACTTTATTTGAAGCAAAACTGTTTCATGCTTTAGTGTACGGTTATAGCCTTTTGTTCTAAGGCAAATTAAACATTTATACTGACATAGAAGAATAGAATAGAATAGAATAGAATAGAATAGAAGCTTTTGTTATGATTATTAAAATTTTTAGCTTAAACTTTATATTATTATACAAATAACGTAAATAGCTGAAAGAGTAAATTATTTTCATTTTATGTGTAAGCTCTCTTTTCTGGGGATTATTTGTGCGTATATTTGTAACTACTAAACGAGAAACAACACATCCACCTTCAATTATACCAATCGGAATAGAATAAAAATCTGAATAGATTTTATCATGTCCCTGCGTCTGTCTGCCGGTTTATGTAAATATGTGCTTAACCGATAGGTTGCATATTTTGAGATATTTCCATGAAATTTATAACAAATATATGTATTGGTTCAAAGAGGAATTCTATGGAAAATGGACCGAATCAGACCATTTTTAAAACTCCTCCTTATATAAGGTTTCATTATAGTAAAGTGTTTATATAGCAAAAAATCGCAATTCTTAAAAATTTTTTGACAATATTTAGTGATGAATAGCTCAATAAGTGGCTGTGACAAGTTTGAACCCGATTGAATCATTTTTAAAATCTTTTTCCACATAAGAATATTTCACCAAATGATTTATGTGACAACTCAACTAATTATAGTATAATTTGTAGAACTAAGTGGTGTAGGTGTAGTGATTCATTATAACTAAATCTAACTTCTTTTTGCTTAAATTTTAATTATTAGTTGTACTCTTTATATATAATTATTAACACATATTAGGCTCTGAAGCAACCAACTCTCTTAAAATTTAGCAAAGAGCAACCAATGACACTCGGTTAGTAATGACACTCGGCAACTTTTCATTTACTGAACATTAAGGAAACCTTATATCACTCTGTTCCTTTTGCAATCCCCAGAAAGAGGCATCAGAGACCCCACAAATGATAAACTCTCGATCAGCATCAAAAACTGAATCGTTCTAAACATGTATGTCCGTCTGTCCATGTATTGCCATTCTCATGACACGTTAATTTTTAGATATTGTGCTGAAATTTTCTACATAATATTTATTAAAAAAAAAAAAACAAATTTATAAAATTTTAATATAATAATTAAAAATGTGAGAAAAATTGAATTTTTGGTTTAAAAAAGTATTTCGAAATAAAATAAATTAAGTACTTTATGTGTGTGTGTGTGTACTGTGCTGTTGTTGTTGAAGGATTATGTTTTCATTTATGTACAAAAAATTGTGTTGGTTCATCCATCCACAACTTGAAATCTACCCTTTTATGGAACGAAATAAAGTTATAATACTTAAGGTTTTTTATTATTTTTATTTATTTCTGGAAATTGTGCTAGAAATACAACTGAGTCAACTACAACAATAACGTAAATACTAATGGCAAACCATTACATTGACGTTACAACTTTTTCTATTTTTTATAGAATTTGTTTTTTCTACTCTTCACGTTGCACGATTGCAGGTATATAAAGTTTTTCATAACGTTTGCAGTGAAATTTTAAAAATGACAAATTCAAAGGCTACACAGCTATAATTGGAATAAATTCATTTTTCAATTATGCAACATTTTTCTTTGTAATGTTATATATTTGGACGAGTTTTTAAAAGAGTGACCATTGGTCTCTTTTTGAATAAATCAATCAAGTTTCTCTTTCTAGACATAATAAACTCTTCGTCTTATGTGGTTCAAAATTTCAATTGTAACAAAAATATACGTATATACTCCAGGAGACCTGGACAGGGTACTTCATATTTCACCTCAACCAAAAAACAACTTTTTTACAATATTTGCCCAACTGAGTCATTCAGTCTCCTTAACTGTTGTCAGTTTACAATCTGTTCGTTACTAATGCAGACATCATCTGTATACAGTACAGCAATCAGATTAATACACATAAACAATTAACTTCTAGGTATGCAGTCTAGAGATGAAAAAAAAAAAACATATAAAAAAAAAAAGCATCACTAAAATATTTATATTTAAATGAGTTGCCACTTCAGTTTTAATTATAACTTCAATTGCTAGAGAATTTACTTTGAAATACTTTTCTCTCCATCTTCTACTACCCACATCACCTTGATGTCCGAAGTATAAACACATTGTCAAAATTGTTGTCAACACCCTGAATAAGGTTTTTATAGACACTGAATATATATATATATAAACTTATATACTTGATCATATACTTTATATACATTCATGTTGTACTCGTATAACATATGTATATTTTTAATGATTATGGGGGTATATTGGTTTTTGTCCAAATGTTTATAAGTACAAGAAAGCCACACCCCAAAAAGTATATAAATTTTTACGCAACATTGAATTCTGATTTAGCCTTTCTGTATGTCTATATTCAGCTGATATTTGGTATATATAATTTACGGCTTTGTTTACAGTAGAGTATTGCAAAAGGGGCGACATCCGACCATGAACACGCCCATGATGATAATGTTTCAAATGTTCTAAACTTTTGACACTCTCACGGTCGCAAAAAATGAAATTTATAACACAAAATGTTCGAGTTTGCACCCGAAAACATGCAACATAACAAACGTATAGGTATGATATAAATGTAGGGCGCTTTGCAAGCCTAAATGCTCATTCGCCTAGCGAACCAACCGCGAGTTTCGTTGGTAATATTCTTAACTGTCGGTGGGTTACCAATTCAACGCAATATATGAGTTTAAATTCTAGCTGAAAAAACTCTTTCCCTTGTTCCTCAGTTGGATTTGAAGCCGTGCCCTACAACGAGCAAAGTTTACAAAGACTCAGCTACTGAAAGAATACAAGTATGATATTGTGCCACCTAAATTTTCCATACACCTAATATAGCCTCGTTTTACTTGTTTTATATAATTTTTTGTTTTTACAAATTTGATAAATTATACCTCTTGGTTGGCTGTTGAGTTTGATTTAGATGATAAACAAAATAAATAAATACAATAAAAGGGTCAAATGGTCAAAAAATAATTGCAATAATTGTAAACATCATTAGCCCCATATATGATTTATGTTCATGTTAAGGATTTTGGTCAAATAGAATTTTATATACGAGTATGCCTGCATATACGTGGCAATGGACATATAGTGCAATGTGTTCGCCACAGAGTATGCCGCAACTGTATTAAAATGCTTAATAAATTTTTTTTTTTTTTTCTGTCATATCAAATCGCCAACAAATGCAATTTTAATGCTCTAAATTTCCACCAAATGGACATGATTTTCATATTTCATTAAAGTTTGCTGGTCTTTTTTTTTTATTTTTGGTTGTGTCTGTTAAATTATTTATGTGATTATGTGAACACGAATATCTTTATGTTTATTTATTTGCACAGCTCTATTTGTTAATATAAAACTATAAAATAATTTTATGCTGATATCAACAAATTGTGTAGATAATCATGTATGTATGTTTATAAATGCAACATTTAACACATCATTTAATATATTGTATAAAAAAAATAAAAAATTTCAATTTATCCTCCACTTAGTTCGTTAATGTAAATTCAACTATATTTTCAGTGGAAATACAGAAGCAAACAAATCGCACTAAAAACTAAATCTAAGGTAAATACTTTCATTCTTTGAATTCATTCAAACCACCATAAAAAGTTGAATATTCAATGGAATCCTTACAATAACAAATAGAAAGGCTAAAAAGTATTATTGACTAATATTTCATCATTAATCGATTTAGAGATGTCCATCCGTCCGTATATTCGTGACACTTTTACATTGTCCTACAAAAGTCTGTAAATATATGCCTTTAAATTTATTTTCTAAGCATTTAAAGTGTACATGTGTTATGTTTATGATATATAATTTAAAAATAGTAGGCGTGGCAAATGATGATGTATATAATCCATATCAACTTACAAATTAATTTTTATTCCTTATAAGATATTCTATAAATTGTATGCGTCTCTATTATCTGACCACGCCCAAGAATATTATACTTTGTAGAGTGTCTGATATCTCCTTCTGTGTATTGCAAATGAAATGATAAACTATGTATATCCTTCCCTTTTATGTGAAAAGTATAATTAAACAGCACATCGTTTTACGTTCACTCCACTAATGGATGTGCTATCATTTTCATAAAATGTTAAGTGCAGAGAGTTAAATAAAAATTTAATAAAATTGCCGAAACTACCAAAAGACTAATATTGATGAATTAGCAAAATTTAATTACTGAGTAAATAGATTATTAAAATTTTTTTTTTATCCATGAACAAGCATTAAATAGTGGTATGTACGTTTAGGGTTATATGGATTTATTATTATTTAACTAACGCATAAACGGATCATACACAGAGGGGATGGACAAAATAATATGAACATCTGACATATACACAATATTATTAATAAGGTTGGGCCACCATTTGCTTTTAGAACCGCTGCAATTTTTCACGGAATAAATTCGTAGAGTATCTGAATAGTTCTGCTGTCAGATTTATATTGTCTGGCCACAATTCTTTTTAATATTCGTTGGTACGTTAACTTTGAGTTTCGCCCATTACTCCGATCACCGATGATGTTTTACCATGTTTTGTGTACACAAATAATTCGAAAATACAGTCATTATAAATTAATTGATTTGATGGATAGCTTTGCATATATTGAATCATCTACTCAATATATTTGATTTGATTTGAATAAATTCGGTAAATAACAGTATTAATTATTTTCATTTCAATAAAAATCTTCTTCATTTTATATGAAAAATATCAATATGAATAAAAATGTTTTATCCTAGGAATATATAGTGAAGGCTTCTTTCGAATTGATCTTAATTATCTTTTATTTGGGATGTGTTATGGGTTAAGCTGGTTTTTTGAATACCCTTCATATTATATATGAATAAATAAATTGTGGGCGTGGCTTTTATATGACATAAATTTCAATGTCAAGTGCCACATGCAGCTTTATTATACTGATCCGATCGGAATCAACATTTGAATCGAATTATAACCATAACTGTCTATCCATCTCATGAATCCATCTCATAATTCTGTAATTAATTCTTCCCTATACAAGGTTCTTTTTTAGAATAAATTGTTTTGTATGACAAAACAACTAATTTTTTTTCAATTTTTTTAAGAAAATTTGTTAATGCAATGTTAAATTATTGGGTTGGCAACTAAGTGGTTGCGGCTTTTATATAAGAATGAAAATTCAAAATTTTCCCTAAAACATATGATTTTATTCAATTAGGTACTGTTCGTTTTACACGATGTTTTTTTGCCATCGTTCAGGCATTGTCATAATTTCATGTTCATAAAATTTCACGTTTGAAGAAAGTGTAAAATTCATCTGTCAATAAAAGCCGCAATTATATAGTTGCCAACCCAATAGTTTAATAATTCTCTTTGTTAAAATTTTGATCCGATCTCGTCTATTTTGGAATCTTTTTAACAAAGTGACTTTTATAAGGCAATTTTTCCCGTTTACTGATACAACTCAAATAATTTTAGCATAAAAGATTTCAAGTCAATATTTCTGTGAGACTGACGGACACACAGACCGGGATATACAATATATTAAAATGTCATCTCATTGAAAGTGTTCCAAATAAAAAGGGAAACTGTACGCAACCCCATTCAAGGTGATGCATATAAAAATGATTCTTTTTCAACTTCGTGTGCATCTTTCCGTTGCTCTCATTATTATTGGCAATGAGAAAACAGTATTAGACTTGAATCAAAATAATAAACCAAATTGTGTTACAACCACAATCACAATATTGTACAATATATACATATAAATAATATATATTTATATGAATATATATTCAATTACATAAAAGTGGTAAGTATAGAAGATTTGGTTTGTTTATTTTTCGTTAGAGAAATATTTGAAAATTCCATCCGTTGGTATGTACGTATAATAAATAATTAAATTTATCCCCATGAAACTGACCACATGTCCATAAGAGCAAGCACATGGCAAAATGCTAACATATACATATGTACAATATGTTTAAAAACTCGTAACAAAATCGTATATATTATATATGAACCCAACACACACACACACACACACAATACATACTTGCATTTGTACAATAGAACGTTGTTCCATTTTTGTTAGTTTCAATATTCAATAGTATAGAATAGAATTGTACCGTTGTGATTTATGAGTATAACATAAAATATAACAAAATACGGTGGGGCAACAATAACAAATTAACCCAAATTTATATATACAAACACATACATATGTACATATATTGTATATGTACGCGAGGCAGAATAGTGGAAGTCAAGTTGAATATATTTTTGGGATTTATCAATAAAACTAACATCTAAACTTATAGTAAAAAAAATATATGGCAAATGTAAGAAAAAATGTTCTAGTCGATCAAGCCGGGACAAGTACAAGTATTATAGCCAGTTCTGCTCGAAAATTTATGCTAACCTTAGTTGTGTTTATATCACTAAACGCGAGGAAGTGTCCGATCCAAATTTAGCCTAGTCCATTATTAAGCCATTTAAACTGTTCTTGATCAATTTTTGTTACTTTATGGAAAATTGTTATATGGGTTCTAAAAATGGTCTAATCTGGTCCATATTTAAACCCAACCAATTTTTAAGCCTAAACTCTATTTGATTAATTTTTTTTTTTTTTAAATTTGAATTTTTCTTATATAAAAATTTATTTTAAAATAGATTGTTATATGGAGAGGGGTTCTAAAAAAATGTATCGATTTGTTTCATTTTCAATAATCACCATCCTTGTCCCAAAAGACATCTCTGTAACAAGTTTCATCTTGAATGAAATTGATTATACAAAAAAGGGCGGATAAACATGATTAAATTGTTAAAGATTTTCATCCGATTAGTATAGTAAAGGTTAGGTAAGGTATTCACGCTTTAGGACGACAAATGCAATGTACCCTTGAACCATTATATGGTGTATGGTATAAAATCTAAATAAAAATTATACTAAATCTTAAATACACTCCATATAACATACAGATCGTGAGCGTGGCAGGCTGTCCTATAATAGTTTATATATTTTGCATCATCTAAAAATTTTTAGAATATTTGGTATACAACCACGCCCATTTTTTTTTAGCAAAGCGATTGATACACTGATTATAAATAAGTTTATTAAATTTGAACTTAATAGCTCATATTTTGTTACTGATATATAATCTGGGCGTGGCACTTGACTCGTTTTGCCCAATTCACATACAGAAGCCACAATAGTTTGTTTGAAATTTCATTAAAAATTTCCGAAAAACAACAGATGGTCACACGAACGGACATGGCCAGATAGACTTAGATTTTGATCCTGATTAATATTATTATTTGATCAATCATATGTTGGTTATGATTAAATAATTTCATTTGCAATTCATCTAGAATATGTTCATAACGAAAAGTATCGGCTTTAGACGGTTTTTTTTTTTTTTTTTCTAAATGTTGCAAACATTAAAACGAAGTGCATAAGCCGTCTGCTTACTTTAAGGTGATGAAAAAAAAAAATACAATCAACTCGCATTTATTGATTTATATAGAATATGTAACAAATTTTAGTGTTTTTACTTAACATCTGCAAGGTAGACTGATTTGATTGAAACGTTAGTGTTGGAAAAGAAATTTCAGTTACAGACTGTAAGTAAGTAAGTATATATTCACATAATTTTACTAATTTATAATTACCAATGATTTGGTTTAATAATTTAGTATAACCCGAACAAACTGTTAGTTTAGTTTTATAGAAAAAATATAATATTATCGGATACATGGATGGGATCAATCTGTTGGCCATAACAGGTATTCCAGTTGTGACCATAGCCGTGTTTACAAACATATATACATATTTATTGCTGCGAAATATTTAATAAATTTTGCATGAACACACGTACATGCTATATTAAAAACGCTTCTTTTAAAAGGTTCAAATTGACACATCATTCGTTATTATTTATTTACTGTAATATTACAAAAAAGAAAAAAAGAAAAAAACGAAACTGCTTTTTATACCCACCACATAAGATGAATGGTATACTAAGTTTATCATTCCATTTGCTTTCAGTTACTCTAAAAGTTATATATATTCTTGATCTAAACATATATGTCCGTGTGTCCGTCTGTTATTGGCACTCTTTTGGTCGTAAATTTTGAGATATTCAGCTAAAATTTTGTACAGAAATTTATAATTTGCTTTCCTAGTGTGGGCGAGATCGGTTAACAGAAACGCCCCCCACACTTTTAGAAAAACACAACGTTTAACTCGGCTTGCCAGCTGATACGTAATTCATATACTGTCAGAGGGCGTAATCAATTATCTGCCTCGTGTACCGTTTGTATGTAGAAGCGGAGGGTATTAAAGATTTGTGCTAATCCAAATTGAGTTTTTTTTTGATCAGTTTTCCTGTCCAATAAAGAAAAAAAACTTCAAACGATTTGATGCTTAACAAGTTTTTTAACGAATAGTTATGACCTTTATATTCTACACATTAAATATTTCCACCTACAGAAAGAAAGAGAGGTAGAGAGATAGAGAGATAGAGAGAGAGAGAGAGAGAGAAAAGGTATAGACAAATTAATTAAATATGATCTTTTATTGCTAATAGCAGTTTCCGTCGTGTACCTTTTTCCATGTACTGATGTCTGTGTGTCACAAACGGTTAATGTTAAAAGTCGTGAACTTTACATTGAAAACTAATAACTGTCGAGGTTAATATGTCCGTTGATTGCAGGATTGTAAAAAAAAAAAAACTTTACATGTCCAGTCTCCGGTTGCTGTTGACACTTACAATTTATTAATTACGTTTTATTTTGTGAAAAGAATTTTATTCAATAATATCGGAATTTGTATTAATTTTAATAATAAAAAAAAGTGAATTTGGCTTAAAGCAAATCTTAAATAATCATCACATTTATATACAAACCGGGGGTGTGGCAATTACATAAATTCTGTGTCAAAAAATGGGTTTTTGTTAATTTTAAAAATATAAGTTATCCGATTATGCCCATTTTCAACACATTGATAAATTAGATAATTACATAAGAAATTTCATACGTATGGATTAATTTTTGTGGCTGATAGATGATTTTTTGTTGATTGTGGGCGTGGCACTTGACTGATTGTGCCCAATTTTAGTAAAAACTAAGAATATTTGTAAAAAAAGTGTCATTTGTGATTGTGAGCTTTTCAACAACAGTCCAACATATGGACAGACTTGGCTGGATGAGATGAAATTTTAATACAATCGATAAGCTATGCCTATCTGTCCACATAAAGTTACATGTACAAGCTTCTACTTATTTCCTTCAAAAATATTGTCCCCGGAACATATTTGATCCATTTTTAAGGAAAGGATGAAACTATTTTTTATATAGATTAATAATATTTAAGAAAAAAAAAGATTTGTTTGGAAATATGCGTAGTGTGATAATTTACTGCCTTAATTTTAGATACAAAAAAAAAAACATATTTGGAACCTTTTCTCTATTTTCCAATTTTATACAACATTGTCAACATTCCTCCATTCTTTATTAATATATAAGGCAGTATAACAATGAAAAAAAAGTGAAATACTAAAAATTCACAATTCCTTTTCAAGACTTTTCTCTACTTTGTCATTCTATTTACAAAAGCCCTCTGTGGTATGTACCCCTATAATTAGCTGTTTCAGTGTTTTAGAAAACGATAAGAGACTAATTGACCTGTAATCCCTTGTGCCTACCATGGTCTATTGTATCCACCAATCAAAAATGAAAAAAAATTTTAATTCAATTAACCCTAAGAAGCCTTACTGGAACAATAAAAGCCCCCTCTAGCCTTGTGATTATGAAGAATATTTTGCTTTTAAGAAACCATTAAGTAATAAAGAAAAAAATATATTTAAAATTGATTCAAAATCAAAATTTGAACCGACTGAACTGTGTCCATCTGTCCGTCTATGTATATTTTGAATTAAAAGTAAATGTGCATTCGTTTTGGGGCTAAAAACGGTCATTATTAATAATGTACCTGGCCGGTTCATTTTTAGAACACCTCTGCATATAATGCCATGTCTTATAATAAATTTTGAAATGAATAAAATTCCCATTTTTTTAAAATGATTTTATAAAATAAAATGATTTCATTTGTTTTTCCCTGCAGATTGATTGAATGCCATGCCCACCATCAACAAATATTTCCTTTTTAAGCCTCAAATATTAACTTTTAAAAGAAGAATTTTGATACACCTTTTGAGAAACAAGTGAATGTTCTTAAAAAGGCGCGGGGTTAAACAGCAGGCACACCCACATTTTGCAAAAAAAAAGTACAGAATCCTACGTTGAGAACAAGAACCGTTTTACGGTCTTCTAGAGTTAAACATTTTATATGCATGCAAAGTGACTCATGTTCGAAAATGCTCCATAGTGAGCGTTCTATTAGTTCTATGGTCAATTTAGTAGTAGCGGTAATGTCTGTGTAAACGCTCAATGATTTTTGTGGACAAAGTACGAGACAGAAAGTGCGAGTGTGTATAAACAAGTGTACAAAGCACAACAGACTCTTTGTCAAATAAGTTCCGACAGGAACGTTGCTTTTGTTTGATACATAATGAAATAAAAAGATATAGCAAAGTGCTTATAACTGAATTTAGGCGAACAACTGGGCATCATACAATATTATCATTTTCCATCATCAAGTGCACGTTTTCTGTTTTTTTTTTTGTTCATCTGTAGCACTTTAACGAATTACTACAATTTTTAATGTAATAACTTGCGCATTATGCACACAACCCGTACACAAAGGAAATAATTTAATAATTGAGAGTTTTCATTGTCCAAGGGGGTGACCTTTTCGTTTATTGATGTTCTGTGAACAAACTGACGCATTATTCAATTGTTCATGTATGATTAACTAAATATAGCTTAAGAGAAATTTTCGGTATCATCCACATTATTATATTATCAACATAAAAATAATGGGCGTGGCTGGTTTACTCCCTCTAATTGTGTATCTTAATACACAATTCAGTTTGTAAGTCGAGTTTTATGCTGAGTGTAGTTTTTTGTAAATTGCGGCTCTTGGCCAATTTTGTCCATTTTAAACAGTGATCAGTCAATGTTTGAACAAAATTTCAGCTTAATATCATAAAATTTACGACCATGAGATTACCAATAACAGACAGACAAACGGACACATGGACACGGATTGAGTCTAGATCGACTCAATTTTTGATGTTCGTATGTATACTTTGGGTGTTGCAAATGCAATGACAAACTTTGTATAATCCTCATCTTATGTGGAGATTTCTTAAAATTCACTTAAAGTCAAGCTGACGAGTTGAATCAGTTTTTAAGCTCATATAGATGAACGATGATTTATGGCTTCTAAACTCCAAAATTCCTCAAAGATGAAATTCATTTCAATTCCAATTAATAAGCGAATCTCTTCTGGCCCACGTAAGATTGCATGATTTTCCGACAAGAAAAACGTATTTTTTTACATATGATGGAAATCCATTATTCTCTCACCCACAAACGCCAACAGTTGTTCTCTTTTACAAGTATGTACAAATAAGAATTATTAAAGAGCATTTTTCATTGGAGAGTTGGAAAAGTTTTCCTTTTCTTTTCTTTTCTTTACTTTACTTTTCTTATATGAAAGTGTGCGATTGTAGCTGCAAGATAATTGTCATTTTTAAATGCATAGTTTCAAAACAAGTTTGTGAGTGAAGCAAACATTTCTCAACTAAAACATGAAAGTTTTTGTTTGGTTTTGCGACCACATGCAAGCACTATATGTGATGTTTGTCAAATCTGTTCTTTTGTTGGTTTACTATTTGAGAAATAATTCTGGAAAAAAAAAAAAAAACAACAAATAAAATTAAATCATTAAGCTGAAAAACTTTCCTACTATTATTAATAAATTATAAAAGTAATCTTGTGGTCAACATTTGTCTTACACATAAGTTAAAGTTTATATTAAGTTTATTATTTCGTTTGCAACACCCAGAAAGTTCCTTTAAAGACTTTTGCAATTTTAATATATATTTTTGGTAAACATCGATATTTGACAATGTGTCTATCCGTGGGTTTGGCATGGTCGCACATTTTGAAATATTTTGTATAAATATTTTTATTTAAATTAAACGAAATTGTTTCACAGACACGCCCACTATTATAGGTAAAAAACACCATCGAACAACTACAAAAATTAAGTTATAAAAGTTCAACTTCAGTCGACATATTTTTATAGAGCTTTTTCAATGATGTTTTTTCAACCTAATCGATTAAAAGACACGCCCACTATTTACAAAAAAATATCTTAAATTGATATAAATTAAAGTGGAAATAGCCACACCCACCTATAATTATATCGATCGTATAACAATGAAAATGTAAATCAAATTAATCATGTCCGTCGGGCCGTCCATGTTTTAACTTTTCATTAATCTATAAAAACAAATTTTTGATTTTTTTTTTTTTAAAGAAACATTTAACACAACGAAATGTTTTAGGGCAAACTAAAGCACTATTGAAAATGGAAATGATCAAAACATTTTTAAGACCGATTATATGATAAAAATTGACAAGCAAGGAATATCGCGGGGAAGTAAGTTAAAGAAGAACGCTTAAAAGAATTGTTCTTGCTTTTATTTATTATTATTAATGGGATGATATTTCAAAGGACACCATTTTCTAATACAACTGATGGCCCTACTAAAAAAACAAACGGCTTTCAAATGCTGATCGTGAATGACAACATCATTATCAACAGCAGCAGCATCCATTTCATTTGTCTAATATTGTGCACAACAGTAGTATTTATGGTTTAGCGTGGTACTTTTAATCTATTTTTATGACCACACAATCTCAGTGATAATAGGTTTAAACCTAATTTGAAAATTACATTAAACCACAAAAATAAAAACGCTGTGTAAACGTTTTACTAAAGCAACAAAAACGGGAAAATATTTATTTAAGAGTGCAGCCAACAAACAATTAAAAGTGAAACATGAGTTGTTTTTTTTTTTTTTTGTTTTTTGCTTTTTTTTTTTTTGTTTTTTCTCTCCAACCCATTACAGCTACGTGTATACTAGGTGTACACAAAAAAAATATCATACAATCAACATTGTAGCATACCGCCGCATACCACCATTTGGCATGGTGCAGCATGAATTTCGCATCAGTTTTAATTAAAATATTGTTAACCTTAATAAGGTTTAAATTAGTTGGAATCAGCAAAAATTTTGTATGAATTGGCGTTGCGTGGACAACTGTTACATTAAATAAGAAATTCATTTACAGGAAATTGACAAATGTTAGTGCACCCCAGAGTTGTGCAACAACTGTTTCCGCTTCATGTTTGTCTACCCTAATTTCCAGTGCTACGCCCTAATTGAGCGTGTTTGTGCTTGAAAAAAGCCAAATTAGAGAAGGGGCCACAACAGGTGTGCTGTGAAAAACGCATTAATATCCGTATACGTGGAATAGTGTAGATTCGGCTTAAAATGTACATTAGCAAACACATTAACAAGCAAATGAGATGATACGCTTATATTTATGTAAAATAAAAGTTTACAACAATTTGCGCATTGTAATTATCACTCCATGCTGTAGCTGAAATTTTTCATAAAATTTATCATTTATTTAAATATAAAAATAGAGCATTTCACCTTTTGTATAGTGTATACTTGGACTCTACTCTACTTGTGACAATGAATATATTACGTTTGTGCGGGTGTTTGTAACGATCCTTTCAGAATAACTTTTTGTATCAATTTAACCATGTCTGTCTCTCCGTCTGTCTATACATGCAAATTTGTGCGCAAGCTACCGATCGCATTTTTTAAGATATTTCAAGGAAATATGGTACAAAGATGTATTGTAGCTCAAAAAGAAACCCTACTGAAAATAAATCGAATTGAATCATTTTTAGAACCTCTCGCCATATGAGATCCTTTATAATAAAGAAAGTTTTTTCAAATTTCAAAATTAAATCGAATTTAATTTTAAAACAATCAATTGTTAAGCTAAATAAATATTATTCATTAAAGTTTTATTAATGGATATTAAAAATTGTGAATTTTCATCAAATAAACACTTATTTTAAATGATAGCGTTTTATGGGGAAGAATGCTAAATATGAACCGAATTTCAGCAAAAAGAAAAAAAAAAAACGTTCCAAACATCCCCACTTATACAATATACCACATTGTTGTGTACAGTGTCACAACAATCTCTAAATAGTATAATAAAGATTCAAACTCAGATTTATTTCCTAAACATTAAATTGTCGTCATCGGGTGTGTAGGTCGCGTACAATGTCACAAAATTAATAAAAGTTTTATACGTTCGGTTCGTACGTTGAGACTTGCGAAAGAACGTAACATCCACGAAATAAACACTTTATCTGAGTAATAGGAATTACACAATTTATTGTTGAAAGGAGAAAGTTGGGTAGCAGTACGTGCGTACGTACAAGGATGTGTTCTTGATGGTGCTATTGCGCACCGTGAAAAGCCAATGTAACAGTCAAACAATCACATGGTTAATATAAATAATTTTACAGTCCATTACCCGCCATTCACTGGGAAGCACACCAACGAACAGATCTCCTTCTCTTCCGTATTCTTGCACACAGCAATTTATTCATTGATTTGAAAAATTAACTATTACTGCCCTCAAGAGTGGGATGATATAATACTTTCGTAATAACTATCTATCTACTCTCATCTACTCATACATATATACAATGAATATGTGTTTGTTTCGATATTTACAATATGTACAATATTTGTTATTGTAAACTATAAGAAATAAAGGCATCTGTGTTCATATGGCGTCATTGTTATAATTGTTGTGGTCGCACCTCATCTGTTCAAAAGCCAAATAATATACAATACACACTCGGTTGCTCTGTCCATTGTGCCGCATCAGTACAAGTATTTATTTAACAGTTTGAACAATATCGATTAAAATAATATTGCTCTCTCTCCGTCCACTTGAGCATATTATGTTATGTGAATGGAATAAGTGCATATGAATGGCAAATCACAAAAGACAATCTGTGTTATAAATTATGTTTGAATGGTTGCCAGATGTCATTCAACGTATACGGATATCTGCTCTCGTACACGCATTAATCCCATCCAATTCTATATGTATTGTTGTTGCTGTTACAGTTCATAATCATCAGCATAATAATCAGAGTAATGTGCACATAATCATGTATGTAATTATGGCAATTAAACAAAAACCGAGCACAAGCGACAAGCGTTACATTCACAAGCGAGCGTTAGTTAATGTTGTTGTTGTATGCATACATTTGCAAGTTTTGTGGTTATTTATCTTTGTAGATTACTTTAATTGTATTACCCTGGTATATGGCGTATGATTGTCTGTAACGTTTTTTTTTTTATATTTATTCCCATAAACAGACAATTTCATTATTATCGCAGTGTATACAATTATTATTAAAAGCATTGAAAGCTATTGTTAAAGCCGTTCATTTAGTGTACATATGGTTTATAAATATAAACATAAACATAAATATAAATATAAATATATGTAAATGATATCACTCTGAACAACTTTGATTATCTTGCTCTGCCAAAGTGCTACAAAACATTTATTTATACTACACGACCAAACTGACAGAGGTCGGAGGTGTTGCTCTCACACTAAATAAATTCAAGTTAAATTTGAAATTAATTAAACAAGTAAAAAAACCGTTAATGTGGTTTACGGCAACTTTTCAATATCATTCACATATACCAACAAAAGGTGAGCGTGGCAAGTACGTGATGCTGCCTTCTCAAAGTGTATGCATTACGCTTGAGTGCATTTTTTTGTAAATTGTGGGCATGGTTGAGAAAATGTATACCACAATTTCATTTTCATAAGTTAATTTTTGTTGCCGATAAAGAGATTTTTACGATTGTGGGCGTGGCAGATTCTACTCAATGTACAAAATCAGTTCAATATATCAAGAGTGCCAACAACAGACAGACGTACGGACATAATCTAATTTTTGATGCCAACCCGTTGTAAGATCTCTGATGCCTACCTATGGATGTTGCAAATGGAATAGCAAACTGAGCAAAACCATCCCTAAGATAGAGCTCTAACAATAATATTTTTAATACAAGAATGATTTACAGAGAGAGTTGATTAACTAAGTTTTGTCGCGTTTTACATCAAGTACATATTTTAATACCCTATCCATAGAATAATCGGTATACTAAGTTTATTATTGCGTTTGCAACATTTAAAAAGAAGCGTCAGAGACCTCATTTGGTTTTAATCGGCATCACAACCTGAAACGATCTAGACATGTCCGTCCTTGCGTCCATTTGCCACGCTATTGTACATTTCGTGATATCAGTGGAAACTTCTTACATATATCAACCAACAACTTGAGTATTTCGACACCCAATAGTACGGACATACGGACATTTTATTGCCAATCGAGATTTGGAGTTTTTCCTGGTTGTTGCAAATCAAATGAAAAACTTAATATACTCCGCTTTATAATGTTGAGAGCATCAATACTTGAATTGAGTATTTTGGAGTTAAAAAAAAAAAAGAAACCATTGTGATGAAGCTGTGGTGCTGTGGTAGTTAGGTTTGACGTTAATTTACCTGTACAGAGCATTCACTTATATGATGCTGCTGCAAGATCCTTCCATTACACCTACACACATGCGAAATATTTGTGGCATAAGTATGCATTTACCTTCGGATGAGTGCTTATAAGTGCACAAACTCTAAATGGTTCTGAACGTGATAGTCTTACACAATTCGGCTTAAAATATGGTGAACAAGCAGTACGTACACGGGCACAAATGTGCTACTTTGCTACTGATATCAAAATCAATTTTTTAAATCGAAATTTTATACACATTACGACTAAAGTAGTAGAGTAGAAATATCTACGAGGAGGCTGCTGTAGCATTCCGACGGGCCAGTACGCATTTATAAAGTTTATTTTAAATCCGCTGAGATGCCTTTGACGATTAATTTGTGTATGTAGTATATAAAGTAAGGAATCGTATTTTACATAATACGAGCACAGAATGCATCCATTGCCATGCGACTACCTTTTATATATGTAGTTACTTAATTATAAATTTCCACCTTTTTCTCTCTATGTTTAGATGTTGTCATTTTCTGTCTGCATAATTGTGTTGACCTCTTTTCATTTTATATCCTTTACCGTGTTATACATAAATTTACTCATTGGAACATATGAATGCATTAAAGAAAATGCATGACACACAAAATGTTTCTTTCAATTAAAATACCGACAAGCTTGTTTGAACATGAATGCATGCATAGGTGACTGTAACAGACCAATTATTAATGCTCGTTGTAGGGCGTGTACATCGTACATCGTACATGTTTTGCAAAAATATATGAAAGAAAACAAGTGAAAATGTTATAGTCAGTCAAGCCCAACCATTTAATATCCTACATCACTTGGCTCCACAAATTATGCTGCAATTAGTTTACTTCTGACATTTCGTGATATATCATTATATGGAAAGGGCTTCTAAAAATAGTCCGTTCTGGTTCAAATTTGTCACAGTCAATTATTAAACTGATTAACAAATTTTTAACAAAATGTTGCAAAAACATTTTAAGATTTGTGATTTTTTGCCCTATAAGGACTTTAATTATAATAGGGCCTTATATGGGAAGGGATTCCGATTCGGTCCATTTTCAATTGTGTAACTTTTCGTGCCAATACATTTCTTTGTGGCAAATTCCATGGAAATATCTCAAAAAATGCGACCTATAGATTGCTTAGAAATATACCTATACAGGCGGACGGACCGATGGACATTGGATAAATCGATGCAGATTTTGATTCAGAATCGATTGTTATAATTGAAGGTGGTTGTGGTGACTTTTTTCGTTTTTAAGGTTCAAACATCCGCACAAACTTAATATACCCTTTCTTACAAATGATGTAGGGTATAAAAAAAATATACGTAGTGAAAGGCAAAAGGCTTTTATGTCATCTTATCATTATTTTTTCATACATTCCCTATCAAATGGAGCTATATCCAGTTTGTCATTCCATATGCAACTTCACATAATATATTGTGTATTATTGATCACCACCAAATCTAAAGTCTATAGAGTCCCGTCGAATTATCTGTTCTCAAAATTATGTTAAGAAATATAAAATTGATACATTTATCAATGTGTTAAAAAATGGGCAATTGTCGCTCAACATGCACGCCCACAAATTACAAAAAATCTTTTTTTTTTTTTTTATATACATACGTGGATGGTATTTAAGATTAGATTTAACTTCTAAACGGCATTTTCAACTAAACCGATCGATTTAGAAACCAACCTGTCCATCCGTCTGTCTGTCCATGGAAATTTATGCGCATGCTACAGGAAGTATTTTTGGAGATATTTCGATAAAGTTTAATAAAAAAATATGTATTGATCCAAAGAACATCGTCATTGAAAATGGACCGAATCGGACCATTTTTATAAACTCTCCCCATTCCACAATGACTTATGTGGCAATTTCCTCACGTTTACTGCTACAATCAAATTCATTGTAGCATAACTTCTAGAATTAAGTGGTGTAGGGTTTAAAATAGCCAAACTTGACCAACTATAACATTTACATACTTATAGCTTTACTTGTTACTTGTTAAATTGTACACGTTTAGATTATCAGTGACGCAATGTGATGCGGCTTGGGGAATATAAACCTTGTAACGCACAATTGCAGTTTTCTCTCTCAAAACGAAGAAATGATATATATTATATAATAATTTACAGTTTTATTTAGGAATATATTACAAATAGGTAAGAAAAAGATCCAATATATAAAAAGGACTAGTTCAAGCATACAACACTTGATGTAAGCCACATGTGCTATGATGTATATCCTTCATTATTTACATTCAGCATTACCACGTTTATAAATATATCGGTTATAAATCATCAATATTTGTATTTGGAGTGTCTTGGAGCCATTAAGCAGAATGTAATAACCACTGACTTTTCGTCCGTTGTTGGAAGGCTAATAGAAAACTGGTAGCTGACATGGCTAACTGGGTGATTGACGGTTGGTTATATATAATATGATTTATATTTATGGCTTTTGCGTTTCGTACGCTTTCTTATACCTTCATTATCTCTGTTGCGTACAAATGGAAAACATAATAATTATTCTTCTTGTTTACCTACGTTTCGTTCTTACACCGTTTTCACCACTTGGTTGGTTGATTTGCTGTCGTTGAGTGGTGTTTCATGTATACACAACAACACGCAAGCACTGGTGCTCGTGGGTTGCGTAAACGAACTCTTTTTACTCTGTTTTCCAGTTTACTACTCCTGTATGTTTTCAATGTTATATACATTTACACATATATTCTTAAGTAAAGACGATTTTTTTTTCCTTGGCCATGTAATAACGAATATTTATGATGATGGCTTCTGTAGTATACACAGAAAATAAGGATCGGTCAATATTGCAACATGCTACTGAAATTGCAAGTTAATATTATTGCAAGTAGAGGGGAAATAAAGAAACACATAACAGACCTTACAGAGAATTCTTGATCAAATTGAATGTCTGTCTGTCTGTACGTCTGTATGTGTATGTGGTAAACATTCTTAACAATCGTAACAAGTGAAAACGTTATAATGGCTTATAACCGTTGTTAACATAGTTTTCATTTTTATATAAGCGAATATTTTCAAATCGTAATCTTGTGACACATATGCCTGAATGGAAAAAATTTCAAGCTTCAATTATTTCCAGATTACGATCTTTACTTGAATCTCAAGAATATTGTTTAGAGAGATATCCCTGATATACGTATTTTAGATACACTTTTATGTAATTTAAAGCTATACTTAAAAAAAAAAACACTTTTTTGGGAATAAAATAAAAAAAAAAAAATTTCCATGACCTCTAATTTATTTTTGATTAATGTAGGAGAAAAAGAAAGGCAGACAACTTGTCGGTTGTTGGTAGGTCTAAGGGTAGTAAATTTTTAGATATTGAGCTGACATTTTATACTGCAATAATTTCTACATACAAGTTATTTAAATTAATTAAAAATTTAATAAAGTCCGCCTTCTTAATTGCCGCATGTAACTGCCACGCCCACAATTCACATATACATATGTAGGGTATTCATGATTCAGCGTAACAAACAACTTTCCAATACAATTGTGATAGAATGTCTTTGTTTGTAAAAAAAAAAAAAAAAAAAAACTCTGTGACTATGGAAAAATCGAAAAATTTATATCTGCCAGTGCTTCATGGTATAGAAGAAGACAAATTACAATTTATAAAACCTTTAAGCAAATTATTTTGTCATTTCATTTGTGTCAAAGTATACATTTTTGAAAACATATGCATGTATTTGAAATATATGTACACCGCAATTTTTGGGCTCTTCAGGCTTTATATTATTTTTTGTTTATATTTGTACAAGCACCCAAGTGTCTCTGTATTCGAAATGACACCATACTCCCCAGACTGAAGGTTCATTTGAGTGCACATGTGAATGCATATTATGCACTTGCTGCTTACACAAACAAACTTGCTTGCTTATTTACACTACAATACCTATATGTACGAATTTTAAATAAAATATTCATGCATGACCATATGATACATGGATGAATAGGGACAGATTTAAAACTATGTAAAACAACACTCCTTTTGCACACAAAATAGTAACAAGTGAAAATGTTATATTCGGTCAAGCCGACCATTCTATACTTACAACTTATGCTTTAATTAGTTTAGTTGTATCAGTCAGTGCCATATAATATTATTATTCGGAAAATGGTTCTAAAAATAGTCTGATCGGATCCATTATTAGGCTTATTTACTTTGCCAAAATTTAATAAAAAATATTAACAATTGCGTTGTTTTTTTTTCCATATAAAGTCGTTCTTTAAAATAGGTGGTTATATGGGAAGGAGTTCTAAAAATAGTTCAATTGGGTTCATTTTCAATAGAATTTTCTTTGGGCTAATATCGTAATCCTTGCACTATATTTTATCGAAATATCTCAGACCTATAACTTACGTACAATAGAGTGACATTAGACAGACAGACAGACATGATTAAATCCATTCAGATTGTGTTTGTTAATCGATCGGTATAATTAAAGGTGGGTATAGTGGCATTTGCTGTTTAGGAGTTACAGAATTCTGCATAATCTTAATATTGCCTTTTGCCACAAGTGCTGCATGGTATAAAAAGAGAGAGAGAGAGAGAATGAAGACTGGTAGTAAATGTCTCAAGTTTCGCTGCTTGTGCGTGATGTATGAACGAACTTTGACATCTTTTTAAAAGCCAACCCGAGACACCAGCTCACATTGCTCTTTTCTTTTCCTTTTTATTTTTTTTTTATTTTTATTATTTTTCATTATGTTCACGTACACAGGAGTGTTTATACAAGGCTTGACGGTCGTACGGTTGGTTGGCTTTTCTTTATATAAGTATTTGCACAGTTTTTTCAATATTTTTTTTTTCCTGTGCAAATCATGCACGCCATAAATCAAATGAAAATTTTGTTTAAAAAAAATTATTAAAGAACGTGTCAAATTTTTACCAAAAAAAATTTTAAAAAAAATACCCAGTATTGGATAATTTTAAATGGCTCATAAACAATGGCGTTAAGCTGCGGCGGATATCAATATTTGGATGCTTTAAGCGGCAATTTTATGCAATAAAGTTTTTGCAATATTAAGGACATTAGACATTTTGGGACCTTTCAGGTGCTTAAATAATTAAGCTTCTAGTCCAATTTTTCAATTCATGGATGTGGTAAAAATGAATGTTTTGCTAAACATTTGTTAGAATAAATTAATTTTGTCAATTTTGTCCGTACGTCTGTCAATTGAAAAATGGTCCTAGTAATCAATTGGTTTAAACTTTGGTCACCATTTTGATTTATATTTAGGAACCATTCTTATATTAACACACTTTTATATATGATCCTTTATATAAAGAAAGTTCTCATTTTCTTAATTTTTTTTAATAAAATCTCTTGAAAAATATGTAATTAGCTTAGTAAGTCAAATTTGTACCAAATTAGTAAAATTTTTGTAAAATATATATAAAGATTTTTGTTGATTTTAGGCGCGTCACAAAATTCTCATTTTTTCCATATCGATGAATGGTATAATTATAAACATGTAAACGAAATCCCAACTTTATATGATAGTCCATATTTTTTTTAATCTAATATATAGATTTTTGTCAATTATGGGCGTGGTTTTTTTTTTTTGTCTAATTTAATAAGCGATCTGTATAAAAAGTATATACGAAATTTCAGCTCAATATGTCAAAATTTATAATCGTGAGAGAACCAACAACCGATGGACTGTATTTTTATTGCTGATCAAGTTGGGTGTTGCAAACGGATTAAAAAACTTTGTTTATCCGCCGTCTCATGTGAAGGGTATAAAAATTAAAGAACAGAACTTAATAAAAACTATAAAGAATTGGACAAACTCAATATATCACGTATCTTGTTATGGCAATAACGGCTGCATGCCATGCATTCAGGCACATTATGTACGACACATAAAGTAAAATAAGTAACAGAATTTAAACAATAGCACAAGTATATTGATTACACTTGAAATACAATGCAAAGCCAAAATACTACGTAAACAAATAAATGCCAAAGCCATGATGTGAGTGCGTGAACATTGAAATTGGGAAAATTTACCATCATCATCATCATCGTCATGCTGCGTTTCTCTCGATTAAATGGAATTATCACTTTCATGTGAGACAATGTGCAATGTACAATAAATGTCTCTTCGTTATTGTTGTAAAGATGTTCGAGATTTATAGAATTCGTACACTCTTACCTGCCCGTGTGTCCTTTGTTAAGTATATCAGGTTTGTGTCATTTCTTGAATTTCATCACTACGAAGCAATATTCCTTATGAAAGCATCCCCGGAGCTTTTCTACATAGTTTCGTAGGACAGCATCAAATTCTTAATTATATTTGTTTGTTTGTTTATTCTTTTGAATTTTTGTTTATTTGTATTTATTTTCTACCACTGGAAAGTGCTCCATTAAGTGCTTATTTTATGGCCCTCCAAGGCGAGCATTTCATTGAACTCTCTCTCTCTGTTGCATATATTGTAGTTTAGTACATTTTACATTTTCTCTTCGATGTTTATTTTTTTGGTTACAAAAAAAAAAAAAAAAGAACGTAAAGTATACGTAAAATTTTTGGGACTAAAAAAAAACAAAAAAAAAATAAAAATTTTCCACTGCGGACACTACGTATTCGATCGTTGATTCTCTTTTGAGAGTTCTCCATTTGATCCCGATATTCTTTGTCAAATCAAAAGAGTCTGTAGTCAGTTGCCATGCGAGCTCGAGATCGAGAAGAAAAGAAAAACACTTTTTCAGGCTTTTTACGCCTGAGAACATGAAAGGCGGGGATTGAAGAGGATTAATAATACTGAATAAGGAGGAATAAAATCCTTCAATTCCACCACAATCTCAAATCCATACCACCTTCCTCTATAAATGGCAAAGACAGAAATTAGTTACAGATATCCAAGAAGCTTTAAAGTTATGGAGAAAACAAGAAATATTTTCCAGTTAAAAAAAATGTTCCCTATAACTTAATATTAGATTTGTGCGACGAGCGTACGAACTTCAATTCTGTACTTGTCCCATTGTAGAGCAAACGTTGGCCATGGTTGTTGTTGAAAATTATATAAATATCAAACGTTGGTCTGATTACTATCTAGTATCAGTAGCACGTCTCCCAAAAATATTTTGTTGGAAAAGTGCAAAAAAAAAAAAAGCTTTTTTTTTCTCCAATACCACAAAACATATAAATTACTAAAGTTGAAACAATACCCGATAAATTACATGACAACAACACGAACAACCAGTAGAGTTAAGTGTGTTTAAAAACATCTCAGGAAGGAGCGAGTACAAGAAGACACTTTTCGCTTGGGTCATATATAATATGAAATACCCTCCATATCTATATGGGAAAAAAGTGGGCGTGGCTGGTATGTAGTAGTGTATGTTTTATGTTTGATCTCACTAACAAGAAAGATTCTAAGCCAAATATTTAATATTTTTTTTTGGTAAATTATGGGCGTGTTTGTTATGTGACCATGCCTACTTTTAGCAATAATTCTAAGTATATGTAACATGATTTATTTGTGTGACTGATGGATATATTTTTGTCGATTGTGGGCGTGGCAATTGGTACATTTTGTCTAATCCCAATAGCAACCTGCAGCTCAATATCTTAAAGACATAGAGAGAGGTAACAAAGGACAGACGTACGGACGGACGGACATGCATAGCTCCGGACAAATTTCTTAAAATCTAGCTGAATGATAAACTTAGTATAATCTCCATATCTAAAAAGAATAAAAATCGTATCTCTCTGCACACTGCTCAAACATATACATGCACCTGAGTAAATGCCTTCCATGCATATTATGTCCTTCATTGTCAGTTTTATAAGCAGATTTGCATCTGTATCGATACCATTGGCTCGTTACGAATGTCCAAAGCATAAAGTTATATCAACGCACGTACACATGTGAACAATTTGTTAAACTTCTCCTTGTACCAAAACGAACTATTCAACCTTATCCATACAACACAACAGAAACATGCTCTAACATGATTTGCATATATACATACACGTGCTATAATGTATAGGTATGTTCTCTAATATATTCGCAAACACATTTTCAAGCATTTCATTCAATATATTGAAGTATTTTTAGTGCAGCCATAGTGTGACTAAGCATTTTGCATTTGCATGTGAACAAGTAATGAAACATAGCGGTAACTATGGTACATAGAAATACAAACGTGTTGATATAAGATGTCATCAATTTAAAAATAACCCAATTATATTTTTTTTTTATTTAATAAATAATAATAAATTTTTGAATATCCTCTGGGAAGCGAGATTTCTCCCAGGTATACAATAGAGCCCTCTTTTAACGTCTAGAACGGCACCCGGTTTTTTTTTTTTTTTTTTTTTTGGGAAATGTCTCACACCCGTTTTTGTATAATTGTGGGCGCAGCCTATTTAAATAGTGGGCGAAACTCAAAATTAACTGACAGAGACCGACGAACATTAATAAAAATTGTGGCCAGACAATATAAAGCTACCGTGGCAAACGTGACAGCAGAACTATTCAGACACTCTACGAATCTATTCCGTGAAAAATTGCAGCGGTTCTAAAAGCAAATGGTGGCTCAACATCTTATTAATAAATAAATATTGAGTATATGTCACGTGATCATATTATTTTGTCCATCCCCTGTATAGGTTTCCTAAAGCCCACCTTTTCTAGTTGTACGTACGATATGATCTTCCCATCTAATAAGGAGGGTATAAAAATATTGAAACAATATCTGTATCGAACAATTTTTGTTTAATATATATATTTTTTATTTTGTGGGCATAACTAACTAACCTTGAAATATTGAAATCTGACACAAAATAGATTGGGAAACAATGGTTGGCCTATCATCTAATAATGTGGTACATGTTGCACTAAATGGAAAATGCCAAAAATATAAAATATTTCTGAGTCAAATCTAACTAATTTAAATATTTAAGTTGGAATCTCTCTCTCTCTCTCTCTATCGCTCTTTCTCATTTACTGGGTTCACCCATTTATGCGAGTGTGTTCTAACCAATTATGTCATATTATTTTAGAATTTGTTTTACTACTAATATATGCATTTAACATTCAATATGCATTTTAGGTTAACACACATACACACTACATATCATATAATATACATAGACGTGTATACTGTACGTACTCGAAGCTCTAGCAGAGCTTCTCATCTGTTATTTTTGAACTTATTTGTGCATGATGTCAGTTAAAAAATGTCATTTAACTCGACCTTAGTAAAATCTTGTCATAAATTACATACGGATTTTCCATATCTCGTTTTTTCTCTTGTTCGTTTTGACTTTTTATACTCATCATAAAGGATTGGGGCGATATGATATGTTTGCTATACCGTTTGTTTTCGTTCGGGAAGAGGTGCAAGACATTTTACAAAGTTAAGCTTATGATCTTAATAAGTAAAAAAACAGAAAAAAATCTTACTTGATTTGATTGCCTGTTGGCCTATTTGCATGCCTGTCTGTCTGTCTGTTGTTGTCAATTTCAATGCCGCCACATTTGAGATGTAAAACGGAAAAACATTTGTACAAATATTTTTAGTTTTGTAGAAGTTTCTTTCATATTAAGCAGAATTCGATTAGGCTGTCACGTCAACATTCAAAGCTTTAATACTACCATTTGGTATATATGTATATAGATAGATATCAATGACACGCCCACCCAAAATATTTACCAAAAATTTTATATTAAAAAACAAATTCAATCCATAACACCTTTTCATCTAAAAAGGCTGCACCATATGTATCATGCCACTCCCACAATTTTTATAGTAAAGCTGAAGAATAGTTTAGATTGTCAGCTTCAGGCAAATTGACATGTTTCGTTTTGAACAGGGCAACAACTGGCATGTGCGTGGTGTGTCATGGCCTGGCAAAGTTATCCAGTCGTGTCGCATGTGTCGTTTTTCTGGCCGTAAACTGCCAAAAACTCGGACATTCGCATAAGCTTTTAATCGTACGATAACAACGCAACTGTAAACGCGCATTTAAAAGTATCACCAGCAGCACGACCACCCGCAGTACAGCAAAGTCATGACAATCTGAATATGTACGTATATATACGTATATATATATGTATGTATGTATTTTTTTCGTACCTACTGTTTTTGTTGCATGGCATGGTTTTTTCATTCACAAGTTGTGAGAAGTGAACTTTGCTAGAAATGCGATGCTTCGAATGGTGTTTGTAATTAATTTTATTTAAACGTGACTAGAGTGATATAGAGGTTTTAGGTTTTGGGGAAAACGTATAATATTTGACAATATTTTTGGAAAATTGTTCCATTTTGGTTGTTGTTGTTGTTGTTGTGATTTTTATATATATTTAACTTTAAAGTAATTATGGAATGGTGAGAAAGAGATAGAGTAAAATAAGGGGATTTATGACATATTTTATATGCAATAAAAATTGAAAATTATTATATTTCCATATACTCGAATAAACGTCCGTACATCCGCTATTCTTTTTTTTTTTTTTTTTAAATTAATCAGAAACAAGTAAAAATGTAAAAGTCGGTCAAGCCCAACCATTCCGTTACAATTGTTAAACTAAAGACGGACGTATGGACAAACTAATTTAATTCATTTAAACAGTAACCAGAACCAAAATGAGAATTCCAACAAACAAAGTATTAGGCGTAAAAGGCTGAGGAAAACTTTTGCTACTCCAGTCAATAACGCATAAATTTCTTTAAAACTGAAAAACTAATTGTCTTACAAAGAAACATTTTCCTTCTCAATAAATATTTCATTGGTATCAAGTATCAAGAAGAAGTGCCAAGAGAGTGTGAAAGCATTAACAAATGTACAACACTTTACAATATAGAAACAAAAGTAAGAAGAAAGGAGAGAAAAAGGAAAAGGTGACGCCATAGAAATGAAACAAGTAAATTAATTAAGAAACTCAACTACAGTTGCAAGCGAAGCTCATCTAACTCTTTACACATTTCTTCGTCCTTCATCAAAGAACCATTTGATTAGGTGTGTAGGTGTGTAGGTGTGTAAGTGTGTATGTGCCGCTTACTTACAGCCAACTGTTCGAGACACTTGTTTTATTTCCTAAAGTTGCTTAAACTGTTTTCATTTGTATGTATATGTATGGAAACTGTTTTGCTAATAGTTTGAGATGCCAGGTATTGCAATCCTTGGCACATTCTTCCTCACCATTCATTACATTGTTCGCTAACTCTTATTTTCATTGATCGCAAATAGATTGTACTATTAATTGACTGCCACAATGAGTGAAACATTTACAACTATTGCATTTTGTTAATAGATACAATGCACCCTCATAATGATATGGGGGTATATTGGTTTTGTTCAAACGTTTGTAAATACCTTAAGGGGGCGAGCCAAACCCCCCCAAAAGTATATATATTCATATGCTCAGCATTGAATATTGAGTTGATTTAGCCCTTCTGTCCGTCCCTGTGATTTTGTGAATTTTTGTTTTTTGCTTCAACGCTCGCCAATATAGAGATATCGAGTTGAAATTTGGCACAGATAATATTCGAGCTTGTGTACAGTTTGGTATTGTAAATAGCAAATAACCTCCTCAATCCCAAAATCCACGGTTTCAAAATTTTAAAATTTGGCAACTGTACATGAAGATATGTCAAAAAGAAGGCGTGTATGTTTTCTATAGAATAACAGGCGACATAGCAAACCTATGGATATGGGTCACCTAGATTTAGCATATCCCTAATATAAGCCTTTTTTACTTGTTATTAATATGTATATAAAGCCAATGAAAAAGTAAAACTTAATTTAGCTTAGGCCAAATATTAAATACCCTCTATATCTATATAAGAAATGTGGGTGTGGCAGCTTGATTACGCCATTTTATAGTGTATGTAATACATATCAAATTCCACACTGCATTCTGTCGATTGTGGGCGTGACTATCCACCGTTTTCGCCCAATTTAAATAGCATGCAGAAAATTAAAAGTGTCTGCATAAACTTTTCAGAACAATATCTAACAATTAACGACCATAAGAGTGTCCACAACAGATGGATTTATGGGCGAACATCGTTAAATCGATTCAGTTGTTACGCCCATTAAAGAGAAATTTACATATTCATATACATTATCAATGGATTTGCCATAAACTGAGCGGAACATGATTTTAGATATGCTCACAATATATGAAACGCCCCAGTAGGGAACAAAAGTCATCCTGTGATTTGTTATGTAATAATAGAGGCACATTTTAATAGTGGGTTAAATAATGACTAAGTCTCATTATTCATATATCATATCGCCCTAAGACAAAAAGTATTGGATTGTAGCTTTATTGTTTGTTTGTTTAATAATATTAAACATATCAATTGTGTAAAAAACAACATCGGAAAAATATGAACAAAACCTTTTGTGTAATATGTTCAGTGTTCAGTGTTCAGTGTTCAATACAACAGTTCTAAAAATCCATTCATATTTTTTTCTTTTGCTTTAAATACAAAAAATCCATTTTTTCAAACATGTGTATGCATTTAACATACATTACATTTAAGTAATTAATTAAGTGTAATATGAATCATCCGGTACAGAATTATTGTAATTTAATGCGATAGTAGCACGGCTACATAAGCGCTGAGTTTATAATACCATTGACAATATCCGGATTGTGGCGATTACACCAGAAGAGAGGTAAAATTTTGTAAACTTTTTGTTTATTTAATCAGATTCCTATTTGAATTGAACGAAATCATACAAGAGTCACGCCCACAATTAATAAAAACATTTGTATAAAGTACAAACGTTGAGCCATAAATAATTTCCGTATAATGAATTATTGATGGATGAATAAGCCAGAAAATGGGCGGGTTCGGAATACAGACACACCCACAATTTGGAAAATAAACATGTAAAAAAAAAAATTGCCTGAGCCCATATCTTAAATAGAGGGTTTTGATATCGGCCTCTTGAGAAAGCTGCGTCTTTCGACTCTTTAAACACTTGTTCAGTTTGTTTTTCCATAAATGATCAGCTGCGTTTGTTACATCTGCACCACAAAAGGAAGGAAGACTCCCATTACTACCCAACACTATGAAGCAGAAGGCAGCACTGATTTTTACTTGCATTGTGATATAAATTTGTTTGTTATAGATTTCGGAGGTGAATGACTCAATGTGCTGTTGTCTCCAAATGAATAAATAGGATTTTCCGTCAGGCATAGAAGACCGGAAGAGATATGGTTACAGTACACGTGTATATACTTTATATTTTAAACGTTGCCTTGGTAGTTCTGTTGTTGCTGTTATTGCTAAAGTTTTGCTTGATGAACGCAGTACATATTCGTGCATGTTTTACTCTCTTTTTTCGCATAAGACATATGAGTCTTGGGCATTATAAGGACCCTTTAGGAAACATTAATAAGTACTTTACATGCCTATATAGACTACACAGCAGTCGCAGTCGCATTCTCTTCATTTCGTTTGCTTACATGTCAGGGTTTACTGTTGTGTCCAACATATGCGTTGGGGGTAGACAATGTTTTTCACACATTTACAATGGATGTGAATAATAATCAATCAATTGAAGCCTGTTGCTGTTATTAGTATTTTAAGATTGTATAATGGAAAGGATAACAGTAAGAATAGCAAAAGTTTGGATGGGTGCTGGTACTGCATGTAGAATATTAACAATAATTGTGTAGCGTACTCTTTTCCAAATGACAGCTGAGTTCAAAGTTGAACAATAACCTGAAACTGAATCCAGTGCAGTGCTTATGTAAATATACTCAGTGGCGTTCTATTACATACGCACACAAGTTTTCTGCGAATTGAATCAAAACTGTAAAGTAAACAAAAAGGGAATTTCAGGTGAGACCGAATCATAACTGGGCCAGTAACTACGAAGTCCTTGTATAACTATGATAAAGCAGATCAGTTTCAAACGCAGTGACGGGTTTTAAAAAGAAACTAAATAAGTTTATACCCTCCACATAAAATGGTTGGTATATTAAGTTTAACATTCTATGAGCAGGCATCAGACAACTTTACAAAGTATTGATCAGCATGAAAAACTGAGTCCATCTAAACATGCCTGTTCGCATGTCCGTGCGTCCGTCAATTGTTGGTACTCTAATGAATGTAAATTTTATTATGATATATGAGATTATGAGACACTTTTAGTTTATAAATGCAGATCGCTTTTTAAAATGGGCAAAACTAGTCAATAGCCACGCCTTCAATCGACAAAAATCTATTTATCTGCTATAAAAATTAAGCTATATATGGCACGCATATCTATAACTATGCCATATATCGATATGCAGAATATTAGCATGGTGGGGTAACCGGCACGCCCATAATTTGAGTTTTGAGTTGTTTTTTAACTTAGTTCATGATAATTTTTTATCAAACCCTCAACTCACGTGAACTTTGATCGATGCGTTGTAAATGTAACAATTAAGTTAACACTCCATCGCCTCTAATAAGAGTCATATACAAAATGCACTTATGCTTTGGAGCAAGTGTGTTTTCAAAAAAAAACAACATACAAGTCTAAACCACTTAGATGTCAGAATGTAGAAAATGTCATAAAACGCAACATTCATATAAATATCACAGGATCATGCACATAGCAGATTAGTGAATGAATAGACCCAAGCCACACATATACACACATTTGTACGTTCTGTAAGTACTTAAAAAAAAAAAAATAAAAAAATATAATAAAGTGTGAAAAGTGGAAACATGCAGATTATAAGAGAATATACCACATAGACAAAAACTAAGCCAGCTTTTTTACCATCGCACACTCGCTGTTACATAGATTTTTAAACTAGAAAGACAAGTAAAAAAATCTTAAATAGTCTGACTGTCTAGGTACAAACACCACCGGGAGTGGAAAGTATTTAATTACACATCAACTAAAAAGTCGAATTCTAAGCAAAATAAGTTTTTTTTTTTTTTTTATATAATCTATGGGCGTAATCACGCCCATTTTATTCAGCATATCATTAAATAATACAAGTGTAAAGAATCGAAACAGAAAACACGCACGAACATAATTGCATGGACTGAGATTTTGATGCTAATCAAGAATATATGTATGTATGTCTTTCTCTTTCATGTTGCAAACGGAATAACAAACTTAGTATACCTTCCCATCTTAGGTAAAATTAATCAACCATCATTATAAAATTTGAGCGAACATGCTGGAGAAATTACCAGTACGCAGATTTGACAGCTGACATCACATTTCATATAATTCTCATATTAGCAAAGTGTTGAGAGTGTGTGGCAAATAGTGTGACAAATTTAAAATAACAAATTTGAAGTAAAACACCATCATGTTACAGTAGCAGTGGTGGTAATAAGAACAACTTTCCGTTTGTTGTTCATATGCCCTCTAGTTGGCTTTTGTACTCATTTGTTTAACTCGCAGCGAAACATGCATAAACATGTTTCAAGTAATACTTATTTTGTATACAATGTTCTACATTTCCATTGCGAACAATCTACTTTCGTCATACCGTTGGCAATACCCAGAAAACAAACAGCTGTAGAACGCGATCTTTTTATCAGCATTAGAAAAATGGGAGTTCTAGTACAAATACTTACCCCAAGTAACTGTACACTCTAAGTACATATATACGCTTACATTGTTTAATCCTTTGTCTTACAAATTAATTAAAAAAAAAAAAATTATTATAACTTTAACCAAATTTTAAATATCCTTCATATCTATATAAAAAAATTAGGCGTGGCAGGTACCTGATTACTACTTTTCTATAGGGTATATATTCTGCACCATTGGACAAGTCAGTTTCTATGCTAAATACTAAATTTTTTTTTTGATAAATTGTGGGCGTGTCTATTATCCATATCCGCCTCGTCTTTTTTGCTACAGTAAGAAATGTGTAAACCTTCTTATAAAAATTAAAAGTATACAAAATTTCATCGTAACATTTTAAAATTTACGACTGATAAGCATTCCAACAATAGACGGACACACGGACACGGATGCAGATTTTAATGCTCTGTAAGGTATGTGACATCAGCTAAGTTTGGCAAACTCGTTTGAAAAACTGAATGTACTGCTATCTCATGTAGAAGGTATTAAAAAACATGCTATTTATGTATGAAAAGGCTTGACGTTAGGAAAGTTTTGTGCAATGTACATTGCTCTACATATATGTATGAATTCAAATGTGCGTTTGCCTTTTAGGCTTTTTGTCATATGGAAAATGTTACTAAAACTCTTGTGCTGTACTATGTTTTTTTTTTTTTTTAATTTTGTCCTAATTTATACATAGCCTGTCTCACCTTCATTCATACATATGTCACACATCTAGCTTTTTATGTTTTGTATCCTCTGAATAATTTTTATAAGCTCCTCTAACAATAAGTGATATACTAAGTTTACCATTCCATTTGCAACATTCAGAAGAAAGTTTCAGAGACCTATCTTTGTATATCTTGTTCAGCGTCTAAAACTGAGTCGATCTAGACATGTAACATATGTCCGTGTGTCCGTCTATTGTTGGAATTTTCACGGTCGTAAATTTTAATATATTGAACTGAAATTTTGTACACATATCGTTTTTTAAAATGATCAAAATCGGCCATGAGGCCCCCCCAAAATCAACAAATATCCCTATAGCTGGCACAAAAATTAAGCTAGAAAGTTAAAATTTGATTTACATATTTATAATTATACAATACATTGATGTGCCAAAAATAGGTGTGGTAAGATAACATACACGCCCACAATTGACAAAAATATCTGTAACTGTCACAAAAAATGACCTATGAACTTAAAATTTGGTATTTATATCCATAAGTATACCATTCATCGATGTGCCAAAAATAAGCACAGTCGAATGACAGACACGCCCAAAATTTACAAAAAACCATACACCACGTAAACTTCGACTGGCAAGCTGATGCGTATGATGGTACTACGTATACTATTAGAGGGCGTCATCATATACCTACCGCACCCATTATCTATGTGCCGATATAGAGGGTGTTTAAGATTTGCCCTAAGCCAAATTTAATTTTCTTACTCTTGTTATTATACAATTTTACATCCTAATGTTTTGGACTAAAAATGTGCGACACTTTTTTTATTAGGTGCATATACTTTAAACTTGTTAACAACAGTTTCATTTTCTTGATGATATTGCTTAGCTGGAAAAACAAGAACGTATATTTCATGATACATTGCATTTACATACAAACACAAGTAGATAAATGATATGCACGCAATTTTAAAGTGCATCAAGTTTGGCTGATTGACGGAAAGCGTTGGGGAAAATAAATCTGTTGCTATTATGAAATGTATATAAAAACAGCCTCCTTAGACGGTTAAGCTTGTATGTGTGATTGTATTTGTCATAATCAAATGTCAGTATTACTTGTGTACGTTTAATACACACACACACATACATATTACTATAGTCTATTTCTTGCCCTGAATGAACATGCCTTTTGGGTTGTTTGGTTGCTTTCTTTTTTTTTATTACTGAAGAATAGACGTGTGTCAACATTTAAGTATTTTAAAGTTTGCTTATATACGTATGTAGGAATGTTCAAATTTCATGAACTTGGGCATTTGATGCATACAATACGTCTGTGCATTCAATAACATTTACACACATGCATGTGTATGTTTAGAATTAATTTCAGTTTGAGAGAATTTTGTAATTAAAATCGTTTCTTTATGCAGATAATATATAATTTAATTGCTTTTCTGCTCACTTTATGAGAATTTCTGCAACTTGCCTGCATATCTGTCCTGTCCTGTCCTGTCCTGTCCTGTCAGTATACTGCACGACCGAATAAAACTCTTATGGTAGGCAGTGTATTAAGAGAGACTTGTCCTTTATACCGATCGATTTAATATCACTTTCTTTCTGAATCGATTTAACAATGTCCCTCTGTCCGTCTGATTTATGTTCATGTAAATATTATGAATTTACAAATTTACAGGCTAGACTTTTTACGATACTTTGATGAAAATTGAAAAGAAAAGCATGTCTTTACCCAAAGGTGAACCGCATTGAATAGAATTTTGCATAAAACCGGTACAACCGATGTAACTATGTCCATCCGTCCGTCAAAATTTTCCTTATAACCAACCGACAAGTCGCAATTTTGAATATTTTTTGATGAAATTCTGGCACAGTGATGTCTTTTATAAGATAAATCAATTTTTAGAATACCTCTCCATATAATGCTTTATTCTTCTTCATAACGAACGGGCGTTTAAAAAATATTGTGATAAAAATATTATGGCACGTGCATGATAATTGAATTAGTTTTGTGAGTTTGAGATTTGTGATAATATTGATATCGAAAAGTCATCTTGGGTTAAAGTGACAAAAAATCAACGTGACAAAATAATTTGCTGGAACTTACTCAGCCAGTATTAGGCTATAAATCTAAAGTTTCTTTTTTTTTTTTTTTGTTTCCTAAAATTGTACAACTCACAACATTCAGACTTTGTTGTATGTAGTTATTACAACATATATATATTAAATTATTTAACTTGGTGCACACGATTCGTACACCATACATACGTACGTACGTATATTAATTTCATAAATTAGTTTGTGGCGAGAAAAGCACGCAAACGTTATTTATTGAAGACATTTTTAAAGTTTGTGTATTTATATGTGTAAGTATATATATGTGTGTGTGTGTGTGCCTAGTGTTATTAATGTATTCTGATAATTTATGAACGAACTGGTGTGATGCAAAAGAAAATTATTGTAAAACTAAACACCAAACGTATTAAGTTTGAATTGTGTGGTTTCGGAACAGCACACCAACACATGAACACCAACTAATGCCGTGCAATGATATATGGTGAATGTGCACGAAATTATGTTGAAATATTCAAGATCTCCAGCAATGACTTTCAACAGATGGTTGCTTGTCCTGCCTGCATTGCTTCAATTGAGTTTTTCTGCTTTACATGCTAACATATAAATCCTTCGAGTCGGAATTTGTTTTAAATGATGAATTTCCTCAACGGCCACTTGTACTTGTAATTGTACGAATTGTGGTCAGATGATTATATTACACGCTGTAATACTACATAAAACAATAGCGAGTGGATGTAAGGACATAATATAAATGATAAACTTTTCGTTGCATATACACACATGCAAAGTATGAGAAAGAGAAAATATCGATACCATTTTGATACAGGAATAACTATATACTTATTCTGTATATTCTCTACATAGCATGAAGAGTATACTAAGTTTGCCATTCCGTTTACAATACCAGGAGCCGTCGGAAACCACAAAAGGTACATACAACTTGATCGGCATTAGTAATTGAACCGATCCAGCCATTTTCAGCCATAGGTATCGGTCTGTTGTTGGCCCTCTCCCAAATTAGGACTCAATCGAACTATTTTTAGAACCCCTTTTCATATAATGCTAATTCACGAAGTAACTTATACAGCAAAACATCGGCTTTACTGACACAATTGAACGAATTGCAGCATAGTTTATGAAACTAAGTGGTGTAGGGTATTAATTGGTCGGGTTTGATCGACTTGTTTTTACTTGTTTAATTTAGTTCCATTCATAAAAAAAAGACTCAGTAGCTGATACGTTAGATCAGTTCATGTGAAGAGACTTGAAAGGAAATCTAAAGCAAAAGTGTCAAATTTATTGAAATAAATGTCTTCTTATATTGAAATAAGTGTAAAGCATAAAAACATACTTCATGTCAATTGTGTAATAGGTACGATATCTTTTACATATGTATGCTTTACAAGATAACGTTTTTTTTTTTTTAAGGTTGGGGTGCTCAATGTTATGCAACTACTATTACTTACCGCTTTAGATACATCAGTATTATGCCTTCGACTAATGCCGGGGGTGGTACAATAGTGCCACACCCACCTTTAATTATACCGAAATCTGAATCGATTTAAGTGTCTGTACGTCCATATATATCTTGTTAAAGTTGACATAAATTTGAACACTTTTAGAAGCCCTTGTAACGAAGTGATTTTTATATAACAAGGACTCCCGTTTACTGATCTAATTCAACCATTTACTGATCAAATTGTGAAATCAAGTGGTTTACGATAGGGTAGAACCGACCATGATTATATTAGAAATGACACGAGCAAAACAAATTGAAATTTATACCGATCGAATTGAAGAAATTTTCATTTTAAATGCTACGTAGTGTCATTCAAATTTTATCAATTTTGTTTATAAGAGAAAATTTTCAATTTTCGTCTTCACCTTTGTGCATATTTTCCGTTCGTTTTGAGAACATTTTCTCCAACGGTAGGGTTAAGAAGTATTACACTGAAAGAAAAGTGTTCTTGCAGTTATTATGGGTTCATGTAACATAAATTTAATACCATTCTAAAGTGAAATGTAAATTGCTTTTATAAGCAAAGATGTTTTCATTCGTTTTTTTAGTCACTTGGTCTTTATCCAAATGTACATATGGCATAACTCATTCAGTGCTAAGTTATTATTCACATATTCATTAGATTATTTCATTCATATTAAATAACTTGAACCAAAGTCAGAGATTACGAAAGCGATTGCAACTGCTCGCAGAAAATGTACAAATTTTACAGACCGAGCAGATGAGTGCTTTTTGAAACGATTTATATTCGACAATGCGACAAGCAGGTTAAGCATAAATGGACTCGTATCGAAAAAAAAATATTATCAACGTCCTTCAGAAAATATTCCTTCCAGCGAATATTTTCTTAAGGAATAACTGAACACTGAAGTACAATTTGGTAAACACTGAAAATGAGACTCCAACCTACCAGAAAAAAAACCCTTAAGACTTAATAAAGAATCTAAAAAGTAGAATTGAAAATTTATGTGCCTTTCCTTTCTTTTGTATTTCTTCAATTTTTCCATTGTTCCAACACTTGACCTTGTTTCTCTCGGTTTCGTTCTATTTGTGTATACGGCAAACGACAACAAAAAGTACTCTTGTCTTATATGTTCATTTTTTTCTTCTTAATTCCACATAAAATTGCTTCAAAGTTCCATTTAAAATCTATAAATTTTAAAAGGGAGTTTTTTTTCTCCCTTTTGTTCACTATAATGAAAAATATAATTGTAACTGTTTCTGAGCATATATCCAAACCCAAATTTCTTTTCTTCTGCCTTCGTATTAATATATATTGCGGTAATATATACAGAAATTTTTACGTTCTGTCTCTTCTTTTTTTTTTTTTTTTTTTGAATTTATTGATAATTTAATAAGAAAATGTCCTTGAACTGAACTGAATTTAAAATACTCTCCCTAGGTATGGGGATTTTATATATTAGTAGGGAATTTTGTGAACGAATAAGAGAGAAGTGCGGAAGGGCCATAGTAGAGGAAATGGAAGAGACCCACTTTGAAAGAGATCCATCTAAAGATTTATTGCCAGCTAGCTATAAGTCAAAGTTTTTTAGTTTCTACTGAATTGATATTTGGAATATTTATTCCAAAAAAATATAATCGATTTATATGTCCATCCCTCCGTCCATACATTTCTTGTAACCAACCTACAGATTGTCATTTTGGATATTTATACCCTGCACCACTTGTATTAAGTTTGTGAGGACCTAAACGATAAATGGCACACCCACTTTTAATTATACCGATCACTTCAGAATCAACATATGAACCGATTTAACAATGTCCGTCTGTCTGTCCATATAAATTTGTGCTTAAACTACAGGTCGCATTTTTTTAAATATATTTCGATTAAATTTGGTACAAGGAGATGTCTTAGCAAGTCTTAGAAAGGAACACTTTTACTTTGCAGCTCAATTTTTGTTGATTAAGGGTGTGGCATCATCTCAAAAGTTGCGACCGTAAGATTGCCAAGAACAAACGGACGTACGGACGGACGTATCTAAATCGACTACGATTTTGATGCTGATCAAGAACATATATGTATTTCTGGATGTTACAAGTGGAATATAAAACTTAATATACTTTAAACCCTAAACAAAAATGTGTTTACAAGCTACATTAACCCGACGTTACCATGCCTACATATTATTCGGAGTCATAGAATGAAACGTTTGCTTCTAGTACCTTTTTCTTCTTCTTTTTTTTCTTCTTTTTCTCCTGGTTTCTTTTGGGAATTTGTAAAATAAGAAACCTAACTAATGAAATGTGAATTTTTGATTGAGCCTTTTTTTTTTTTTTTTATTATTATTAAAGCAGATGGTTTTTCCCTCCCTTTCAGTTGATTGTTCCATCTCAAGGAAATGATATTATTTGTTTCTACACTTACCTTAGCTCAGCATCACTTTATGTGATTGATAGTGCATGTAATTCAAGAGATGCATACATTTATAGAATATGTTAACACATCCACATACATATACTAGAAGTGTATAAGAAAGGTACGCAAGGAATATTATTGAAGTGTTTAAATGAGAAACGTAATGGAAAGTACACGGATTTTGTTTTAAAGCGTCTAAACTTTGATGCATGGAATTTTTATTTATTATATTATAGTTTAATTAATTTATTAATTTTTTTGTACAATTTGTTTCTTGTTTGTTTGCCAACAAAAATAAACGTAAATTAATAAAACATGTAGAATACGATCCGATACGATAATTAATTTCCCCTCTTTTCCTTTTTTTGTATAGCCTCCAATCAAAATGAAACAAACTTTATTTAATTTCAATTAAACATATTTTTTTTTTGCAAAGTTTAATTCGTTCATACACACAATGGATTACATGTTATGCAATAATAGTAATTTAATGCTGCAAATAATTTAATTCAATATAAATTAATTAAGCTGTTAAAGCAAGTGAATAGTGAAAGCAATGAACTGAGTTGAAAAATATCTATTTAATTTAAATTTATTTACATCGTCTCATTCTACAATTGCATGTTATGAGAGTTGAAATTGGGATTTTTTCAAATGTTGATTTTGTTTTACACCATCTTTACATCCTTAGGCCATACCTGGAGAAAACAAGTAAAAAAAGAAAATTTTAAATATTAAATTTCATCCACATCTATGTACAAAATCATGAGCGTGGCAGATATTCTGAAGCCGCCGCACAAATCGATTATCTTTATATCACATCGCAGGACTTATGTAGACTTTTAAACCACTCAAGAATATAAACTTTTCTTATGTCATCTGCGTATGAGTTAACTTGAAATCTACACTAGAATCCATACACTTGGTCTTCTACATTTTACGCAAGTTGAGTGTGGCATTCGGAACCGCGACAAACGTCCACCAACAATGAAATATAGCTTTAACGAAATATAAAATAATTATAAACTTCACTTCGTTTTACATAATCTAATAATTTATTCGACATTTCATTTAACCAACCAGAATACAATTGATTCTCTCCGAACGAACAGATGTGCTCATAAAATGACAGAATTGCAGATAAGTTATGGATGCGGTTATTATTACAGACTCTAAACTTTAGCAATCCTTATATAGAGACGGCAATAAATTCGTATCATTTAGTATGATAATGCAATAAGTATTAACTGTAATACATAAGCATTAAAAAGTTCACTTTCTTTTTAAGCAACTAACAAACAATTTAAAACCAAATCTTAAATACCCTCCAGCCTCATATACAAACAGTGGGCGTGATTAAAGCCTTTTATAGTTTTTGTATTACGTATTAACTAACGAGATGATTTATGAAAAAAAAAAATTTTTTGTAAATTGGACCCAGATTTTTTGTAAGTGGGCGTGGCTGTTAACCGATTTCGCTTAATGTCGATAGCCGTCTGCGTACCGTAAATAGATGTGTTGGTATAAAATTTCAGCTCAATATTTTAAAATGTTCAACCATGAGCATCCCAACAACAGACGGGCTTCAGTTTTTGATGCTGAATATATTTACTTAGAGATCTGACACGTCTTATTACGTGTTGCATATAGGATAGTGAAGTTAGTATACCTTCATTGCTAACGTGAAGGGTATAAAAAACCAACAACAACAACACCCACAACTGAAATAGCATACACTCAGTCGTCTGCGAATTACAAAAATACTTAACCCATCAAATACATACATTTTTCACCCTCCTTATAAGATAAGAGGTATATTAAGTTTGTTATTCCATTTGCAACATTAAGAATAAGGCGACAGAGACCTAAGTAAATATATTCATGAATCAACATCAAAAACTGAGTCGATTTAGTACGTACATACGTCTGTGCGTCTGTTGTTGGAACAATCACGGTTTCAATTTTAAGATATTGTGCTGCCACAACCACCAATTGTAGGTAAATGCGGAGGGTATTTAAGATTTGGTCTAAACCAAATTTAGTTTGTTTTTTTTTTTTTTTTTACTTGCTTTTTACTACATTAAGCTTTTACTGTTCCAAAGAGAAATGCAAATAAAATGAAAACGACAATTGCACCAAAAATATATTTTAAAAAAAAGAAAAAAAAACAAATAAATATATATGTAAGGAATATATATAGAAGGACTCAAAATAATTCATCATAAAACATAATGCGGATATTTGTCGTGGAAGTATTCCGCCCCTCCCCCCCCCCCCCCCACTTCACCTACTACGAGTTTATGGAAATGTAGACAAATGAGGGTCGCAAAGCAATGATGAGACTGCGATAGGGGGTTTGATAAATAAGACAGCAAGTGAAGCGAATATGGGACATAGAGCAACGAAAACTTAAGTATATACTTAAAAATGTTATAAAGAATGACACCACACAAATACACACAAATACAGATTGCTTTCTAGCGCATAAGAATTATGACAATTTTTGTTCTTCTGTGATAAGCTGACATTTACAATATTTTTAAAGTATTTCATTCCATTATATCTATTTTTTTTTTTTTTCGCATTATGTATGTACGTGTGTATATGTAAAGACAATTTTATCTTTATATTAAATTTTATATCAATTGCAGTTGGATTGCAAATAGTTTATAGAGCGGGTGTTTAAAGAAAGAGTTGTGCCTTCTCCAGCTATTATTTAAAAGCAAACAAAAATGTTATAGGCAGTTATATTCGACTCTTTAATACCCTGCTTCATTTCATAAATTATTCACATTCACAAATTATGCTACAATTCATTTACTTGTATCAGGAAGTGCGAGACATTTTCATTCCAGTCACTTTGTAAAATAACGTTATATGGCAAGTGGTTGTAAAATAGGTCCACTTGGATCCAAATTTGGCACATCGAATTATATAGCCAATGAACTATTATTCGCCAAATTTTGTTAACAAATATTAAAAATTGCGAATATTCGTACACTGAAGACTTCCATTATAGTGAAACCTTATATAGGGAAGGGTTCTGAAAATGCTTTAATTCGGTTTATTTTTAATAAGATTCTTTTTTAGGCTAAAACATGTCTTTGTACTAAATTTTATCGAAATATTGAAAAAAAAAAAAAACTGCTGGTCGTTTTTTTAAGCACAAATTTACAAAGACAGAAAGACGGACACGTTTGAAATTGATTAAGATTTTGATTCTAATTCCTAAACGGTAAGTGCCACACACACCTTCCAGTATACCCATCGAATTGGAATTAAAAGCTGAATAAATCTAATAATGTCCGTCTATACATCTGTCTGTTCATGTAAATTTGTGCGCAAGCTATTGGTCGCAAAAAGATACTTCAATGAAATTTAGTACAAGGTCATGTTTTGGCACAAATAGAAATTTTATTGAAATTTGGACTTTATATGGCAAAAAATCGCATTTCTTAAAATTTTTTGACAAAAATAGGTAAAGAGTAGATTATTGGCTTAATATTTAGCTGTGTCAAATTTGGACCGTATCGGATCATTCTTATAACCCCTTTCCATATAAAGACATTTCACCAAATGACTTCTATGGCAACAACTCTTGTTCTCTGACACAATTAAACTAATTTTAGGATAACTTGTGGAGCTAGGTGATGTAAATGAACATTAATTTGTTCACTTATTTGTTTTCAAAGATGCAACAACTAAAGTTCATATCAAGAACGTATATAAACTAAGTAAACTGATTAATCTTGTAACAATTTAACAAGAAGTCAGCTTCATAACCAATGCTTATACTGAATAGTCTTTCATTTCCCAAGGTGTTAAGCCATTAAGGTAATTTGCACAGGTGACAAGATTTGAGCTTTTAACCGATTTTCTTTTTTGCTCGTTATTACCCAATTTATACTTTTTATTCCAAAAGCCTTTTGTTCGACTGCATGCAATTATTTTTAATTTGTTATCTGTCGTAAACAAAACTTTCTACTTTCTCAATACATTCATTCCAAAGTAAATATAACACAGACAATGTCTACATATACACATATACACATACATAGCGTACAAAAATGCTACAGAGTATGAATATAAAAAAATTGAAACCATAAACAATCATGAGATGTATTCCGAAGACCACACAATTATTTATTGTTACGAAATAACGATTTGTCCTAAGAATTTTTAAACTATTGCAAATGAATTGCTTCCCTATAAATAACCATAATCATCCCACATAAACAGACAATGGGGAGAGGTTTGTGTGTGCAACATTCCAATTACCACAAGTACCGAATAAACGAAGAGAGAAACAATATAAAAATATAGTTGAAAAGGAGAGGGTAGGAAATAACAATCGCTTATGGCAACGCCTTTAGTGTTAAGGCAATAGAACAGCATTTCACCTACCTGAACAAAACATGTAAGCATGTGTGCATGTGTATGTGTTTAGTCGAGTGTGGGGTGGTTTCCTTTATGTACCTAATTTTCAATTAATTATTTTCAATTAATGTTTGTTTGCTAAAGTGTAATTGACTAATTAGGTTCTTCTTTAATGCCTGATCGATTACCTGACAATACGTTTGCATGTATCTCTAATTGAATGGTTCTGCACAACAATTATTATATTTGGTAGCCGTTTCATTTCAAATTTTCAATTTTCAATTGATCGGACGTGATTCATGTCATAAACATGCTGCAGTAACGCTTTCTTCATATTATGAACAATAGAGATGAATATGTGTATACCCTACATATACAATGAATGGTATACGAAGTTTATCATTTCATTTGCAACACCCCGAAAAAGGCCTCAGAGACCCAACAAAATAAAGAATGATTCATTATGAGATTAGATTTTTAATACGCTTTTTTTTTACAGATGACGCGTGACTTCTGTGAAACTGTAATGCAATTTTTATTCCGTATTGTTTGACAAATCATCATGGAAAGACTTACACCCCAACAACGTATCCAAATTCTTTAGCTGTACTACGAAAAGCATCGTTCTGTGAGAAATGTTTTTCGTTCTCTTAGAGTAATTTATCGTGTGCATCGTCAACCTAACGACTAAACCACTATAGCCAATGCCATATTTATATATATTCTTCATCGGCATCAAAATCTGAGTCACTCTAGATATGTCCGTATACTGTGCCAACTATTGTTGGAAGGTTTACTACGGTAACTTTTAAGATGTTTAATTGTCACTAGTTTTGACAGCCACATCGTCATTAAATCAAGCTACGCCCATATTTTACAAATATAACGGTTATAATTATAATTATCCTGTCCATCAATATGCCAAAAATGGGCGTGGTCAGCGTAACTTTATATTAAAACTTTGAAGTCTAACATGACAACTTTGAAGTTTTGTTGAGAAAAATTTCATTCCATGAATTTCCATCTTTTTTTCTCATTCTGTATGTAAAATTAATATAATTTGTTGTTGTAGCTATGTTATTGTTTCTCCACATTCCTAACACTATTTCTGTGTTCTTTTTTTTTTTTTCCCCTATCGATCTCCTTTTGTTTATCCACTGCCAAACATTGTTTTGGTTTCCTTCATATTGTTGCATTATCAAAACATTACATTGTTGTTGTTGTTATTATTATTATTATTATTATTATTATTAGATTACAACTCGCTCTATTAACAGATGTTTACATCGTTTTTATGGCCTTGTTTGTGGAATGTATACAACATATGCTGCTTGTTTTTATGAGATCTTGTGCATTAACCTTGTTTTGCTTTGAAGTGGGCAGGCAGGCAGGCCTACGCCAAGTATCGTAATATGACGTTGACATTGTCATAGATGGGCAAATTTTAGAGTAAATACAATATATTATTGATTAGTATTGATTTGTAATATAATTTAGTCATATCTGTCTGTCCGTCTGTCCTAAATATAAATTGTTAACAACTTCCAGATTGCAATTTTGAAGATTTTTTGATAAAATTTAACACATAAATGTATGTATGTAACCAAAAAAATGATAACTATTAATAATAAATATGAATGGCTCATCTTTAAGACCCCTTTCTATATAATGCTCTGTTTTAAAATAATTCTTTATATGACGAGAATACGTAATACTTAAATATTTTGACTTGGTACACAAAAGTTTATCATCTAAATTATTGAGTGTGTTAATCAAAATAAAGCTTCTTTAAAAAGTGACTTTCCCTTTACAGGAATTCGCTCTTGTTGGTACTATTACCCAAATAAAACACTTACCTTGAACGACTATACAATTTTCACATGTTTATAAAATATAAAATATTATTTTTTTACTGTATTTTTTTTTGTTGTTGTTGTTGTTATTTCTCTCTTATCGAAATGTTATGCTATGTTTTTATATTAATAAACTTTTTGCACGGTACTTGTTTAATAAGTAAAAATAAACACCGAGACTAAATTAAACATTTATTTACATATATATTGTACTTACGAACGTATGTACGTACCTATGTACATGCATACACATCTTCAACTTTAATTTTTATTATAAAAATCAGTAAGAAGTGAAAACTTTTAGTTTCATTAGAAAACTTATACCAAACGAGAGAATGGAGCTGTGTGTTTCTTACACTGCCGTTGTTACGTTTGCTTAAAAATCTGACCGGGTACGAAATGAACACCTTATCGAGTTCAACTGTTCGAAAGTGAACTTTTATTACTGACAAGGAGTAAACTTAAATTTTGGTATAAATCTTTTGCATTTACATAGCAAAGAAGGGGCATAACAAGTACAAAATTCCACCAACTTACAATTTGAGCTGAGTGAGTGGATCATAGGCATGGTTCTCGACCGATTATACTTATTTCAAATAGCAATCTGCGCGCGGAAACTAAAAGTGTCAGCTTAGTATCATAAAATACACGACTGTGAGACTGCCACCTATAAACAGATACACGGACATACGGACCGACGTAGATTTCGATATTGATTAAGAATATATTATAAAGTCTTTGACGCCTCATCTTACAAGGAGGGTATACAAAGTTTACTTTTAAAGTGTACCGTGAGTGAACTAAAATAAAGGCTTTTCCTTACTTAGAAAAATGTCCACTATTCTACTCTGTTACAATAAAATATTGTTACAATTATTGTTTCCATAGATTTAAGTAAATGTGTACAAAAAAGATCGCCTGTCCCTTATTTCTTAAGCTTTTGTTGCAACGTTTCCGTTAAGTGTTCTTATATTGAATGCCAGCAAGTGTTACTATAGTATGCAAATTATTCCAAAGTTTCACCCAAAAAACAACTTTCAAAGACGTTGTTGCCTCATATACAAAATAAAAAAAAAATTAAAAAAAAAAAAAAGGATATTAAGTGAAAGTTCCGAAAAGATTTTTTTTTTATTCAGGAGAAATTTAGCATAGAACGAAAACTTGTAGTTGACAGAGAAGAACATTTAATTTCTTTTTAAATAATCGAAAAAGTTTAAAAATCATTCACATAGAATTTTTTTAAAGTTGTCTTTCTTCATAAATTGCTAGTTGGCCAGAATATTGTAAGTTTTTATATAAATTTAATAATATTATGCGTACAGGTTTGTAGTTGTCATATCCAGCTATCTAAAAATATATAAGTACGTATTACATTTCATCAACAATATTAGCGTCAGATACTTATAAATTATTATTAGTTTCTTTTTGATATCCTACATATTTTAAAGTGTATGCTGACCTAGACAAAGGATGAAAAACTTTGATTTATGTGTGCTATCATAAGCTCATTTAGTTCAGGTTAAATCTTAAATACCCTACACAGATATATACAACCGGTGGGTGTGGCAAAGTACAATATTCCACCCTCTAATAGTGTAATACCTGAACACAAATCCAAACACAAAAAGAGATTTTTTTGTAAATTGTTAGCGTAATCCAGTACCTGCCCCCGCCCATTTTGGGTGTATTCGAAATAAATTCTTGAATTATAAATATGGGTAGTAAAAATTTAACTGCATAGTTCTTGTTTCTGATAGATAGATTATGGGCGTGTCTGTTATCCGATTTCACTCGTTTTCGTTACATTGATGAAAATATAGAAACGTGTTCCCAATGTCAACATCATCAAGTTCAATTTTTGTGGCTGGTAGGTTGTTTTTTATCAATTGTGGGCGTGCCAATTAACCGATTTAGCCTCAATTAAATAGCAACCTGCAATACTATACGTATTTGTACAATATTTCATCTCAAAATCTAACCTCTTTGCTATTGTTAGCATTGCAACAAAGGACGGATGCACGGACGTGTTCAGATTCGATTTAGAATTTGTTGCTAATCAAGAGTATATATACTTGTGTGGCCTTCAACTTTTGTTTTCTAATTTTTCTATGTATTCTAAATTGTAGACGTGTCTGCTATAACACATCGCATCGTTCTCAACTGCATCAATTCTTAGGCGAATGTTTTTCTTTCCATTTATTGGCCATTAACACTGTTTTTTTAGCGAAACATTTTTAAGTAATTGTTTTCATAGCATTTGTCTGCATAGCAACATTAGAACAAATGTCAGACTGTCATAAACGACTTGGTCTGGTACAATGTTGCAAGTTGAGCGTATAGGGCTTTGTAAACGACCTTTTCGTATTCTATTCTTGTTTTGCTTTTTCCTGCTTTTCTATACTGCAACTAACAGAACTGGTCGGTCTGTAACGTTTCAGTTTTAGTTTCAGTTTCAGGTGTTTTGCCTGACGCTAGGATTTATAACAGAAAAAAAACGAGTAGAAATTTTTGTTTAGTATATAAAATGCCTGAACGAACTTGTGTAGTTTGCTCACACCGCACAACTAGTTACGCTGAGTAAGTCTTTGTTGTTGTGTGCGTATTATTATTATTATTAATATTATTATTATTTTGACGGCTGCTGCTACTGCTGCTGATGTTATTAGGTGCGGTCATAGTTTTCTTTGTTAAGCCTTTAGGGGTAAGAACTTCTTGAGTGTGCTGTGCTCGCTCCCTTAAAATGTTTGACACTTTTTGCCAATGTCTTATAGTTGGCCAAAAAAGTTTCGTTATTAATAACTTTCAACTGTTCAACTGTTATAGTCTCTTCTTTGTTGTCTTCTCTACCCATGTTTTTGTTTGTTTTTCTTCCGTTCACTTTCCATGAATATAGTTCGTTCGTTTGGTTTGTTTGTGTTTATGTGCTCTACTTAACTATTTACTTAACGCCTTGTCTTTGTTTTATGGTAACGCTCTACTTTAGTAAAAATACACTAAATGTGTTATAATATTTGTCACATACATAATAGAGACTGAAAAATGAGTTTCTGCAAGCATTTATTTAAAATATAATATGGATAAAATCGGTTGATAGGCACGCCCATAATCAACAAAAATCTGTCTATCAAGCACAAAAAATGAGCTAAAAACTTGAAATTTGGTTCAAATATTTATAATTGGTACTAAAAACTGGACACGCCCACAATTTCCAAAAAACGTTTTTTGTGAGAAACCTGAAGATTAAGTTGAAACGTTTTACATGCAGTGTTAAACGGCTCACTTGCCACGCCCACAGTTCCTACATAGACGTAAAGGGTATTGAAGATTTGTTCTAAACTAAATTTAGTTTTTTTCCTTGTTTTTTCTTTTTTTTTGTTTTGTCTCTTTTGTAATTTGATACTTGTGTTTATATTTCGGTTTCGGTCTGCTGTTGTAAAAACTTTTTTTTCCATTTTTTCTTCCGTCAACTTTCATTTCTGATTTCTCTGTTTTTTCCCGGTTGTTGTATTAGTAGTTTACTCCTAGATTTGTCTTTCAATTTGGTCGCTTTTAACCAACCACACAGCCTATAGAAAACACTCAAATGCATATGCTTGCACTTGCATTAGACGGAGGCTCAAAAACATTAAAAAAAAAAAAATTTCAAAATTTTTGAAGAAAAAAAATTCAAAATTTCTAAATTTTTTTTTTTTTTTTTAAATTTAAGGATTAAAAAAAATATTTTATTTTTAAATATATGAGACAGTCCAATGCGATTGTGATTGTGAATTTATTTGTGAAAATTCTCAACTTACTAAGAGTGTATGATTTTTTTGTCGTTGTAGTTTTGCCCCTCACTTGGTCTTCTTTCACTCGGTTCAGTTTCATCCATTTTCATTTGTTAGCTGTGGTCACTTGCAGTGTCCATTCAAATGTTGTACTATAAAAATTGTTATTGTCAAGTGTGTACAGGATAAAACAAAAAAACAAAAAAAGAAAAAAAAAATAAACAAATAAAAGTTTATTTTGTTACTTTTTTATAATCAACGCTTCTCTTTTTATCATTTTCTTAAAACCACACCGAAATGTTTCAGAGTGTGTTGCATTTCACTGCGTTATATTATTTTTATTACTTTTCCTTTATTTACTATTTTTAAAGCTGTAAATGTTCAACTTACTTTGTGTATCATATATACACAGTGTCCACAGTGGATATGAAAGTTTCGTTCGGTTTGTTGTAACGCGAGGAACTCAATGTATTGAACTATCTATCTCTCTTTCTTTCTCTCTCTCTCTAGCAGTACTCAAGTCAAATATATTTTTTTCAAGGTTTTGAAATTAATTTACAGCTTGTTCATGTAGCGTGATTTTGCTCCATTACAACTACAAATAAAGAGCCACCTTATGATATGGTTTCGCCCAAATCGATACCCTCAACATTTCAAATTTATAAATAACCAGTGGGCATGGCATTTGCACTTTTCAACGACTTGAAAATCAACAACTGCACAAAAACCAGTTTTTGTGGGCATTTCAGTAATCTTAACACGGTCTCGGTTGGTTGTGGGCGTGGCTGTTTTTATAAAATATTTACAAAAACAATGTACCGAAATACTGTAAAAATTGAATAAATCGAAAAAAGTCAATTGTTTAATAATATGCACAGCATACATACATATGTACGTGAGGTGCTAAGTGTAGTATAATGCATTTATAATCGTTGTACACACAAAACCGATTTTCCCAAAATATCCAACACTTTATATTAACTGAAAATTAATTTATTATTCTATTCAAGTCAAGTGGCCAAACATTGCATTATTATTATTGTATGTATGTATGTGTGTGTGTGTGTCTGTGCATGTGTGTGTTTGTGTGTGGCCAGTAATTCTGGCTTTTCCTTATTATTTTATTATTATTTATGTGGTTAAAATAACACATCTACATTTACAACAACAACAACAACAAATTTTTTATACAATATTAAACTAATATTTTGTTTTTATTGTTGCCATAAAATTTGCTGTATATACAAAACGAGTTAGTTGTTGAATAGCAATTCATAGCAATTCAACAACTAATACAACAAACACCGTCAGCGTTATTGTGGTCGAGTTTTGTTGTTATTGTAAACAATAATAATAATAATAATAATAATAACAACAACAAAAACAACTCATTCGTAAAATGAACGTATAAACAAAAAACAATACTGATTTTACGCTACTTAATATATATATTTTTTATATTCTTAGTATATCTCCCTCCTCCTCCTCCTCCTCAAGCTCTTCTTAAGCAATCAATTTGACACACCCGTACCACTTATTACAAAACACATACAAAACGTGTGCATGAATATGCGTTTAAAATTTCTATTCTTTTATACCCTTTACAGGTGAGTACACAATTTGACAAACCATTTGAAACTCCATAAAGTAAATTATGCTTGATCAGTATTAAAATGTGATTGGAAGTAAAAATATAATTATGTCCGTACGTGGATCTATCTATTGTTAATATATTTAAATGGGTAGAAACAAAGTGCCACGCCCTTAAACAATTAACATCCTTCACTAACAATCATAAAAAGTTACAGCGTTGAAATTGAACACATAATAGAACAACATAATAAAAGTGAGCGAACAGGCCCCCATTTTATACCAAAAACTTATCGGGTACTAAAAATCTACGTAAAGAACGTAATTGTATACCAGCCACGCCCACAATTTGTTGTTTTTTTTACTCACCATTATCACGCCCAAAAGAAGTTGTTGGAAACCCCACAAAGTATACATGTTTTGAATTAGCAAGGAATACTGCAGCCATGTCCATCTGTCCGTCTGTCTGTGTATGTTTTGTGATAATCCCTCCCCTGATCACAAAAAAATTGAGATATGGATTTGAAATTTTAATGAAATTATTGATATCTTGATATCATGAAAGATTGATATTAAAATTGGCAAAATCGGTCCACCGATATGCCTGCAATGCAACGAAAGCAGAAAAAACAAATAATTTTAATTAACTTTTTTCTCATATGTTACAGATACGGAAAATATGCAGAAGATTTCCTTTTCATATCCAGAAACAAAAGATATACACATATACATATATTATATATATATACATGCTCCTCGGGAAGGTTTGGTTCAGCTGTGGTGAGTATTCAAGATTTGGCCTCAACCAAATATTTATTGTTTTCTTTCACTTGTTTGTACTTGTTTAAAATGGTTTTTAATATAAAGCAAAAATATTGCATTTTTGAGCTTTTCCACCCTTCTCGCTATATCCGTAAGTGTTCTGTTGATGGGCAGGTTGCCGAAGCACTAGCCAACAGTTGGTAGCCTTAATGGTTTCATAATAACAATTTGTAACGACGTTACTCCTGTAATTTCATAGTCAAGTTTTGTTTTTATATTGTTTTCCTTTCATTTTATTTTATTTATTATTTATGTGTTGTAAACATACGCCATCTGCTTATAGAGTTTTCATGTATTAAACTTAACACCAGTGGTGCAACAGGGCATTACATCCAACCAACGCCATTTGAGAACGACCGAATTTTCTATTAATACTAAAACAAATTGGAATTGCTTTCATAATGAATTGAAAAAATGAAATAATGTACTTCGTCTTCTAGGTATATAATGAAAGATAAACATCAAACATACATTTCGTGCAGGACTTGTCTTCTAGTCAACCTGCTTTGTCTTTAACACTAAAGCGTGTTTGCTGCATAATAAGACTGATGCTTCCACATTTTGCCTGTTTTAAGACATTTATTTTGTAATGACCGTAATTATCTTCTTCTTCTACTTCACTTTCCCACTTCCATCTTTAACGGGTACATGGATCCATTTGCTATACCCTCTCTATAAAGTGAAGGTAGTACAAGTAGTATATTTGCTTAATCAGTATTCTGTCTGTCCATGTTTTTATGTGTCTATCTATTGTTGGCTTCTGACGTTACGAGATTGAACTGAAATTTTGTTGAAAGTCACGCCGACAATCGATTGAAACATGTGTAGCAGCCAACAAAAAAAAAACTAAGAAATTGAAACGGCAAATGCCACACCCTTCTTCAAGTGTACCGATCTATTTAAAATCAATCTGAATCTGAATCGATTTAACCATGTCCATCTCTCCGTCTCTCAATCCATATAAATATAGGCGCACGCTGTTGGTAGCATTTTTTAAGATATTTTAATAAAATTTTATACAAAGATATGTAATGATCGAAAGAGTAACCATTTTGAAAATAAGCCGAATTGGACCATTTTTAGAACCCCTCCCCATATAAGATCCTATTTGAAAGAAAGTCTTTATATGACGAAAAAGAAACAATTCTAAATATTTCTTGACATAACTTGGGGGAGAATTTGGTATTGCTTTAATAATTGGCTATACCAAATGTGGACCCGATCGAACCATTTTTAGAACTACTTTTCATATAAAGATATTTCACGAAGTAACTTAGTTGTCAATGCCTCACGTTAACAAATTTTTATAACAAATTCAAGCTCTATATATAAAAATTTTGTAACCCTGAGAATGAAAAGGATGGACGGGCACAGATGGAGATCGAATTAGATGTTGATGCTGATTAAAAAAGTATGAGATCTCTGACGCCTTTCTCTCTCTCTCTCTTTTTAGCTGTTGCAAATGGACTAACAAACTTAATACATCTACTCTTATGTGTGCTACTGCTAAGCTTATTGAAAAATTACAAAAAAATTCCTTACAAAAAAAGAAAACAACTCCATAGACAACCACTGCATTAAATATTTACTCATTTCTATTCTCACATGTGAAAATGAAAAGGAATGATAAGAATGATTCAAAATACACTTATTATGGACACTGGCACATATAAAGCAGTTTATATGGTATGGGGATATCGTCATTCTTAAATTGACTTTCATCCATAATTGGGGTTTCCTTTGTGTTTATGATGTAATCACTTATTGCATCGTATAGTTACAGATAGAATTGAATTGAATTTCGATTCTGAGGCTTCCGTTTCATAGGTTTCATTATGTTACTACAATAAGCTTAATATTTCCTTATATGTACGTATATCATATACCTGCTTACTACGTACCTGAAATAGCTAATGTCTGAAGCGCATAAATTTATTATGTGTAGTTTGTAACCATGAACCAAAGCCTGCACTAAATATTAACAATTCTGCTCTCGTTTCATTGAAGTGAGAAAAAAGCTTTGAAAATCGAAATGGAGCAAATAACGGTTAAAACGTGAATAATACCCATATAAAGCTTTGATTCAGAATATCTCTCATTTCTCAATTCTCTTACCATCTCTTAAAGTGAACTAGTTTGAAAATGGTACTATAACATGACATAAGGGTTTGCTTTCATCTTTTAGTTTAGTTAACGTATGAAAAACTTTTCATTTCGCTTTATAGTTAACAAATGTATTTAGACGAGGGCTACACTAAGTCTGTCATTACATGTTGTAAAGGGAAGAAGCACCGGAGAAGCTACAAAAAATAAATATTTATTATCAATGTAAAAATCTAGGTCGATTTAGAGTATGTCCGTACATCCGTGTTTGTCTGCTTTTATAGGATTACGTTGATAAAAATCTAGGTTCTATAAATTTAGTTTTAAAAATTTACCTATGAAAATGAAATCTGGAATATCGATTTTTGTGATTGTATAACAGAAATTAGAAACCGAGTTCTAAGTTTGACGATTTTATCTGTGGATGGTATTTAAAATTTGCCTTAAGCCAAATTGGGAAAATGAAATTTCCCCATTCCCAATCTCTTTATAACAGTTAAAAGTTTTCCTCTTTTCTCATACTTTTCAAATTTTTAAATGAAATTTTCTCTTCCGTTCAATATTATAACGTTTGCAGATCTCTTTTAATATGAAATGAATTCTCTTTATAACGTAACCACAGGAATAATAAATCATTTAATTGTTGTTTGTTTTTTATATTCGACCCTATTAGATGAAAAGTATATTAAATTTTCTATTTAATTTGCAACATCCAGAATGAGTCGTTAGGAGTATATGTGTACTTGATCAACCTTAAAACCTTAGACGATTTGGAAATGTCCGCTTGTGAGTCTGCTGTTGTTAGTATTTTAAAAGTCATAAATTTTCAGATATTGAAATAAAATTTTGTTTATACACTTCTGGTGTCTGCTCGCAGATCGATATTTAAAATTAAAATCGGTCAAGAGCCACGCCCACAATCAACAACAATCAATTTATCTTTTACAAATATTTAGCTATTAAGTTGAAAATATGCATTTTTTTATTTATAATTATTTCATCCATCGATGAGCCAAAAATGGGCGTAGTCGGATAAGAAACGCGCTTAAAATTAAAAAAACACTATAAAGTGTAAAACTCGACTTGCAAGTTGATATGTAATATTAGAGAGTGTAATCCTATACCTGCCACGCCCACCCTTTGTATGTAAATGCGTAGAGTGTTTAAGATTTGGCCACAGCCAAGTTTAATTATTTTACTTGTTTCATTTTATTGTTTTCATTTTTCTTCTTGTTGGCCGTTTTTCGTTTTATTTCTTATATAAATTCACATGTGTTCATTTAATCTTATCGTCATTATTATTGAATTTTTTTTAATTTTTCTTTTAATAAAGTTACTCATGTTACTTTTCTTATAGTTGCTGCCATTTCACTTGATTGTTGACGTAAACGAAAAGCAGCTCACAGTTTAAAGCGTTCTTAATTATGGTTACGCAACAGTACGCACTACCACCGTGCAAACTTCCGGTCAATGAAATGCTTGGTAATTATGAAAAGGTAAAAGCGAAGTCCGATTTAAAACCGGAATTCTTTTACATCAAACTTTCACGTAGCAATCCATTACTTTGTGTTGGTCTCGTACAGCCATTAATGAGTGGTGGTATGTGATCATGTGAAAATACAAGGAAAACTTAATATAAATAAACCTACGCGGCCAATCTAGCCGCTACGTGCCTTAAAGGCAATCATTCGGCGAATCACATTGACCAAGTTACACATTAATGTGGTGTGTATGTGGGCCATTAAATCTGTTGTTTTTTTTTTTTTCTTTTTGATTCATTGAACTACTTTCCTTCTAGATATATATAAAAACTGTAAGTATGTGATAAATGTTTTATGGGGTACTTAGGTTTTAAGTAAGATTTGTTTAAACGAAAATTAAAGAAACAACTATTATTAAAAGTGTTTTAACAAATTGCCTACCGTAACGTAACCTCAAGAGGGTGAATGTTGAATTATTCGGTAAATAGTGATGAAGGGACGCCCCTTTTCAAATTGTTTCTCTTCGATAGTCAAGTTCCATGCTGTTTCATATTTGGTAACGAAGGATTTCAAGTATTTTCGGAATAGCTATTAAAGGCTTACACGCTTAAGAGGTCACTGTATATAAAGTAACGAATAGAAAAATGAATTTATTTTAAGTCAAATCTTCAACTCTATGTATAAAATGTAGGCGCGGCAGGTACTTGATTACGCTGTAGAAAATATTATTAAAATTTTACGGTGAGAGTGCCAATTATAGTCGGAGATATGGGCGGACATGCCTAGATTAACTAAGTTTTTGATGCTGTTCAAGAATATATATTGTAGGGTATCTGACACCTACTTCTTGGTGTTGCAATGGGACTGACAAACTTAGTATTAGTTTTAAAATTTGTATTAATTAAATTACGAAAAATATTTAACAACTAAAATGTAATTTTGAATGGAAACGCTGCAAAATTATTAAACAAACATTCCGTTGTGCTGTTTAGTAAAGGCAAAAAACAAAAAAAAAAACAAAACAAAAAAAAAACAATTTCAAAAAACTATTATGATCTTCTTCACTACCACGACTATGAATTGACTGGAAAACCGAGCACTCGAAATTTCATTTGTAAATAATGAAAATCGTGTAAAAGTAAAATTAAAAATATATCCACAATAACAAGTAAACAGAGTGAGGGTGATAGAGAGAGGGAAGTGAAAACAATAAGCAACAGTAACAATAATCACATAGACGCGAATGAGTTTGAAACCGCTTTTAACTACAGAATGGAATCAACCAACAAATACGTAAAGCGTTTAAAATAAAAACAAAACCAAAACAAAAACAAAACAAAAAAACATAAAAAACATAAAATATTCCTTTTACACGCGCACAGCCAACACTTAAAGAGTGCTTTAAACGAAAAAAGAAAAAAAAAAAAAAAACGAGTGCGAAACAACACTTTACCAGTCACTGTGTGGCAGAGATTTGCCAGAGATATTCGAGTACAACGTGAAACGTAAAATTTTGGCATTGAGTTGTGCGTGTGCGTGTGCGTGTGCGTATACGTTTTTGTATAGCTGTAGTTGTAGATTTCAAATCTGTGTTGTCTCTGTGCTTCAATTTTGTTATTGTTGTTGTTATTTTCAATTTTTATATTCAACTTGCGGTTTTATTTCTGTGTACAAGTAATTTTGGTTTTCTGTTGTAGCAATTGTTATTGTTGTTATTGGTGTAAATGTTCATTGTTGTTCCTGTAGCTATTGCTGTTGTAGCTATCCAGTAGATACAACAATTTTATTGTTTTTACAATGATTTGCTGTTTTATTGAATTTTTTCTCAGTTTTTTTTTTTTTTTTTTAGTTTTTCTTATTTATGCATCGAACTATACTCGTATATATATACGTTTACAACAGATATGCGGCCGTTTTAGTTGGCGTGCATTTTACATCATACACACATACCAATAAATATTATATCAAATTCACATATTTGTACTGTATGTGTGTATGTATGTACGCACGTTAAATTTTTTACATGATTTCTTTTCCTTTTTTTTCATTTTTCTATACCTTTAACACAACAACAACAACAAAAAAAAAAGTTGCTTTTTAGGGGATTTTTATATTACATGGCCCCCCCGCTAACAATACTTGAACATTTCATTGTTTCATATACAAAACAACGTTATTATGCATTTGTATTGTGTTTTATTTTAAACATATTTTTTCGATTTTTGGTGTTTTTGATGTTCTACTCGTTGTTCTTGTTGTTGTTGTTATTGTTGTTATTGTTGTCGCATTCAACAAACAACATGTTGTAATAAAAATGAATGCTAACAATGACGATTTTTTCTTTCACAATTGTGTGTTAAATTTTAAGGACTATATTATTAACAAACAAGGGAATTTATTTTCACTACATTCAGTCAATTGGTTGCTGCAGGCATGTTACCATGAGAAATTTGAACAAAATCGCCCACATTTGATAAAAACTATCCGTCAACCATAAAAATTAATTTATGGAATTAAAATTTTGGTGAATATCAATTGAAGCGTTAAAAGTGGGCGTGTTTGTATAACAGATACGTTCCCAATTTGCAACAACTCCTATTTGGGGCAGAATTGTGAAAGTGCAAGTTGATGGTATTGATAGGCTGTAATTAGGGGTCCTGCCACGCCCATCCGTTTGCTTATAAATGTGTAGTGTATTTAAGATTTAGCCTAAATCAAATTTACTTCTTAATCTTATTTTCAATTGCAAGTTTAAACCAAAGGTGTTCTATCTATAGACCCTATGGCGTATGAGTGATGCTTTACGTTTTGAGGTTGTTGTGTTCATACGCACACACAAAAATATATGATAGATTGATGATCGTTGCCAAGTTTGAGCGGTTTTATATCCCCTTCGCTTTATTGAATAAAGTATACTAAGTTTGTTATTGCGTTTGCAACACCCAGCATTCATTCATTGATCTCTCCGTGCTGTTGGAAACCTCACACTCCTACAATAAATTTTGAGATATTTAACTAAAATAAAATATAAATATTTCTAGTATAGAGTATAGTTGTCGTGTTGGGGGCAGATTTTTTCTTGAGTTTCTTGATCGCATACAATGAAGGGAAAAAATTGTCTAACTCTATCAATACTTTTGAACATCGACGTTATGTGGGCTGTGTTGTACAAGTATTTTCATGGTAAATGGTCCTCCGCATAATGCATTAACGAAAGTGTTCGTTTTTGAGCCATTCTGGAACGCTTTTCCACCGTTCTTGGTTCCCGCTTTCAAGTCTAACGTTAATAAATAATACTCTCTCTTTCCTTCTTTATTTCCTTTTTTTGAATTGATTTGAATCTGAAAAAAATCTCACGTCCAAGATTGATAAAAATCTTTCACATCAATGAAGTTGCAATTTGGTACAAATATATATACGATAAGATCATAACAGACACGCCCATAATTAAACAAAATGAACTTTCCTTGTCCCCAAAACCGACTTGTACATGCACTATTAAGTCCAGGCCACGCTTACAATCTGTATGTAGATATAGAGGTTACATAACATTTGGCCTAAAGCAAACTTACTTTTTTACAAGTAGGCATGTGGTAGCCCTAGCAAAGCTACGTGTTCCTTATCACCTCTGTGGTCGAATATTATGAGAAATTCCATATAAACGGAGAACACTTGATTATATGTGTATAAGTGTGTTGTGAAATGACAAATTTGCCGTTGCTGCTCTCGCTCTCCCTTTGTCCTGCACAATAATGTTAAGTAACTTGAGTGGATTTACACTATTCGCATTACTACAAATAGTCGTTTGTGTAAATGTGTGTGTTCATGTCAGTAACAGAATAAATAATGGAAACTGTCCTTATCATGTATGAAAGAGAGAGAGAGAGAGAGAGAGGGAGAGAGAATGAAAGAGAGAGAAAGACAATATAAAAAACTAGTATTTTAATTACATTTGCACACACACACACACACACATACACACGCACAGTCATTCATTCATTTGCAGGGTTTGCTATTATACTTTGCTGATATATTTTTTCTGAATTCTTTTCATGCTTACTATGACAGTATACTTGGTTGTACACAACATTTGTACGAATTAGTTTTAAAGAAAAAAAAATAAAATAAAATAAATTATAAAGTTCAACACTTTCACAAGTATGTATGGCTTGGTTATGTATTAGTCGAGTATAATGTTATATAATGAAAATTTTTCAATTATAACCACATACATACACATGCTATAATAAAACATTCAAAGATGAAGCTTTAAGGTGTTAAGAATTTTCACTTGAATTTTCTTTGTCCAGTTACTTAACAACTTTTACACACTATGTGAGTTCATAAAATGTTCACAATTTCTTCTTCATCATCTTCTTTTTCTTCTTCTTCTTCTTCTTCTTGTAATATCCTTTTTATATCCTTTACATAAAATGAGGATGAATACTAAGTTTGTCCTTATGTTTGCAACACACTTTTGCATGCAGATCGCTACTGAAAATGGGAAGAATCGGTCAAGCGCCATGCCCACAATCGACGAAAATCTATATATCTATCATAAAAATTTACCTATGAACTTGAAATTTAATACACCTATTTATAGTTATCCCATCTATCGATGTGCCCAAAAAGGGCGTAGTCGCGCCCACAATTTACAAAAAACCATACTTCACTTACAACTGAACATGCCAATCGATACGTAATACATACACTATTTGAGGTCGTAATATATATATCTGCCACGCCCACCATTAAAGATTTAAAAGGTATTTAAGATTTGCTCTAAGCCCAAATTTAGTTTTTTTACTTGTTTCTTATTGCTTTGCAATATATTTTGTAAAAGAAGAGAGAAGTATAAACCACTCTGGAAGAGTGTAATGTAGCTTGAAAACAAAGTTAAAATGTCACAAAATAAAGAATAATTAACAGAATAGAATAGATGAATAGAGAGAGAGAGAGAAGAGTACTTTTTAAGCTTAATGGCCATGAGCAAAATTTTCAAAGCAATACCAAAGTTACAAAAAAAAAAAATTTATTAGAATCGGTACCAACGGACAATATAATACCCTACAGTACTTAGTTGAACAGTTTTTTTTTTGTGTCTTGAACATCTTACAAAAGCGCTGTAAAGAAAAAGGGTCAAATTTTTCAGAAACCATTATTAAGTTAAATGAATTTTCTTGGCCAAACTTTATTAATGAATATTGAAAATTGTAAATCTCTTCATCATTTTAAATGAGGGCCTAATATGGGAAGGGGTGCTATAAATGAACCGATCATAAACCGATTGCATTTTGTTAAATTATTGCCTTTAACTCGAAACACATATAACTTAATACACCCTCATCACTCAGCTAGCTGAAGAGTATAAAAAAAGCCACAATTAAGTGTTTCATCTTCTAAGAAGCTCTCACATACAGACACACATATCGTGTATGGCGCTCATGCATGGTGTAAGTGGAAGAATAATTATACAAAAGCACCTAACAACTGAAAATGTAAATGCTCACTTTTATTAAGGCCAACGTATCTGTAACCAAGACGAAAAGAGGCGCAAAAAGAAAAACGTAATATACAATTTAACACAAAAATACACCATATGTACACAAAGGAGGTGGTTGAAGTAACCGGAAAACAAACGAAACGAAAGAAAACGGAGAAGAAAGGAGGCAATCTTAAAAAAGCATTATTAGAAATGGTGCTCGAAACAAAATGGAAAGTAAATTACGCTCTGTTGCAATATATTGTACTTTAATGTATAAGGCATCCATAATAATGTACGAAATAATATAAATTTATGGGCCAGCTATTTTATTTAATCACACTTGCAACTGTAATTAATTTCGCTTAAAAACAATTTAACAGAACAAAACCTCAACCATTCGTATGAATGCTGTTTCATTGGCTTTTTTACACAATATTTGCGGCTGGCCGCAAAACACAACAAAACAATAAAATCATATAGAATGCCATACATTGTCAACAGTTACCGCAGAACAGCAGCAACCATAAAAAAATGTTGTTAAATTTAGACAGACCGTATAAAAATCATTACATACTGAATTTTCAATTTAATTGAACCGCTTTGATATGCACATACACAGCATAACCAACAGCTCACCACCAACATAAATATGAAAATATTCAGTTATTAAATTAAACAAGTTTACAAAGCAACAGTTGTTTTAAGCCAATTCTTAAATACCCTCCATCTGCATACACAATCAGGTGGGGGTGGCATGTTCATTATGCCTTCGTTATCAACTGAAGATGTATGAATGAATTATCCGCTAAATAAGGATTTTTATGGAATGTGGGCGTGTCTATTATCCGTGACCATGCCCATTTTTAACATATAAAATGTTCATATGTCAATTTTTGTAATTGTAAAAGGTTTTTGTCGATTGTGTGGGAGTGGCGCTCAACTGATTTCGTGCAATTAAAATTAGCCACCAGCGGTAGATACAATTTTCAACTTGATTTGTCAAAATTTATGACCTTGACCCTGTTTCAACAACACACACGGACTGGTATGATTTGTTAATAATCGCAAATATATATACTTTGTAAAGTCTCCGAGGTGCCCTTCGATGTACAAACTTACTATATCCTCATCACTGAAGCTGAAGGATATAAAAATGCTTCACCACCCTCCATCATCTTTTATGTTACACGAACGTGGTGATAATTTTTGTACCATTTTAATTACACAGCACAACTATTTTCATACAACATTCTAAAATCTAATATTATTATGTATAATATATAAGCTCTATTTAGGCTAATGCCAAAAAAAAAAAATAAAAAAAAAAACGGCAGCATTTCATTTTCAATCAATTTTAATACTTTGTGGTACATTTCAAATGTATCGTGATTGATTATAAATAGGATTATTCTAATCAGCAAACTGTAATCTGAAATTTATGCCTATTGTTTTTGTTAATAATACATTTGATAATACATTTGATCACGAAGGACAATTTTGTTTTCTATGGTATAAAATATTTGTCCATACGTCCATGTTAATTTTAGCAAGTTTTAATACAACCGTCGCACTTAATTAGAGGATATTTTTACAATCCTATTAAGGTAAGCATTGTATATGATTCTGTTTGGAAAATTTCATGCTTTAACTATTTACCCATTACCTGAAATTTTTAGTTGAATTGGTTAATAAAAAAAAAAAGCTCTGATCCTAAGCATCAAATGTATATACAGCTGTATAAATTTTTTTTTGCAATTTTTTTTAATATTTTTAATAAAACAAGTTTTTATGAGCATGATAAAAAAAATAACGGACTTTCTTGCACATTTTGTTTATTTTTAATTAATTTAGGAAACAAAGATAATACAGAGGTACGGACAATATTTTTTTTAAGTTGCGGTTTCCATAGCTAACCAAAAAATCTATATATTCTTCTAATTTATATACAAACAGGGTGTGGTTTTATGAATCATTTTGGGCTCCATAAAATATATAAAATTTATTAAATAATTTCGATTTCTCCATTTGTTATGCATCAAGCTAATCAAGCTAATTATTAACAAGCGAATCAAATTTTAATTTGATAGCTTAATTAAAGATAGTGTGGGCGTAGCAGTTGACCAATTTCTTAAATTAAATAGACACTAACTTGTAGAAACTATGTAGAAATGTTTACATAATATTTTTTAACTAAATATCTGAAAATCTATTTTTATAAATTGTAAGCGTATCCGTTGTCAAACCCCACCCACTTTTGGCATACCCACAAAAAGACTGATTATAAATATAAATTCACTCTAGTTTTTGTGACTAACAGTTACAGTTTTAGGTTTTTAAACATGATGGGCGTGGCTGCCAAACAATTTTGTACAAATTAAAAGACAACCTGCCTATAGAAAACGGAAATGTTTTCACCAAACACCTTAATATCTAATAATATACGATTATAAGAGTGCCAACAACAGACAAGCACACGGACATACATGAACTCAAATAATGATGCTGCTCAAGAATGTAGAAATTCGTATACCTGCCATCTTAAATAAAGGGTATAATAAAAAAAACATTCAAAAAAAAAAAATTGCAAAGCTTGGCAAAAACACTGCAAGTGAACAAAAAGTATCATGGGATTTATTGAAAGTGAACCTACCGACTAATAAGATATCATTAAAGTAATAAATTTGTGCGTATAAACTGAAAGAACAACAACAACCAAATACGCTTAAGACAAATAAATATATTGTTAACAGCTAAAGAAATGTCACCTTCATACGTGATGTAGATTTCCACATTGACTCTGATACGCTCAATAGTGTATTCTAGAAATTTTCTTATATTTCTTCCTTCCTTCCTCTTCCCACCTTCCTTCCGTTCACGTGGTTACACGTCTATTTTTCACAATAACTTAATGCGTTTAATTTCAGGAGAAAAAAAGAAAACACCGTCAACTTATACAGACACGTACAATGTAGTATAAGGCGTACAATGCTCGTTACATAGTAAGCATGTTTTCAATTGCTGAAATAAGGCATTTGAGAAATTACGATGCGACAGTTATTTGAAGTAAAGTAAACAAAATGATAAAATGTCGTTCCTTGACAGTAATGTGAACTTTTCACCTCTCTGTTATACTCCACAATAAGAATTTCTTTTAAAAATATTTGTACGCTAGCACATCAATTACTTAAAGTGTATTGGTATTGAAAATGGCAATGAGTGTAAACGCATTCATGTGTGCTTAAATTGTATTAGTTTACGTATACACACTACACACTAAACACTACAAACATTCCTGTTTGCGATAGATTTGATTTATTTGTATGGCACAAATCAATCGATTATACCGTTGATTGGTATGTGAGTAAACGTATACATGAACAATCGACAAAAACATAAATGTTTAGTAGTTTTGGAGAATTGTTAAGACACACATACAATGTTATATGGTGTGTTGAGTGTGCCCGCCTACTTAAAACGTTAACAAACCTTAATCAATTAGCAATATTCGATTGCAGTTGAAGCAGCATTTAAGAACCGAACTGTTCTTAACTGAATGGTCACTTGGTCAAAGTGTTTGTAACAATATATTCTTGTAAAATATATTCTTAATTTAAAATTGAATCGCTTTAGACTAGGTCCCTCCTTGTGTCTGTCTATTACTGGTATTCGTAAATTTTTAAATATTGTGAACTGAACTCTATATGTACATTTCCATATTATGTAGGTAGCTTGTTAATTAAATCTGGCAAACTTAATCAAGAGCCACGCCCAAAATCGACAAAAATCTATTTATGTGACACAAAAAATGAACATTGAAATATTTTTAATTATCCCAAACAATAATGTGGCAAAAGTGGGCGTTGTCGTACACGCCCTCAATTCACGAAAAGCATTAGTTGTCATAAAATACGATTTTCCCTTTGATACGTAAAACATGTATTATTAGAAAATGTAATCAGGTGCTTGCCACTCCCACTAATGTAGAGGTGAAATGTTTGAAATTTGCCCCAGGCAAAGATTACTTTTTTACCCTTTGCTACACCATTTCTAAATGTACTTTACAAGTCCAGTCCAGTTAATTTAAAAAATCGTCATTTGTACTTCAATGTACTTCAAATAAATAATAAGAAATATATAAAATACACATGACGACGATTCTAAAGTATTCTGCGTGGTGATGGTAGGTAAATGTTTTGCATTAATTTTGTCCCTGTACTAGTATTACGAAATTATCATGGAATTGAAAAAAAGATTCTTACTTGCAAAGTGCTTGAATATAGTCTATTAAATCTATCTCTACTTATACAATTATATTCACTTTACTTCAATTACAACATGAAAGTATACAGTGTAAATGGCCACTACCAACATATCTAGTTATCAACACTATAATTATAATTGCCTACGTGATGGGACGCTGGAAGAGAGTTAATGCTTATCCAAACGCACAAGCATCAAGCAAGTAAATGAGTAGAAACAGAAAAAATCAAAGTTAAAGTCAACTTTTCGATATCCTTCCCTCTCTCAATCATTGTCTGGTTAAATTATTAATTTTTTACTCTTTGCAATAGAGAGTCGAAGTTGAATGTCATTGAATAACATGAACAGAAAAATTCTCAAAAATTCGAATAATTTAACTTTTACAAGATCATAGACTCACTAAAGTCTACCTATTGTTGGCATCTAAACTTTATAAAGAAAACCTGCGATTAAGGGCATTCTTTACATGCGACTCTTCTTTTCCCAAACTCAATATATCCAATAGCATTAACAATTGACACAAGTATTACAATCGGTCATGCCCAACCATTTAATATCCTACGTCACTGAGTTCCCCAAAATTATGCTACAATTAATTTCATTGTATCAGTGAAGAATTGCAAACTTTCGCCATATAAGGAGTTTTTAAAATGGGATCCCATACGTTGAGGGGTTCTAAAAATGGTCCAATCAATTAATTTTCCTTTATGGGCCAATAGATGTCCTTGTAGCATATATTGAATATCAAATATTATTAGAATTACATGTTGGGACCGACGGACATGATTAAAACAATTCCCGTTTACCACTTGATGGTGTAGGGTATAATTAAACAAAATGTGTTTTCTTCTTTGTTTAGTCTAGAACGCTATTTAAACAAAAATAGCAACCGTTGGGTTTATTTTCATACAGTTCGCCAACTGGTACACATATAATTAGGAAGAAAATACGAAATAGATGACGAGAGAAAGAGAGACATATCTACAAAATTATAAAAGCATAGCAAAATATTGCGTTAAAAATGCATTTAGTTGTTGTTGTTATTTGTGCAAATTAAAAACTCACCAGAAAACAGCCAGCACAAGAGTGTAATGAAGGGTGGAGACCATGTTAAGCAACGATGCGGAAATAGTTTTGCAGTGAAAAACTTTACAGAAAAAACATTTTTAATGGCAACGACAATAACAACATCTGTGACTGCAAAAAAAAAAAAAAAACAATTACCATCAGTATTTAGTTGTAAAACGCTAAACAAACTAGACGCAGCCCGTATTGATAAAGGCAGTAGCTACCAGAATTACCACGAACGTGAATGCTGAAAGTGCTGAGGGGGATGGCGGAGCGATGCTTTCTACTGATAGCAAACCACCCAGTGGAAATATTGATAAACAAATAATTTGATTAAATGCAAAAGAAACTGTAATTCCGATAAACAATTTGCCAGTGACAGTAAACAGCTGAATAGACCGCTTGAAATATACTGTGTATCGCTGGGTGTAAAATTAAAGACAATTCGAAATTAAACAACTTCAATATTGAATGTAATACATACAATATATTAAAGATGAAATTGTTCTGATCTAAGATTTGGAAGGCAGAAGAAAAGGCAGGAAGCAGGCAATGCATTACTAAAGCCTCTGTACCACGTGTGGCAATGAGTTTATTATGATTGTGGAGATGTTTAAACGACAAATGCCACACCCACCTACAATTCATTGTCAATGGATTCAGAAGCACTTTCTGAATCGATATAACCATGTCCGTCTGTCTGTCCATGTAAATTTGTGTGCACTGTGTACAGGGATATGTATTGGCCCAAAGGAGAAGCCTACTGAAAATGCAGCAAATTGTTTAATTTTTGGAACCCTTCTCCCTAAAACGATCTATAATACAGGAAGGCTTTTAAGTGGCGAATATTCCCAATTGCTAGAGTAAATGCATACGAGTAAATAACAGAATCCTTCACTCCTTCATTCGTTCCTTCGCTCCTACTGCATTCATTTAGTTATTCATTCATTTACTCATTTATATTAAGTACAGTCGACTGCACTTTAGCCCAACTTAACTGAAATTTATTTATTATAGTTAACAATTGAATTATTGCTAAGATAACACGCAACTGTGCTAAAGAAAGACAACAACAACAACAACAAAAGCAAACATTCTATTTTTGACGAATTTGCGGATGCGTTGTCTCTCTATTAAAGAGACTTAATGGAGTATTAGAGAGCGGATGTTGGACAAACAAACGGGAAAATTTAACTATTGTAAATATATATATATTTTTTTTTTTAAATATGTTACAAAAAAAGGAAATTCGTTTAATTTATGCTTCAGCTGGTTCAACAAGATTTCAATGCAAGATAAAAGTTTGTCAAAAGAAAACGAAACAAGCAAAGAAACACGTAAAAAATTACATTAAATCTTACATTACTTGAACATTTTTTATATAAGCTGTGGGCGTGGCAACTTTTTATTGTATACCCTGCACCATTTGGGGCATAGGATAAATTAAGTCTGTGCAGATGTTTGTAGTCCCTAAACGGAAAATGCCATCACACCCACCTTCAATTATAACAATCGATTCTGAATCAAAATCTGCAACGATTTAACCATGTCCATCGGTCCGTTCGGCTGTACATGTAAATTTCTATGCTAGCTACAGGTCGTATTTTTTGAGATATTTCCATGAAATTTGGTACAAAAACATGTATTGGCGCACAGAGGAACCCAATTGAACATGGATCGAAGCGGACCATTTTTAGAATCCCTTCCCATAAAAGGTTCTATTATAATGGAAGCCAAAAAAAAAAGGTTTCTTGGCACAATACGCTATATCAATGACTCAGCTATATATAGAATTTTATTTTATAAACTTTGGTCGATTGTGGGTGTGGCTGTTGCTTACTTTCGTCCAAATTGTTCGACCGTGGACATTTTAAAAGGTGGCGGACACACGGACAGATAGAGGACTAGATCAACTCAGCATTTTTTGATTATTAAGAATATATATAAATTTAGTGCTTCCTTGTACATGTTGCAAACCGGATGATAAACTTAGTGTACACCTCCCCTTCTCTTTGTCAAATTCCACACTCTTTACACCAGGGCGTGGCTAACATTTTCAATATATAGAAATATACAACATAGACGGCTAAACAGATAAACTTAGTCCTACAAATTTTTAATGGAAACAACATTCTTTCTAAAAAAAAAATAATTATTTCTTTCTCTTATATACATATGTACGCTCCGCTTCGTTTAACGTGCATTAGACTAATTCATAAAAGAACTTTAAGTAATGAAGGTGCTTGCTGCAATTGGTTCACTCAGAGTTTTTTCCATATGATTGCCTACTACGTGCAGGTATGGCAACGCAACCTCTTTCATTACAAAAATAACATTTTCTTACGATACGAATCATCATTACGTGTTTACGGATTCTCTAGAATTTTTCATTTTTCAAAAAAGCCTTTTCAACTTCAACAATCATTCAAGCATCATCTTGTACAATGGCGATAAACATTCAAGTAATTGGCGTGAACTCGTACATTTATTTGCATATATGTGTGAATGCGTTAGCGAGCACAAAATTGATAAGTGACTGAACATGTGCAAAATTTGGCTTCGTATAGAATTTGCATGAATTGAAAATTTAATGATTGTCATTATTAGAATTGAACCACCTACCAAAAAAAAAAAAAAAACGTGATGATGTCAGAAAAAAACAGTGACTTCTTCACCATCACCATCACCATCACTTGCGTTAAAGTGTAAATTAAATTAAATTTGTGCAAATTGTCCCAAACTTCTAAAAAGTTGATTTAATTTTCTTATCATTATTATTTTCTTAATTCATTACTTTATTAAATTGAGCGGAAAGATATGTTTGATATGATATAACACCCTACCCCATTTAGCTTCACAAATTATGCTACAACTAGAGTAGTTAAGCCAGTAAACGCGAGGTATTGTCATATAAGTCACTTATCACTGTATGGGAAGGAGTCCTAAAAATAATGCGATCGGGTCGAAATTTGGTACAACCAATTATGAAGCTATTCTCAATCAAATTTTGTTAAAAAATATTAAGCATTGAGAGTTTTCACCCTATAAACGTTCCTTTAAAATAGAGCCTCATTTGGGGAAGGGTTCTAAAAATGGTCCAATCCAATGTATTTTCTATAAAGTTAAATCGATTCAAAAACTGTTTAAAAACGATTTAGAAACTGTTTCTAAATCGATTATTATAATTAAAGGTGGGTGTGACATATGTTCGTTAAAAAAAATATACAAAAATCTAATGATTGTAGCACGTAACGAACTTCCCAAAACAAAGATGAATGTACTGTTATCCGATGCTGCCCATTTTTGACACATTATTGTATATATCAAGTTTGTAATTTTCGTGGCTGATAGATTGATTTTTGGCCATTATAGGCGTGTCACGTGACCGTCTAATAAATCTTGCCACATTTTTGGAATTACATCAACGGTAAGCTTATTACACATATCTTCGATAATTGAATATCAAATGAAAAACTCCAAAACACACACATATGATACATGTAAATACAGGGTGAGAGAAAAAGATGGAAACTTAAGAATAACGTCCTTGAATGAAATGTTTCGAAAAAATTTCAAATACGAAAGTTGTTAAATTAAAAGAAGGTACGGCACAAATCAATGTCACAGTCAAGTTCCCCTCTTTCAATCCAACAATTTTTGTATATAAAATTTGTTTCTCACCCTGTATCCATTTACATACTTGTACTTGTACGATATTTATTTAGATCACCAATAAAAAAAAAAATAAAAAAATTAAGAACTTTTAACTCATTTTGTAAGTTTTCTGAATGGAACTTTTTGGTTTTCGCAATCCTACGTGGGTACACTGTGTGCTGTAAATATGATTATCATTAAAAATGCGCAATAATTTTCTTTTGACTCTCTCACGAAATTTCTTTTCAGCAATTTACACAAATTTGCATGTGTAAGAAAAGTTTTTTTTTTTTTTTCATTTAATATTCTTCGCGTACAATTTTGATGAACTTTTCAAGTAATTGACGTGTTCGCATAAAGACCTACGTGTGATTATATTACTGCGTTTAAATCTACAGAGTAAGCTGCTGACTATGCACAAAACGCCATTCGTTTCGCATTAAAAATTTGTATTTGTTCACTTCCTTTAAAATGTTTCATTTTATCATTGTTGGAGGAATTGATTTCAATGTATTTTATCCATAATAGATAAAGTGCTATACAACCCAGATATAAAACCCACTACCACACACACACCCATACAAAGTCAACCAAATAACCTTTAAACCACTTAAAAAAAAAAAAAAAAAAAAAAAAAGAAATGAAAAAAGATTGACCAAGTTAATTGAAATTTTAATTGAATAGATTGCTTGTTGACATCTTGCAAATACATTGGTTTGAAGTAGAATACAATTTACCAAATACCAACGTATGCTGCTGGCTTTACTGTTCCATGATACAGTTGTCGTATGTATCAAACATTGTTGTTTAAACAGACAATTATCTCAGTGCGTTGCATGCATTACGTATACACACAATAAACCAAAATAAAACCATGTAAGTATATGCACACACCTCAAACAAGACATATATTTCTTGGGCCCGGAATTACAAGATACTTAGAAAAGGAAATTTGCTATAGGGTGCATGGCTACTGTATACATTATGATTTCAATGATAAGTGGGCACTAATTTACTGTACATGATTGGATTTTAAGATTCAAATCTCTGTTAAGTCGTACGGTTTTCTGAATTTGTTAATAAAAGGACCAAAGAGTAGTGGTCTAGGACACAAGTAAAAAAAGAAACTAATTTTGACTTAAGTCAAATCTTCAATACCTTTTAGACGTGCGTGTAATGTTAACCAAACCAGGCTTTTTTGTTTGCACTTTGATGGATAAACTCGTCTTTGTGTCTGATAAATAGCTTTATTGTTAATTGTGGGCGTGGTCTTTAATCAATTTCTCTCAATTTTTATAGAAATCTTTCTGCAGAAACTAGAAATACTTGAATTTGAATGTCTCGATTGACTCATATCAACAATATACACTTATTAAAAGGTCCTTGACGCCTTCTGTGGCAAACAGAACATCAACGATTGTATACCGGCATCTTATGCGAAAAAGGGTATGACTTTGTCACGGCAACAGACCATATTTAGCACACCTTTCTATATAACGCGCTAATTTGAAATAAGTCTTTATATGACGTTACACGATGCTACTGTTACATAGTTACAATATTGTACAATCATGACCTCATTAAAAAGAACAACACTTCATTGTCAACATATGAGTGGATTAATTTTACAAAAGGGCGGTTCAAATTCAAGTGTTATCGGCCATGTAACGATTGTGTTTCCTACTCATTGCATGAACATAACAATGAGTTTATAAAAGCTGCTTACATTGAAAACAATACAAAATGATTCGACTTCTATATGAATTTATCATGTACAAATATTCATGGGTTCAATATTTTTTATTTCATATCCGGTTATAGGTCACAGATAGTTGTGCTTGCAAACATGAAGAAAGCTAATGAATTATAACCACACCCATGTATTTATTTGTATTTCATGCAACAAAAGTCAAAGCGAAAATAATAAAACATGCAAACATGCAACAAGAGTTATGAAAAGAAAGGCATACAAACACACAAACAAAGGCAACCAAGGCACTATGCTTAGTGTAGTAGCGAGTACGATAGCGAAACAATATAAAATTTTACTACTTTGTGATATAAAATAAAAAAAAAAAGTAGAGTACAAAAAATTATATACATACATATAATCATTTATAAGCTTACTTTCATTCTTACATCCCTACATACTGTACGTTGAGCATAAAGTATAAATGCAAAAAAAAAAAAAATGGAACTAACTACTCATTTGTACTCCACCTACCTACTCATAGGTACAAGTAAGCTAAACCTTCAACTCATAGAAAATGACTTTACTTTTACATCTTGCAACACCCAAAAGAATAAGTCGGATACCCTACAGAGGTGAAAAGGATCACCATCGAAATCTAAAACGATCTAAACTAAGAGATTTGTTTAAATCGATTCTGAATCTGTTAGGTTTACATATATATATATGGGCGCGGCAGGTATACGATTAGGCTTTTATGCCAAAAAAGTTTTTTTGTAAATTATAGGTGTGTCTGTTATTCGGCTCCGCCTGTTTTTGGCAAACGGGTGAATACCGGCTCAAATTACAATTTTGTAGATTGATTTTTGTGATTAATTTAAAAATAGCAAGTTACGACAACTATGTGTACATAATATTTCAAAATTTTCGACAGTAAAAGTGGCAAGAACAGATGGACACATAAATGAATGAACACAGATTCAAAATCCCCCCCATAATGAAATACCTCACGGTGGTACCATAGGGTATGAATTGACGCAAAGGTGGTTTTAGCGGGCTAGAGTTCGACTTTCGATGCTTTCCATCTACAGCAAAACAAAAAAGAAAAAGAATCAAAAACTGAGCCGATCTATCCATGTAAAGTCTCGGACTCCTCCTTTGCTTAGTGCATTCCATTTCTCTTCTAGTACTCATACTTATATTATATATATAATACTGCAATTTAGACAACCACCACTTCAACCTAGCATTACTTAACCTACTACTTAATGATTACTACTTTTAAATCAACTTAGAATTGAGAGTTTTTTCAATAGTTATCAAGGAGAAAATCTGCCGCTAGCTAGATACGGACACGGCTAGATCGGCTACGTAGTATCCTTAACGATTTTTGTCAAAGAGAAAACATTACATGATTATACTAAGCAGCCAAAAACAGTGTGCCCACCCACCAAATTTCAATTTCAATTATATTTTATTCAACCAAATAATTTGATTGCCTTAAATTGTTTTTTTACAGTGTTAATTCCGGTCATCATCCCCCCCCCCCCCACACACACACACACACACAAATACGTACATTAAAATTATTACAGTTATAAATGTCTTCACCGCAAACAATCATAAAACTAAAATTGTTTCTTAATGTTTTTTTCATATATGTATATGTATATATGTATATGTGCATGTGGGGGTATATAGTTATGAATGTAGATTCAAAAAGGAAAACTCTTTTAATGAATTTGTTATTCATACGTGTGTAGTATCTCTATATTATGCGGCTATGAAAATAATCATGAAAAGTTTTAATAGTGATATTTTTCATAGTCGCCGAAGAGTGACCAGCAATGCGAACGTTTCGTTTGTGGCTTTATTATGACTGTAATAACAAAGATAATGGCCAGACTTTGTGTCCCATAGAAACTGGCAATTATTACTTGAATTCATCGTTCAAAGAAGCATGAATATATTATTTATATGCATACGTTTGCATATGAATGAAGTGAAATGAAATGAATGAATACAAAAGTCAAATTAAAGGTTTCACTATAATTATACCCTACACCACAAAATGCTACAAAATGATAAATATATTTTGTTTGTACAATTTCCTATTCTAGCACATAATCGATTTAAAAACAATTGCTTTTCCTTATTTATCTAAAAATCTAAAAATCCACACATACACACACTATAACATATTATATAAAATAATGCTTATTCATATGCATTTCAACATTTATTATGGCCTTTGTGTAGTTATTGCACTTTTTGATAAACTTGAAATTTTTCAATTTCCTGCCAAAGACCAGCCCAGTAGCAGTGGTTGAGAAGTATGTATGTAATTTAAATAAATAAAAACAAGTGAACATATTATTATTGTCAAAGTCAAGCCCGACTATTTAATACCCTACACCACTTAGTTCCACAAATGATTGCAACTATCGAGATTGAATTGGCAAGAAAGGGGTTAGCAGTGAATGAGAACAACACGAAGTATGGCATAACTATATACATACTAAATTTCAAGTTCATAGGTCAATTTCTCATGCAAATATAAAGATTTTAATCGATTGTGGGCGTGTCTGTTATCCACTCACGTCTATTTTTGGCACATTTATGTTTGGATTACTTTTATTACATTTCAACTTAAAAGTTTAACTTTTGTAGTAGATAAATAGATTTTGGTCAACTGTAGGTGTGGCTTTTTATGCCATTTACATTTGTACTAAATTTATTGAAAATATCTCAAAAAAGTGGGTCAATAAACACAACTCTACGCGGACAGACAGAGAGACATGGTTAAATGGATTCAGATTTGATTCAGATTGATTCTGAATCGATCGGTATAATTGAAAATGGGTGTAGCATTTCCCGTTAAGTGGTACAAACATCCTTAACAAACACTTTGCCACAACTGATGAAGGGTATTTTATTTATCTTGTCAAGGTAATCTTTCATTCATTCATTCATTCATTCATTCATTTTGATTTCAAAAAAAAACTACAAAAACAGATATTTAGTGTTTTGTAACTTGTATAAATATATGAATGATGTTCATTGAGGGCGTGACACTTAACAATAACTACCTAAAATGCTCCCATAAGTATTCTCCTATAAAATATACTGCGACAAATTTAATATACCTAACACCGCATCCCCATCACCCCACCACTATATGTAAACGGTACAAAGCAAATTAAATTAAATAAAGTAAGCTGGAGTAAAAGTGCAGTAAAGCTTACTTAATTTTTGCTGCTACTCCTATCTAAACAGTTTCTAAATAAAATTCAATAAATCTAAAAACACACTAAATGATATAAAAGTTTTGCTAATGCACACCCACATACCCGTACACACACGCACACATTTCACTTTACTCACAGTGAATGGTGAGCTTTTGCATAACATGAAAATACGATTGAGTAATTCAATTTAACACACAAGACCCCACAAAAATGGAACACAACTGATAAACTAAACAGCAAACAAGCGAGCAACTGAAACTAGTGGAAAGAGCAGTAGATGCAATAGCAGAAATGGAAGATAGGGTTGAGAATTGTCCGTTTCAAAAAAATAAATGTACAATAATTCAATTTTAAGTTTAACTACATCAAACACATGTACACACATCGAAATGGTATATCATACCACAAGGAGAACGAGTGGACAGCACACGCAAGTGTAAATAAAAGTAAACAAATGAACCTTAAAAGCAAATGAAACGTAAAACTATTGCACTAAAATGGACGCCATCACCAGCAATAAAACACCATTTGTATAGTAAATGGAGAAGAAAGCACATCAGCCAAGGGAGAGTTGCAAAAGATTCTAAACACAAATGGACAGGTTTACATCTTATGCTTGATTTAAACATTCGTTTCATATACAGGATGCGTACGGTAGTTGAGGACAAATTGACCTTAAAAAAAAATTTCATATGACATTAATTGACTCCTAGACTAAACAATTATTCAATAAAATACCCATTAGTGGCAATAAGGGATTCGATCTGGGGTCGGAAACGATTGCATATCCGAATCAAATACTTTTTGTTCATTTTGGTCATTGTTGTTATATCGTTATAACATCCTTAAGTGATTAAATAGTATTATGAGGATGTTTATTGGTCTCCCACTCAACTACGCCCCATACGTAATAATCCTCTGTCCTCTGCGCATAACGTAGAACGTATAGCGGAGGTCTTCATGGACAACTCGACAGATTAGGCTCTCAGAGACGTTTTGGTCTCTAGCAGTAGCCCTCATGTACTTTAAAGGGCTTTCATCTCTTGTACTTGTTGGACAAGTGCGTTGTGTATTTCTAGTAAAGTCATAAATGCATATATATGAGTGTCTTCAAATACCGTACGCACCCTGTCTATTATATGAGTTATTGGTATTGAAACACACGCCAAATTGGTCAAATGCAAATAATACCAAATGGATTCTAAATATACCTTTACAAAGATTAATGCATTGATGGTGGATCTTTAATCTATTAGTTGTCGTTCTGGATAACAAATCTTTAGATTTCTACTAGCTACGGATATAGAATCTTGGGGCCTTTCCTGGTTAAGGCTTAATTTTAAAAACTTTCCATATGCAAAGAAAAAGAGTGGGCGCGGCAGGTACATTCTTATATTTTATATTTTATAAGGTTTTTTTTTACAAATTCTATGCATTTCTGTTATGCGATCATGCCCATTTTTGGCCTATCGATAGATGTGCTTATTATTAACATATAAACTAATTTTTAACTTTATAGATAAATTTTTGTGGCTGATAAATAGATCTTTAACGATTGTGGGCGTGGCTTTTGACCGATTTTGGCCACTTTAAATAGCCATCTGCAGTAAAATTTAAATGTTTCTACAAAATTTACATTAATTATGTTAACAAAACTATTGAATTATCTTAAAAACTGCTAAATGTAAGACGGACGCATGGACAAACTAATTTAATTCATTTAAACAAGTATCCCGAACCAATTAGTGTTCATTCATGAAAACATTAGGTGTAAAGTTCCGAGGAAAATGTTTCCTAATCTTTATTTATCAACGTAATGAATGGTTATTGCTAAAAGTCTTCCAAATAACAAAGTAAAACTATTGTATCCTGTTCAGTCACATCAAAAGCTAAAGTATTGTTATAGGTTGGAAATAGACTAAGCTTATATAAATATAACTTGAATATAAATTTTTCTACATATTAGCATATATGATAATATGGTACGCAATGCAAAGCAAGCATTTTATTCGAATACAAATTTTTTTATACCCTCCACTTAGAGAGAGGCGTATAAGATAGTATAAAGGGTAAATATTTTTGATCATCCTCAAAAATTAAGTCGATCTATAGACGTCCATCCGTGCGCTCTCCTTATCGAATATTCTTAGATAAGGAAATTTTGTACAGACCTTTTAAACGCTACTTAAGTTGAATAAAATCAATCAAGATCCACGCCCACAAACGACAAAAGCCTCTTTACCTGCCACAAAACTTGAGATTTGTTATTTAAATTTATATTCATTCAAATTTTATCTCATTCGTCGCATAACAGACACGCCCACAATTTACCAAAATACCTTATAAAACGTACAACTCGGCTTGCAAGTTGATGCTTAATACATACATTATTAGAGACCATAATCGGGTACCTGCCACGCCCATTGTTTTGCATATAGATATGGAGGGTATTTAAGATTCGGCCCAAGGCAAATATTTTTCCTACCTTTTTTTTTTCTAACCACACTGAATGCACACAAATATTACCAAACAATCGGTAGACCAAAAAACAAACAAACCAACCAACCAACCAACAACTCCCCTGGAACATTGGTGAGCATATACACATGATAACAGTATGTATATAGCTTAGCTTATAAAAAGAAGCAGATAATGCTACATAGTTGCATACAGAAATGCAGAAAAATTTAGGATTCAAGTTAAGTTGTAACAATTTGAAGCGTAATACTAGGAAGTATTTATCATTCCCATTCTACCTTGGAACGCTTACCGGAGGAAGACCGGAGAAATATACTTTTGACCATATCAACTATGTTTAAGTAAGCTACCGCATTGCATTTTTCAACGAAATTTCTTCATTCTTGTATTCACAACACAGGGGAAATACACTTGTGCAAACATACGGTTTGATTTGAAAAGGAGAAGAACATGGCAAGTAGAATACAATGCAACAGAATGTTAGATGCCTTTAATGAGTGGCAAGAGTCTTCTGGGTGCAATAGTCAATAAAGGAATTGTAAACGTACAGAGCAGATGTAATGTCCGTTGTAGGGCTGGTAAAATCGAAATGTTAAAGTTGCACCTCCCTGAACTGAACCGTTGAACAAGTGCGTAAAATAATTACCGATGACAACAAAAGTTAAGCAAAAGTAATTTTGTGGGAAATGTGATTTTTATGTAATGGAGAAACACTAGTTTTATGATACTGAAGAGCAACTATTTTCATTAGAAAGGCTGTGGCAACGCGTAAAATGCAACACTTTTATAACGTCAGCCAGAGAAGAATTGAGAGAGATAAAGGACTGCATGGTAACCAAACACCAAAGCATAACTCCATGCACCGTGTGTGATCTTTGTGGTAAATGCACAAATTTACATGAACACACACTTGCTGACTCGGGCCATTCAAAAGAGGCAACAAACACGAACTCTGGGTTGACGGTTGACTTGCATAGGCTGTGTGTCGCAGTTTTTCACTTCATGTGCTTTACACGGATGTTTCGAAATGTCCCATAGTGATGTACATGTGTGTACATATCTGTACTATATGCATCCTGCAACTGTAACTGTAACAGGAGAACGCAATCGACTCGACTTTCGCACTTTGCTTTAATATACATATTGTGCCCATTATCATAAAAATTCAGTAACATTGAATATAAACGGTTTATTTTTAATGCGTATGCGTTTGGGTTTGAATTTGTGAAAAGTCGCTTCACTTTTAGTTGGTTGCCATCCAATCTAAGCGGTTACATTTTGAAACGGGGAATGAAGGAAGGAAACTTTCCAAGTAATTGGCAATTGAGAAGTGCCTGATTACAAATTTCGTGTAATGTTATGGCAAGAGCTTTAAAAGGAAAATGTATTCCAATCCCTCTTAATAAAACTCCAATTACTTAGTTAATATAAAGCGATTTACAAAGTATTTTATTTTAAATTATAAGAAAAATTTCATTAACTCGATATATATGTACAGGGTTTTTCAATAATAACATAACAATTTTGTATTTAAATAAAGCACAAAATAATTAAGATAATGGGCGGAAATTTACTCCAGCTTGTTTTATTCATATTTTTATATCCTCTACATAAGATAGAGGATAAAAAAGTTTATTATTCCATTTGTAACACTCAAAAGAAAGCATCAGAGATCCCACATAGTATATGTATTCTGGAGCAGCATCAAAATCTGAAGCGATCTAGACTGTGTCCGAGTTGTTGGCAACTCAACTCATCTCAATTTGCATGTGTATTCCTGTATTCCATTATTTTCACCAATAAATTTTTGTAAGTGGAGTTTTCTCAACGGAATTTATTGAACATGCAAGAATAGTCTTAGAGATTTATACGTCAACGTATCTGCGAATGTTTAAAAAATATATTGTACGAGTAACGAACGTGTGTATACAAGTAGCAACATACCCATCATGCTTGTACAAGACTTCAGAACTTCAGTTACAAGCTTATTGAATTACAAATTCACATCAAAAGTCCTTCAAAATGAATGAAATCAAGTTGTTAACAGATCTTCGGTGTCCGTTTCCTTTTGTTCAGCGTATCCGTTTTTCGTTTGTTTAAAGCGTTCTTTACGTATTTCAATGAGTTTTACTTGAGAAGGATGTGCAAAATGTTAAATTTGTTGCAGCATTTATAACACTTGAGAAAAGAATCTTTTGGGAGACTCCATTAGGATGTAAGCACATGTATGTAACGTTTCCTTAAATTCAGCAATTTCTTTAAAGTTCAAAGTTTAAAATTCTAATCTATCTATATATCATATAGGACTTTACGTAGCATTATGTTCGTGGTGGAACGGTACGAAGCATTGCTTACACTTATTACGTTACGTAACATTACGTATTATTGTATTACGTTTTTTTACATTACATAACATTGTGTAAGTTTTTTGCTTTTTATTACATTGCTTTTTATTATATAACGTTACGTAAACATTTGCGTTATGTAGCATTTCATAACATTGCGTTATATATTATTACGTATGTTTATTACGTTATGTTCAATCTTCTGCCGCTATATTTAGGGTTGAGTGACTTTGCGTAATGTAGCGTTTATTGCGTAACGTGATATTGCATCTAGACAGAGATCGACTTAGGGTATTGTAGAGAGTTCCTGTAATGTACCCTTAACGTAAAAGTTCCCAAAAGGGTTTAATTAATTTTAAAAAAATTGTATTTTTGCTTACTCCTTTGAACGTGGCAAACTTCATCCAAAACTATTTCATCAGAAACAAACAAACTTGTATACTTTATGAGATTGATGAGAATTTTGTACAATTTTCCCTTGTAGGCGTAAATTTTGCCAATATACCGAAATGGCGATAACAATTTGAGTCTCTAAACATATTTGTATTCAGATTTTTCTTTACGTTTCAGTTTGCTGACAATCGCTGACTCATCAACTAAATGAAGCAAACAATAGAAAAAAAATATAAAAAAAATATAATCGAGTTGAATCGAAATTAAAATACCTTTTACCATTTGGTGGGTGCTTCATGCAGTCAATATAAAACTTGAAAATATGACTGATGTAATAATTCTCTCTAAGCTTACGAACGTTTCAAAGTACATTTATACTGTCATCCCCAAATAAAGATGAGGACTGTGAGAGAATGTGATCTATTTAGCACTTAAGACTCGGATATATATATATATTGTCTTTGTTTGATGTCCACAAGCAATGTCAAAATTTTATATCACAATTTTCAAGGCGGTAGTACAGCAACCCGGTTTTCATGATTCAACTAAAAATTTAACTGATATGAAGAAAAAGCAATGCGGGAGATTCAATAAACCATAAAGTGGGCTTTCATTTAATGACAAATCGTTGGCTTAGCTCGAGGTATTGCACCATGCAACCAGACACAATTTATTGCAATATGTAGCCCAAAAAATCATCCACGGATATACACAAAAAGTCACACTGTGTTTCGTTTGTGGAGACCAAAAAAAAAAATTAAAAAAATAAATAATAAAAATAAAAAAAGGACACCACACATACACAACGGTATTAATGAAATAGAAAAAACAGATTCAATGGACTCTTTACTGAGAGGTGGGAACTGCGTCAACTATTTTTTTTTTTTTATAGTTAACAATTTAAAAATGGGTGTTTATTCACTTTGTCAAAACGTTGCGTTACGTAATAAATGTACACAATGCTTCGTAATTGCGTAGCATAACGCTGCGTACGTTTATTACGTAACTATACGTAATGTGACGTCACGCGTTAAGTATAGTTACGTATATACGTAATTTTGTTATGTAACATTGTGTATTATTACGTAACGTTACGTAGCACTGCATACGTGTATTGCATTTTATTGCGTTACGTAACATTGCGACTTATAGTGTAGCAGTGCGTTTCATAGCGTTGTGTAATATTCCTTAACATTAGGCTATGTGTTATTGCATTCCTAACATTACGTAGTATCATATAACATTGCGTTACGTAACGTTGTTCAGTATTGCATAATTCATAACGTTACGCTACGTATTCTTGCATTACATTTTATTGCTATTTATAACATTTCTTATTATTACTTCCCATTGCATTAGTTTGCGTTGCCCAATGCTATATAACACAATAATCACAACACAAACCCAACGTTACGTAACATTGCGTTACCAAGCCAATTAAGACAAGCAAGACGTAGCAATCTTGTTAATAGGAGAATAACAGGATCATTGAGAAATTTCTTATGCTTTTGACGACACAAGAACTTAATTTGACACAATTTAATACAGATATAATGGAAGGATGGTTTTATTGCGATTTCTTTCGAATTTCAATATATAATTTTTTTTTTTTGTTTTTTTACACAGAAATGCTACTTTTGCCACAATCGTCAGTTGACAAAGTGAGAAGTTGTTAAGCTTTTTATAGAAATGTTGATGGTAATGCGCTTTGCACTATGTTGACATCATAATGCAGTTAAACTGCATGACATCCCTATTGTTGCTTTCAACTGTGTGATGATGTGAGTGTGTATGTGTGTGTGTTTGTGGGTCCTTATTTCCAAAGAATCACTAGTCATTCCACGTGCACGCGAGCAATGTTTCAGAAAACACTGAGTGAAAACATAAAATGTAGTGCAAAATAGTCTAATGCGGCCAAGTTAAGCCGATTATTATACACCCTCTGACTTGTCGATTCGTCGTGGTGGTAGACATATCTTTTTGGTTTAAGGTGATCTAAAATAGAAATGTAAAGATGTCTGTAAAAAAAACTATAATTTAAAAATAGTTTATATCAATAGAGGGCGTGGCAAAGTGATTTCTTCAAATATGTCATACATAGTAATCGAAAACAAGGGAAACCATTGAAAGAAACACAATTTCGATGAAATAAATACAAATGCAAGTACAAATAGTGGGCGTGGCAGGTATCTGAATATACCATCTAGTATTGTATGATTGTATTGTATGATTAACTTAAATGTTAACTTTTGCGCTAAAAATTGTTCTTTGGTAGATTGTGGGCAGATCTGTTATAGTAACCCTAACAAAAATTCTAGAGATTTACTTACTCCGTATTTTTACGGTAGGTGTCATAGTCAACAGTACCCATGTAAATAGAGAGCGTAAAAGCTTTAGGTGCTAGCCACTAAAACCAATAAAGGTGAGAAACGTCATGCAACTTCAGTTAGAATTGTTTTCATTGTCAATTATACAAAATCGTATTGAAAACATTTTAAGTTTAACACAAAATGCATCCTTTTTGAAGTTGAGTTCTTCTTCTGTTCCATGTTTTACCATTTCAAACGCATAAAAAGGATTTAATTTAATTACAAATTTATTGATTAATTGGGTTCGTTGTTGTTTATATTTCATTATACAACCGGATAATTACACTGTTCTAAGTTTCTGGCATCAACATCTCTGCCTATGGCTTGATCTATATTGTTGTATATTAAATAGGAAGAACTAAACTTAAGCCAAAGCCCTCTACATGTACGTACCAACAAGTGGGCGTGACAGATAGATTATTACGCACTTTCATAGTGTATGTATAATGTATCAGCTTGCAGGTGAAGTTTTAGGCTGAGTACGGTTTTATGTAAATTAGAAGTTTTAGAACGTTTTTCCTTTTCCTGAAGAGCAAAAAACGTGAATTGGGAAATTTTTTAGCGGTAGCAATTAGCGTTTATGTTTTAGCTTTTATTATATTTTATTTCGTATATTTTGCATCCACTTGGAGGGGGCGCTTTATCTAATCATCGCCCTTGATTTTATTTCCCATTCTTATAATACCCTTGCGCCATTTGTTTACGTGGTATTTTCAACGTAAATTAAATAAAAACTCGAAAAAATTAACAGCTTTAAGAGCAGAAAAGAAGAGGATATTAGAACAAGTAATGGACAAAGAAACCTTTAAAGTGGATGTAAAACTTTTGCTTCATTTTGGTGATAAACCAAATACTGCGAGTTATGGTACAACAACAACAAATACTAAAATACTTCCACCAATGTCAACGGCACAACCTGGTAGCAGGACGTTGCCCCCGCCGTTGCCTAATAAAATACATTTGAGCACCAGTGCACCAATTGGGCCGCCACCCAATACACGGCAACGTTTAGGGACCGCTTTAACAATTACGACAAGTCTGATGCTGCCCAGTGGTACAAATCAACAATTGCGTCGGCGTACACCATTTCCTATAGTGAATCCGCACGACAAGTCCATCTGTAAACGCATTGTTGATGCTTTAATTGGGGACGGTCCCCAGCATCGTTTTGCTATGATTTGTCAACAATGTTGTGGTCATAATGGTATGCTTTTAAAAGAGGAATACGAATATGCGGCATTTCGTTGCGTTTATTGCAATACATTAAATCCAGCACGTAAATCACGACCAGGAGCACCCAGATTATCTATACTGCCGCCACTAGCAAAACCATCAATTTCAAGAAGTTCAGATTCATTAACGGATGACAATTATGAATCAGATCATAATAAAATAAATGAAGAGTCTTTTGCTGTTCCTGCTGCTGCTGCTGCTGCCGATGATAATGAGGATGATGATGTAGCCGCAGCCGCTGTAATTTTAAACCAATATATGTCATCCGATAACAGTAGCAATGTTGTCTTTAATGACGATAACGTTGCTAATAATGATGCTGATGATAATGTTATTGGAAATTATGATGTTAGTGATATGGAGGTGAATGACATTTCCTTAGTTGGCCCTTTAGCGGTATGCCATGGAATAATTCTGTACAAGTTTATATTGTTATGAAATAATTTCATTTCTGTCGATGTTGCCGGAATAAAACAAACAAAGCATCTACTATGATTTTTATTTGATTAAGACTTTATACTTATAACGCACACACACACACATGCACAGGAAAACGTTTACGCTGTCAAGCAGTGTAGAGATGCCGCGTATGCTTAGAATGAAAAAAATTCTATTTTTCAGAAAAACTAACGGTGCACAAATATTTTTAATAACGGAGCATACGATTATTTTTAGTGTCTTAGCATAACTGTATTATATTATTGTTATACACAAATTATTATTTTTATTATTAATATTATTTTTAATCTCACTTTAATGGTTGTTTTATATAATTTTAACTTTTTTTTGCACAAATCATGAAAAATTACAGCGCAAAGAAAAGTAAATTAAAATTTTACTATATACAAAAATATTTAGAAAAATATATTTAATTCTCGCTATGAGTTTCAAGATATCAAGTTCTCTGAGACTGCTACGGATTGTTCTGGGGATTAGTCCAATGCTTGATATAATTATGGGAAGGATGCGTACAGATGATACGCCCAACTAGTTTTTAATAGCGCTACCTAATGTAGTGTATTTTACGATCTTTTCGTTATTTTTATTTTGCATGTTGTTATTGTTAGGTATCGCAGGAGCAAGAAGCTTCTGAAAGATGCTATTCGGTACTAGAGGAATTAAACCAGAATCCTTGGGGTACAGGATACAAATTGGCTTTTAAAAAGCTAAGATGTTACTCGGAGCCCCCGCCTTCTGATCCGTTAATCCTACGAGATATTGACGTAACTCTTTTTCCAGAGAGAAATACGGGGAGTGGTGTATAAACATACAACCCAGTTGGTCTTGGTTTTGACGTGATAACAGAAAACGAAATTCTATCTACGGTAGACTCCTTTGCACCAGCGAAGGCACCTAGACCTGATGGAATTCCTAATAGGGCTCTAAAAATAACCGTTCAAACTATACCACATGTTTTCGCAAAGGTTTTCATCATCTGTTTTGAAGCTGATGTCTTTCCCTCCATTTGGAAAGTACAAAAACTTATTCTTCTTCCTAAGAAGAACAACCGGGGTTCAGACCCTTCAGCTTATAGGCCTATCAGCTTGATAGACTCAACTGGGAAGCTCTTAGAGAAGTTTATAAAGTCTAGACTTGAATCTGAGATTGAGAATCGTGGAGGTATCTCTGATAATCAATTTGGTTTCAGGAAGCACAGATCCATAATAGATGCAATAGATTGCGTAGTCAAGACTGCAGCCAATGCGATTGAAGGTCGTAGATGGAGGCACGGCAAAAAAGAATACTGCCTCGTCGTCACCCTTGACGTTAAAAATGCATTCAATAGGCATGCTCTGGTGGATAGTTACTTAAGTCACAGAGTATTAATCTTTGATAAATCTGTGGGTAGAAGGTCGTATCAGATAACTGGTGGCGTCTCGCAAGGACCTGTACTAGGACCACTGCTCTAAAATGTCATGTACGACGGCATAATGCAGCTTGGTTTTCCTGGGAGTGTCAAAATCATCGGTTTTGCTGATGATGTCGCCCTTGTAGTGGTAGGCAAACATATCAGTGAGGTAGATAATGCGGCTAACGAGTTCATTAGGTTAGTTCAACACTTGTCGAGTCTGCTGGCTTAAGGCTAGCCCACCACAAGACAGAGGCAGTGTTAATTTCTAGCCGTGACTTTAGAATTGAGTCCGTCAGATACGTACGTTATCTCGGGGTGATGATCGATGACAGATTATCATTTAAACATAAAAGCATAATACTATATGCGGCAAGTATATGGGCTGATGCTATGAAGTTCAAATCTTATCGAAGGCTAATTGAATCAGCTTACAGACTGGGGTGCCTAAGATTATGTTGCGCCTTCCGTACTGTCTCGGACGAAGCGGCGTGTGTTATCGCAGGAATGGTACCTATCACTCTGTTGGTCAATGAAAAGGCAGATCCGGCATTATCCCCGCCCGAGACGTAGATCCACCTATATCTCAGCCAGGCAGGTATCTATATTGGAATGGCAGAACAAATGGAATACGTCAACCAAAGGATGATGGACGGATGGATGATGGAGTTTATATTATTATGAAATAATTTCATTTCTGTCGATGTTGCCGGAATAAAACAAACAAAGCATCTACTATGATTTTAATTTGATTAAGACTTTATACTTATAACGCAACCACACACACATGTATTAGGGTATTATTCTAGTGTTAAATATCAATAGTTTAAGAATTATGTGTGTAATCTCTACAGGTTTGGTGTAATGGATATATAAAGGCAGAGTCTTAGGCGGTTTCATAATACACAGCTCTTAGCATCAATATATATTTAGAACATTTTAAGTGAATTATAAGCTTCTGCAGCAAATTACTTAGATTTCTTATGATGGATAAAAAAATTCCAGAATGAGACTGACAACGAACCTCACCGAACCCTCATAACACAAACGCAAGCATAAGACTCATGCGTCAATATAATGATAATGTATTGAAATTATTTGTAATGTCAGCCTCCGCGTAAATCTTAATTTTGTTTTTCAACTTCATCACTTGAAGGTAACGGAACATTTTAATAATAATAAAAGTATTATGTATTTACCTTAAGGGGGCAAGTAGATGGAAACAAAGTACACATTAAATTTATGAGCCGATCAACTGAGTAAATATTAATCGTTTTAATTTTATCCATTGCTCACAGCACCGCATGACACAGCTGGCTGAAATCTCCGGTTGCATGTTGCCAAAGCGACAGTTCAGAAAATATGTGGCTGCTCTACCCACCCGTTCATTTATGCATTTCACCGATGCTTGGATGTTGCGACTTCTTCAATATCGAGTGACTGGACTGATTTTTTTTTTATTTTTTCATTTTTTTTTTATTTTTTTGGTGGCATACAACAACAACTACGATACATTGATTTTATTAATTTCATTGCTGATACCAGCGGTGTTCTGGTTCACTACTGCTTGCTGTCCACCACAGATTTTTATCCTCCCACACGAAAGTTGACAGTAGGTATACTAAATTTGTCACGCTATTAGGCACTTTGAAGATGTCATCTCCAGCCAAGACATATTTATTACTTGTTTTGATTGCATATGATTATACCCTCCACCTTAGTGATGGAAGTATACTAAGTGTGCTATTCCGTTTGCAACACCCAGAAAGAGGCGTTGAAGACCCAACACATATATCAACATCAAAATTTCAGTCGATCTAGTCATGTCCGTATGTCCGGGTGTCCGTTTATCTGTTATTGGAAGATATTGATATATTTCATACAAATGTATCTGTATGTAGGTTCATATTTAAATTGTACAAAAACGACCCACGCCCACAATCGACAAAAAACGTACATATCAAGTTAATGTTTGAAAAATATGTTTATAATGAAGGCTTCTATCAATATACCTAAAATGGGCGTGGTTGCATAAAGCACACGCAAACAGTTTACAAAAAAAAAAACTATGTTTTGTGCCGCATTCCTTATACTGTTACAAAACGTTATCTACTAGCTACTTGCCCCACCCACTGTTTGTAAATGGAGATGGAGGGTGCTTAATATTTGGCCTAAGCCAAATTTAGTGTTGTGACTTATTTTTATGTTATACCCAGCTATCGATATGTTATATGAGAAAGGGTAAGGTTAAATATTTTTAAGTGGATTTTATATGTTTGCATGCGTGGGAGGTATATTACCAACCATCCACCCCATGGGGATGCCCCATAACAATGTTAATAAAGTATACTTTTTGGTTGGTCGTGTGTGCTCTTAGTGCCAGTGACAAAATATTCTTTCATACAACCTGCACCACCATCGGGCATATATTTATAATGCAGATGGTTTAAGTTATAAGAAATTAATAAAGAAAAGCAGATAAATTGTATACTAAAGTATACTTGGGACTGGGTGAGTTTGTAAATCATACTAAAGTCCTGTACGACTGCAACCTTAATATCTGAAAATAAACGATCATGAGAGTGCTAACAAAAGACAGACATACGGACGAACATGGATATATCGATTCAGATTTTTATGCTGTCTTCTAATTTTTCTTTTGAATATTACGAACTTGGTATACCCCTCATCTTATGTGAAGAATATTCTACACGTAGATCTGGATTGTTATTTTCATTGGGCAAAATCGATTGAGAACCACGCTCATAATCGAAAAAAATCTACTCATCTGTCAGCAAAATTTACCTATACAGTTGAAATTTGGTATAAACAATGTGCCAAAAGAGGGTGTGGTCGAATATCAGACACGCCCACAATTCACAAAAATCCCTACTCAGCAAAAAACTCTACTTGCAAATTAATATGTAATACATATACTATTAGAGGGCGTAATAGTGCACCTATCATTCCCTTTTTTGATTAGTTGTTTTGCTTGTTCTTCTTCTATGTTCTTTCAAACACTTTAATTACATTACTTGCATCCAAAGCAATTCAACGCCCTTGCATCTTTTATCATTGACTAAAGATTACTTTCCATTCACAGAAGCATGATGTGTTTGTTTAAGTAGCAAAAGTGCGTCTCGTTGTGTTGCCTTTTTTGGAACAGAATCAAACATTTTAAAAGTTTCCTCAACACTCTACCGTAATAAATATTTAATCAAGAGTGTGATTGTCGTCTTGTAACTCCTTTGAACAAATTCCACAGAAAATTGTTAGTTCAACGGTAAGGAATTGTTAGTTTTTTGTTTAAGTTAATTTTTAAAGTTCATTTTCACTCATTTAGTTCAACCCGAAAAATGCAAATTTTTCATTACAATGCTATAAAAACAATTTTCCCAAACTCAACCAAAACGCACACTTATCTAAAAAATATTATAATTAAAAAAAGTAAGAAAAACAAAAACAAACTAATATTGGATTAAAGCAAATCATAAATACCATTCACCTATATATACAGTAGAGAGCATACGGCGCGGCGCAGTATCGGATTATGCGCTCTATACTATATATCGAGTGCGTCAACTAAAAAATTGGATTCTGCGCCAAATACAAGATTTTTGTTATTTGTGGGCGTATCTGTGATTCTATTATGTCCATGTAAGTAACACATCTACAATAAAGGGCGTGGCAGGTATACGTGGAGTATGGTTTTTGTAAATTGTGAATCTGTCTGTCATCCGATCATGTCCATTTTTGGTATATCGATGAATAGGATAACTATACATATGTCTATCAAATTTCAAGTTCGTAGGTCAATTTTTGAAGCAGATATATAGATTTTTATCAATTATGGGCGTGGCTCCTGACCGATTTTGCCCATTATAAATAGCAATCTTGTCTGTACTAACGAGAAATATCTGTCTAAATAGCTCAAAATATTAAAATTTACAAGCATAAGAATGCCAACAACTAACGGGCAGACGGACAGATAAGACTTGATCGTTTCATATTATAATGCTGATTAAAAATAAAATAACATGTTTTTGTGGAAGTTACAAACAGAATAACAAGCTTAGTATACCCTACCATGTTATGTGGAAGTTATAAAAATAACAGATGAACACATTTTATCATTATATTGTTCTTGGGCCGACTAATTTATACTATACATTAGCAACTTGGCTTAACCGGAGCTACAAAATTTTTTATATATTTCTTAATATTTTTTGTATTTTTTAATCTTGAAAAAAAGCCATTTCATATGTAAGGAGACATAAGCAAAAAGAATACATTTGTTTTTATGTTTGCACGCAACTGTTTGGGATGCAAAAAAAAACCAAATGAAGAAACTCCCAACAGCAGCAGCAATGATTATAATATACATATGTACAGAAGTTTATACATATAAAATCAGGAATTATACTGCGGTGGAAAAGAGTCTTTTTAAGGTATTCTAAGCTCATCATTACATAAGTTACATTTACATTACAAGGCATGCTTTTGTAATTTGATCACTGGTGCAGAATAAAGTTTCCACACCAAATCAAATCAATTTGGAATGTAATTCGCATGAAAACATATATAAAGGGATTAATGGCTTTCTTTAAATATGTTGCATGGGAAATTACAAAATTAATAAACTCTCAACGCACCAAAAATGCTGAAAATGCTAAACCTTACCCAGAATATGCCTGGATGCGGTGCGGTGCGGCGCGGTGATTGAACGAGCAAGAAAAGACTCTTAACTTAATTATTACGCTAGAAAAAGGCTGAACGAACTGGAATGTGTTCTTTGCCATTGCCATGAAATCTTGTTTCAGTCAGAATTTCTTTCATAAACCTTCATCATAAAGTGGGCTACATGCAGTATATCAAGCACAAAAAAAAAAAAATAGAAAATAAAACATCATAGTTTGTATATTGGGTGACGGGATTTGGGTGTATTTTATAAACTTTTCTCATTAAAGTTAATTATTGCGGTGCCCTTAAGGGTGTGTGTGTATGTGTGCACCCCACATCAAACCATTAACCACATCGTAAGATGAATGAAACAAAATAAAGTAAAATAAGTTAAGTTAAATTAAGTTACGAAGTTGTGTGCTTTCCACACATTTGCATTTAAGAACAAAGCTCCTCTCTCTCTCTCTCTCACACACACTTTCAAAAGCATCATAAAACCATGCTTTGCATAATATGTTTAAGAATTACAACGACAGAGCACCAAACAAGTTGGTCGCCCTAATGGAGTTGTCATTTTTATACCCTCCATCGGGTATACTAAGTTTACTGTTTCGTTTGTAACATTCAGAAAGAGGCCTCAGGCACCCCACAATTTATATATACAATATATTCTTAATTAGTATGAAAAAGTAGTCGATTCAAACATGTCCGTACAAGTTAATGGTATTTTTGGCAATTTCATGGTCATAAATTTTGTTAAGCAGAAAATTTTGTACAAATACGCAAATCAGTGTTTGAATTGGACAAAATCGAGCAAAAGACACGCCTATAATTACGCCCCAAAAGTTTATCTACCACAAAAACAGAGCTAATAAGTTAAAATTTGTTATATGTATCCATGGATATGCTTAAAAATGGGAGGGATCGGATAACAAACACGCCCCCCAATGGACAAAAATATTCCTATCTGCCATAAAATTTTATTTTATAAAGTTGGAATTTAGTACAAATATTATCCCATTAATCGATGTTCCAAAAATGGACATGGTTGGATAACAGGTACGCCCATCCTGGTAACCCTGCCAAGTATAAAACTTTGCAAGTTGATATGTAACACGTATTATATTGTAAGAAGGCATAACCATCTGCCTGTCACGCCCACCATTTGTATGCAAATGTGGAAGGTATTTACGATTTGGTCTGTGCTAAATTTAGTTTAATTTTTAATGGGTTGAAATGGTTATAGCGGACAATTTAAATAATAAAGGCTTTCTCCCAATAAAAATGTTCCCATCTTCACTCTTCTACATAAGCACGTCTACATAAAGCACGTCTACGCTTTAAGTCAAACCGTTAAGCATTTTTATACCCTGCGCCTCTTTAACACAGAGGATATATTAAGTTTGTGTGGATCTATGTAACTTCGTAATTTTTTTTTTTTTTAATTATTGTTGGGATAATATTTTATTGTACCATTTTGAATCGAAAAACTTTTCTCTCGAACACACCTGTCACTTTGCTTTAGCGTTCCTGCTTCAGCGCCATAGAGAAGCACAGGGATGATGAGGACAGATGATAAGTTTTGTCACTCGAGGCAGAGATTTGCTACTGAATTACTTACTTAGCTCAAAAAGAAAGTTAGTAGCATCCGTTTTATCTTCATGCAAATAGAAGAATTTTTGTACTAGCTCGAAATTGCAAGGGAGCATCCCTGTTGATATAGTCCGTCGAATAAAAATTCAACGATGGCCACGACATGTTTGTCATTTGATTAAAAATGCTTCAGAGGGAGCAAGATGGTGACGGAAAGTCTGGTGGTGGGACCAAGAGTTTGATTTGTTGTACAAAACTGAAGAAGACGTACAGCAAACTGCAGCGCACGGCGTTACCTCTTAATAATCAGCCAGTAATGATGATAATATGTACGTTGAGCTTCACTAAGACCCGATCGGAGTAGAATAGAGAATTCCTCTCCTTTCACTATATGACTTATGTGACCATGATTAATTAATTGTTTCCTTATTCAACCAAGCAAGTTATTGTATAAATTTTGAAAGTGAGTGGTTTAGGCTATTAAGGCATCGGGTCTAACCAACTTTAAAAAATTTTACATGTTTATTTATTTCTTATTTGTTTTTTTGTTTTGTTTTTTTTTTTTTGTTCAGTTTTCTTATTTGTTTATTTGCATACACATGTTGTTTTCCAAGATTTTTGATATGACCATAAAATGGCAGATTTTCATGAAATTTGAATAAAAACCACAAAAAAAGAAATAAAGGAAAAGAGGAAGGGGCAGCCAAAAAAAAGTAAAAGCAAAAATTTACGCGCGTTAAAGAATTTCATTTGAGAATAAATTTAAAACTTTACAGTGTTTAGCTGAGAAGGCAAAAATGAATTGTTTAGCAGAAGCACAATATCACGAATGTTATGTGTGTGTATGTAAATAACAATGAATTTATTTGAAATTGATATGCTTGCCATATCTATTAAAGGTAATAATAAAATAAAAATGGAAAAATAAGAAGAGAATTTATTGAATATTTATAATAAACGGGATATATTGTTTCGCCAAATCAATCAATATCGATTAGCAACAAGATAAAAATATTTTCATATACATTTATCTATTGTGGCCACGTACACTACATACATGTACCGTTATAATGACAACTAACAAATAGAGAAAAATTCAAATAAAAATGTATCGATATATCATGTCGCGCCAGCAAACATTCACCGTTTCACTAAGTGAACAAATTGAGTATGTAATCGTATAACTGTCAGCAGTTATTTACATATATCAACTTGTAATGGGTATCATTATCAACTGCATCGTCATCATCATCATCATCATCATCATCATCATCATTGCTATTATCATCGTGATGATCAGCCAACAAAGCTGAAATAATGGAAAAATGAAATATTACATTAATATAACAACAACAGCAACAACTATAACATAAACATAATACAGTTTACATACGAGTGAATACATTCCTCTGTGTGTCAATATATCAAATCAAACAACCAACCAAACAAACACATACATACATATAAACATTATCATTGATACACTACTACAGTACTGTGCTATGCTAACAAAAATACAAGGCAACAGCATCCATACAAGCTAGTGAACAAATTCATCTATCTGTTCGTATAAATCCATATGTATGGTATATATGTATGTATTGTATGTGTATGCAGTTGACTGAATAAATATTTTATACTATATTGAGGCATAAATGCTATTGCAAGTGTAGAACAAAAACAATAACAAGGAATATTGTTGTAGCAAGGATGCCGAATGCATATTTCACAGCGTTCTCTTCTACTATTAGAGGATGTAGCACAAAATTAAGCAAGGTGCATCTAACAGCACACAGGCTCTACCATCCAATGCAATAGCTTCCTTAACAGGATTTTCATAATTACTCGTAATACGCCTTCACTTCATCATCTCCGCCAAAGCTGCTTAATGTACTTTGCTATTGATTAGTGTGAAACTATTATTGTATACCAAGCATCTATAATTGGTTGCGCCCCTTTAATCTACTTACTTAAAAATAAACATAATCCTCACAAGACAACATTAGATATTTGATATTTGATGTATCGTGTATAATGAAGAATAATGCGACAGATTTAAGATGTTTATCGAATGCATCTTCTTCTTATTATTATACGCATCAACACTTGTAACAAACGGAATAATAAGTTTTTTACATTGTTGGATGAGATAATAAAATACAAAATAAAAAAGTATTTCTATTAAATTTTATTTTTAAAGTTCAATTTTTATAGTTGATAGATCGATTTTAATTGTGGGCGTGACCTTTGACAAATTTTGCTTATTTGAAATGAGAACCCATGTACAAAAACATAGTAATTTTGTAGACAATTTTACCTAAATATGTCAAAATGTCGACCAGGAGCAATTCCCAAACATATGGACCTACGGACGGATATGCTTAAGTTGACTCAAATTTTTATTATATTTGTATATACGACACAAAAATGCTTTATAGAATTAAATATTATATAAATATACATAAACAGGGTGTCCTGGAAATTTGAAATGCACCGAAATCTTTCGTGATTCAAGACTTAAAAAGGTGTAAACAGTTTCATATAAGCATAGGTCCGGAAATGTAAATTCTCGATCAATTTTCCAGTCACCCTGTATATATTATATTATTATAATTTTTGTTTTATTTTATCATAAAAACTTTGTCACATATTATACAAAACTCTGACTATCAATTAACATTTGTGTGTATAATTACTTTTATAGAACGCATTAAGCGGAGAACACATCCGGCGAAAATTACAAGACTGAACCTTTTAATCCAACCGCAACTAATGCAATACTTATGCCCTGTAATATAATTATAATAACTTGTAATTATGTATATTCGGTTATATAGAACTTCAAAATTATTGTTCACATTTTAATAATGAATGATGCTATGATTTATTTTAAACTCACATCCAGCAGATACATGTACATTATAGCAGACGATTTTGCACTGATTAAAAATCTATATACACTGTGCTCCTAATACTACAAATGCCTAATTCTGACACGGCATAACAAATTTAGTGGTATAAGCAACCAAGCTCCTCACTGTTTATAAGCAGTCATAACATTTTCATACCCTCCACTTGGTTTCTTATTGCATTTGCAACACGGAGAAGATAGTAACAAAGACCCTGCAAAATATATATATTCTTGATTAGCATTAAAATCTAATGTGATTTATACATGTCTGTCCGTACGTTCATGTGTCTATTGTTACAAATCTTATGGTCGTGAATTTTAAGATATTAAGCTGAAATTTATTACAAGTATTTTGTAGTTAAGTATAAATAAAAAAGAATCGGTCAAGTGCCACGCCCACAAATTTACTTTTTTTTTTTTTAATAGAATAATTGGTATATAAGGTTTACTGAATTAAACAGCACCACTAGGTGCGGTACTAGAGTACTTAAGATTTGACCTAAACCAAATGTATTTTTTTTTCGTATTTTGATTGGTGTCTAAGTACAAACTAAGTACATCTTACATTTCTTTTTGGCAGCACCAACTGCACGTGTTAAGTTTGCGCAGTATAGTTACAAAATTACAACAAAACCTTATTAAAACAGACCAATTATATCAACCGAAGGGGCCAAAAATGGGGGAAAAACGAGAAAAACCCGTTTGCCTGTAGATGTGAAGGGTATTTAAAAGTTTGGCCTAAGCCACAATAGGTTTTTTTTATTATTATAACATTCCATACTGACATGTGCAAAATCTCTTTGTGTTGAGTTGTTCTTTTTTTTTTTTTTTTCTTTTGTTTCATGTTATTACTCATTTAAATGCCATACGCGAATTTACAAAGCTTCATTATTACATGACAATTTGCAATCTTTGGGGAATTATTTAACTGTACGCTGGTTAAGCCGCGTATGCATTATATTTTTTTAGTAAAGTTTTCAACACACAACCACTTATTACACAATATAACATACAAGTACAATATAATGCATTGTATACGGTTGGTTATGTATGCATTTGCATCCATTATCTGGGTGTGTTGTCTCTGAGCTGTTGTATAGTTTGTACTTTTTTAAAATGCTCTTAAAATATTAATAATGCACGAGGTTGTACGGTTGTACTTGCAAACATTCTTCCATAAATACATTTATTATTGTGGCTTTTACCATATGCCAAAAGCGCTCCCATAGAGCTAATATTATATACAGTATTGGAAGTAAGGCAATTTTGTTAGCAAACAGCAAGCAGCCAGAGTTTAGAGTTTAGTGGGACAGGATACACTTATGGCTGGAGTTGAGTTTCTTTTCCTTTCTAATATATAACCAATGAATGTTTCACCTTTTGGTTAAATGCATAAAGGTAAGTGAGTACGTGAAAGAAACCGCAATCTTATGCTGCTCTGCACACACCGAACTTACGCTATACGTTATATATTATTTATGGTAGGAAAGCTGTGTGTTGTTTGTGCGTGTGTGTGTGTGTGTGTGTGTGTGTGTGTGTATTGAACTTTATGTTCGATTCAGTGTCCACGGGAATATTTTTAAATTTGTATAAGCCACAGTGTAAAGTTTCCGGTTTACTTGCTTCGAACTTTCTAGGTGCACAAAATCAGAGACATAATATAAGTAAAAATCCTGCATAATCATTAAATGCGATCACAAGGATTTCAAAGATCAATAATAACAAATTTATAACTTGAATGAAATCTTAAATATCCTTCGTATATATACATATAAGAAATGGGCGTGCAAAAGTATCTGATTTATACATCAACTAACAAGTGGGATTTTGTTCTAAACATTTTTTTTACTAAATGTTGGCACATCGATGAATTATTGTTTATAAATTTACTTTATAAGTTAATTTTGTTGTTCCGTTTGCAACATTCAGAAGAGGAGATCGGAGCAACAATATCTCAATCGATCTAATTATGTCCGTCCATATGTTTGTGTATCTATCTAAAATTCTTAAAATGTTAAATTTTGAAGAATTGATTGAAATTTTGTACAGAAGGTTCTGGATACTGTACAAAGATCGCTACTTAAATTGGAAGAAATACGTACAGAGCCACGCCCATTATTATCTATAAAACTGCCTACAAAGATTGAGCTATTAACAAATGGACGGACTCATATAACATACCCGCCCACAATTTGCAAAAAAAAAAACAACCTTTTTTGTGCCGTAACCGATATGACAGTCGATGAGCAATACATATACTATAAAGGGGCGTGATCAGCTAAATGCCATATGTGTGTTTCATTTAATTGATCAATTTTTTAATCATTATTTTCAGCCTCTGCAAAAAAAACACATGCATTGCATAAACGTCTCAAACAAATTTTCAGTAAAAAGTGAAGAAATAAATAAAATGAACTGCCTTCATACCAGTGAACATATGCACCTAAATATAAAACAACCGTGACGAAAATGAAAATCTTCCAAATAAATGTGTATATAAAAAGGTTTGCGTGTATGCTTGTGTTGATTTCATTTTATTTCCTTTAAAGTATATCAAATTATTCTATAAACATGCGCTGGCATGCATACCATTCATACATAAATGAAATGTGTTTCAAATAACTCCTCTGAGAGAAGAGAAATCTTTACCTTACTGGGAGGTTACCAGATGTTGATGTAAAACAAGTAAGAAAACTAAATTTGGCTTAGACCAAATCTTAAATACCCTCCACACTTGCACACACCTATATCGGGTGTGGCAGGTGGCCCTGCAAAACGAGTTGTATACTGGGTAATAGATTTTTGTCTATTGTAAGAGTGTCTGTTATTCAACTACGCCCATTTTCGGTGATTGATATGAAATGAAATTTGACAGTTACGCCTACCAAATTTCAACTCAATGGCTCATCATTTTTATGGCAGATAAATAGATTTTTGTCGATTGTGGGCGTGGCATTTGATTGATTTTGCCCAATTTAAAAAACGATTTGCATGCAGAAACTAAATATGTCTGTACAAAATTTCAGCTCAATATCTTAAAACAATCGTGGGTATATCAATAAAAGACAGACATACGGACACATGGACAAATATGTCTAAATCGACTCAATTTTGGATGTTAGTTATGCCTCCTTCTGGGTGTTGAAAGTGGTATGGTAAACATATTATACCCGCCATCTTATGTGGACGATATAAAATTAAATACATTTGAAATTTATTTTATTTGGCTTCTGAGAATGTGGCATGTACTTGTGTATGTACTTTTGTACACATGAAACCATTACAATTTCTCTTTTAACATAATTCCACTTACATGAAAGTACTTTTATGCATTTGTATGTACACATATATAAATACAGTGTTTGGCAAAAGTATAAACATACGTTTACCATCGCATATTGAATTGAAGTAATTTAAAATGTTAGATTAGCTATAATTTTGTAAATAAAACTTTAAAACTGTTGAAGTGGCAGCAATAAAATTGGTACGTAATATATACACTATTAGGGGGCGTAATCGTGTACCTGTCACGCCCACTTTGCATGTGTTTGCATGTGGAAGGTGTTTAAAATTTGACTTAAGCGAAATTTAGTTTATATCCTTGTTTGTTTACCCCAGATAAAATCCGAACTGTATGTACTGCCCTATAGTTTAACACATATGTACATATATCGACCATACCCACACGTGCATGTATGTACATGCCATACATACATATGTCGTACGAGTGCATTTGCCAAATTTTGTTAGTTTAATTAGACTTGCACACATTTTAATGTTACTTCAGTGGTAACACCAATCGGACATGTCCGATTAATTACTAGTTATACATATACATGCATACGCACACCAACAACATACACATGGGATAGCATGCTACTCGTGTTTGACTGCATAAATAGTCGTACATGTGTAAATTTCATATAAATTATCACGACAAGTATTAAATAAAATGTCGCTTGGTAACCAGAAAAACCACGTAAACCATTTAAACCAAAGTGAAGATATTTTGCACGATCAAATCAAGGGGAAAGCACTTTAGTTCATTATATCGTTATCTTTACAATTTAGTTTTATAGTTTTTATATATTATTATTGTTATTGCTATTGTTAATTTATCCCCCGTAAGGGTTGCTAGTACAGCTCTACTCAAAAAAAAAAAAAAAAAAAAAAAACTTTATTATTAATATTTTCTCTCATATGAAGAGGAAAACTTATAAAAGTATTTTATATGAAGTATGCATTATAATAAGAGATATATTTGAAAATTATCAACTAGAAAATGAAGTTTCTGGCACTAAAAAACTCAATTCTGAATTGATTTAACTGTGTTTGTCCGTGCGTCTGTCTGCGATAAGCATTGTTTCGCTAGCAAAAAGTCAAACTATTGATGGAAATTAAATAAAAACATTAAATTATTCTTCAATTTCCTTCTAATGAATATAGTATTTGTGGGCGTGGCAGGTAGTTATTTACCTACTCTAATATTATCAATTTATAAATGAGATTCTAAACCAAATGAAGTTTTTTGTTAATTGTGAGCACACACCACGCCTATTTTTTGCCATATAGATGAAAGGGCTAATTATAATTTTAAATTCAAAATTTCATCAGACAATTTTTGTTGAAGATATATAGATTTTTGTCCATTGTAGGCGTGTTTATTAACCCTGTCCGCCCATTTTTGGTACATCAATGTACGCCTTTCAATTTTCTAAGTCAATTTTTGTGCCAGATAAATACATTTTGTTGATTTTTGGGCGAGGCTACCAACTGATTTTAACCAATTTTTAATAGCAAGAAGAATCTAAAAAAGCCAGAAGAAAGCGTTCGAGATACTACAAAGTATCTACATATGTTCTTGATCAGCATCAAAATCTAAGTCGATCCAGACATATCTGATGGTCTGTCTGTTGTTGGCTCCTTTAAATTTTGTATACACACTCCTAGCTTCAGATCCACTATTTAATTTGAACAAAATTTATTAAGAGCCACGTCCACAATCGATCAAAATCGATTTATCTGCCATAAAGTTGAAAAATTTTGTACCTATTTTAATGTCCAATGTCCAATGGGCGGGATCGCCCACAAATCATTTTCAATAAAACGAAATAATACTATAAACCTGCCACGTTTGCTTTTAGTTTTAGTTTTTTTTACTTGTTATTAATTATTTACCCTGGATATTAAGTACTTAAGCAAGACTTGGCCACAAAGAAACTCTTTGTCCGATTTAACTCTCTATTGAAATATACATTTAAACACGTTGTGCTAATTATATACTATAAAGCTTGTAATGACACAAATTATTTCTACTTACCCATATACTGATTTGAAAAGCACTCCTTTGCATTGTAATGCCTCACTGGGAAGTCTCTTATTGAGCTAATAAAATACCAATAATATACAATTATTATATGTTGTTACATATGTAATATAGTTAAACAAGTTTGTGATTCATTTTTCATTAACATTTTCTTAAATCGAATCAATTATTAATTGTTTTACAACATAACTGTTAACTATTGATTTATTATCATCGAGAACATGATAAAATATTTACTTAAGTGTACATAACATAACCGAAACTGAGTCAATATGTGTAGAATCATGTAAATTAATAAGAGAAGGGCCACGTAAATTTATCTACCCGTGGATAGTTTGTTTGTCTGTCATATAGAGATGTAGCGCATAACACATGTTTACAGTAGTAGTCGTAGGAGGTGAATGTGTTTAAGCCATTGTGTGTATTGACAACAACATTTTGTTGGATTTCGAGTAATTTTGAAGGTGATAACAAAAACAACAACAACACAAACATTATCAGAAATCATCATAACTATGGTATCTGGCACTACAACTACGAACACTACCCCCATGTAACGGCACTGCATGGCATTACCTTGAAATAGGCAAACCCACCCACACCCACCTTCACACTGTCCACCAATTAAGTGCCTTTGTAAATATGTAGTGAAATATTAAATAACAGCTAAAATTCAAATATTACAATAATACGCGTGCATGACAAAATAATAATTAATACAACAACAGTACACCTCTCTAATGGTTGAATGGTGTGGACGACAACACATATATATGCAAACACTTGTACAAAATACAACACATACAACTACATATCATTCATTTTTATATACAATACAAACAAACAAAAATTCAACATCAAAACAATCAATTGAACATGAATTTGTTGTACAAATAAACACATATTTTCATATGCTGTGTGAATTCCATTCAATAGACTTGTATATGCAAGATTGCGTATGCACTTTGCTTTTATCCAGAGACCAGATTTAACGATTCAAATATGGCTATAACAGATAATTTCATTTTAAATACTTTATAACGAGTAGAAAACATATAAAAGTTATATTAGGCGTATACCAAATCTAGGAGACCTTGCATCATTACGTTTCTTTCAAAGTACAAGTCAGGCTATGCTACAGGAAATGTACACATCCTCGCTTTGAAATGCGTAAATTATGGTAAGAATTGTAAAATTTAAGACGGACACACTTTTTTAATTCATTTAAACAAGAACCAGAACAATTGGAATTTGAAAATTCAGACACCAAATATATCTTCAAATTAGTGCAGGCACCTTATCAGTTTATTTAATATGAAATTCCGAGAAAAATTTTTACTACTCTTGTAGATCCATGTAACGCACTTTATTTTTAATCTTTATTTATTTCAGTCTCTGTCTGTAACACGTTATGTTCTTCCAATTTTAGTGCAAATCTAAACAAAATAAAAAATAAAAAAAGAAAATAGTTACCACTCCTCTCCTATTTACCCACAATCCATGCGATTAGTTACACGAATATTTACCAAAGTAATAGATATGCAAACATTAGCTGTAAAGTGTTGTAGATGAAAAAGAAAATAGGTGGCAGAATGAAAAATCCATTAGAATACAAATACAAGTCTATAGTGATGACAGAAGGAAAAAAAATAAATGAAATTGAACAAATGCGAACTAAAAAGTTTAATTCAAATTTGCCGGTACACACAAGCACAGCATGCATATGTATGTGTATATACTCACCGACCGGATATAAATACAAATCATATCAAGCTGAAGCTAACAAACGTTAAATATTTAAGAGGATAGAAATGAGACGAGACAAGACGCAAAGGAAAGGAAAGGAAACGGTTAAAAAATTTACACAGCATCCTAAATAAACAAGAAAAAGTTCCATTGCATGTGTGAGTGATGTACAAACATAAGCACATCATACACTATAAAGCGTATGTTCTCCAAACACACGAACCGGCAAGCAAGCACTTTCTTTCCTACATTTTGAGGCATATTTGCGCCAAATGGGAGAGATCTGCGAAGCGCCACCCCAGCTATCATATTTACACACAAATCGTGCACAGACATGCACGCAAATCAACCAGTATTTACAAATTTAAATTACCAAACACACACACACACACACACACACGCGCGTACACATTCCCATGCATGCGTTCAATATTTGTAAAGGGAAGCTGCTCTGAACTGAACCGAACTGAACGAACTGAACTTTTCAATTGCAAATGCTATTTGCTTAAACATCTTCTGTTTGCATTCCCGTATCAATCATCCGGCAGTTTTCCGAGTCTGTAAATAGTTGGCCGGGCAAGCAAGTTGATGAAAGATAGAGAAGCTTTTAAAACTAGTCGATTGGTATACTAAAGTGTAATATCTTAAGTGGGATGTGTAAACATTTTTATGTAAGGAAACAAAACAGCGCAAACAAATATTAAATATTCCAATGCCGCACCGTTTGCCCACAAAACCACTCTCAATAATTGGTTATATTGTTATTCACACATTGCCAACATTGTTATCATAATTGCACCCAAACAAATAAACAAACAAACAAAACATTAATTTTAAGAGCAATCAATACACACACAATTATGAAATGTACCAAAAACATGTACATTCGGCTGGAAATCGTACAATTTGATAGAAATTTAGCAATAGTTGTCAAGGAGACATCATTACGAGAAGAGGTAAATGAGTGCGTATGTCGTACTGCAAGCAAATTGGTTTCGGCAAAATTCTCTTGCTATTTATCTTTGTATTTCAATTATTTTCCCACTACATGCTCATGGAATTCAAACAGGTTTTAATTAAAATTTCATTTATGTTATATAATATATAAATATATATATATATGTGTGTGTGTGTATGTGTGTATGCGTCTTCACAAACAATATATCTCATTAAAATTATTTTACATCCAACCACGTTAACCGTACCAGTGTCAGAAACATCACCCAGCATTGCATCACATCAGTGGTTTAATATTAATATGCGTGCATCTGAAATCTTCTTTGCGTTCATGCAAGCTTCATACCTTCTTAATTATGTCAGTACATATATATATTTGTCACTTGTCCTCCTTATACATCATAAACTGCCTTGTATTTGCTCTCCTGGTATACCCTATAGCGTAACGTTTTCTATTTTGGACATTGTGTGTGGACATTGATTAAGAAGTAAAACAATTCATTTGGATTAGACCAAATCTTAAATACCCTGCACCATCTCCTCCACAGTAAGCATTTTGCATCTATTATCATTTGACCGATTTCACATAAAATTTAAATGGAAACTAATGTACGCGTAACGTAGAAACTAATATTTCATCACATTTACCTCAAAATTTAACGACAACGAACGTTCCAACAACACGTTGAGTTACGCACGGACATGGCTAAATCGATTCAGATTTTGATACTGATGAAGGATATGTACGAACTTTGTAAAGTTCTCTGATATCTCCTTTTAAGTACTGCGAACGTAATAAAAAACTTAGTAGACTGGCGTGGAGAGAATATAGCGCACCCCCTTCTCTTCTTCTTCACAAGTTAAGCTTAATGGAGAGCCATCACGTCCGCACTTATACAAATAAGTTGTAACCGCCGGGAAAATTTGAAGTTATGTTTAATTTTGTCCATGGATTTACTAATTTTCCATACCCTGATAGTTAAAATGAATCGACGGGTTTATGAGTGCACCTTCTTATTGGAATCTTAGTTGTTTTTTTTTTTTTGATATACGACCAAGAAATGTGAAATCTTCATAGAAAACTTATTCCTTCAGGTCAGTATAAAAAAATCAGTTAAGAGGCACGTCTACAATCGACAAAAATCTATCTACCAACCACAAAAATTGGACTACAAAGTTAAAATTTATAATTATCACGTTCGCTGAGGTACCTAAAACCCTTTCTTGTAGCGCAACTGAAGTATAAGGTGATATAGTGTTAAAAGAATGTAATAAGGTACCTGCCACGCCCACATTATATATATATATATATATGTAGAGAATATAAAATATTTGGCTTAAACCAAATATAGCTTCTTTACCTGTTCATTTATCTACAATCGCATATGTAGAAATTATTGTAATTCGCTGGAAGCAATGTGTACATTAAAGCTAATCACACGAACAATATTTTTATCTAATTTGCTCCCTAAAATAGAAACGTGTATTCCATGTATAAAGGGTAACTAGACATTTTAAACTTTTTTATAGTTTTGGGAAAACTTTGTAATGTTACCCACTACCAGAAGCTTACAATACAGAAAAAGATGCTATCACATGTGAGAGGAACCCGTTCACTTGAATTTGTGTGTATAACTAAAAAGTCATTTTACTAAATTCTCCGATATAAACTTTGACGCAAAATTAACCTAATAAAACTCATTTCTATAAACTGTTGTCAGAGTCATAATATTTATATAGCCTGTGTGTGTGTGTGTGTGTGTGTGTGTACTTTTACAATTTGTAAATATGGAATAACATGTGAAGCGGATAAATCAATTTAATGAACGTAATAACTTTAAGCACACAAGTGGAAGTCACTTATGTATAAATTATTTACTATTACAGTTCGTTTATATCATTCGCATTAATCAGGGCAATTGAAATTATACAAAAAGAAAAACAACAAATCACTCTCGTTAAATTACATATATTTCATGTATTGTAAAATGGATTATAGTTCTGTGTGTGTGCGAGTGTGTGTGTGTGGTATGTGTGATATTGTGTGTGTATCATTACTGATAGAAACTGACACATTAATGCAGAGGTTACCAATTGCAATATGAAAGAAAATTCTTCTCAAAGTCCGTAAAGCCACACAGCAAGTCTTTTCATCAAAATATTGAATTATAAAATGGTCACGCCCACATAACAATGAAAAATGTGTGAAATTTGACCTTTTAAATGTTTATGTACACTCTCTAAAGAGTTTATGAGTTCGACTTGTTTGTAATTCCGTTTGCAAGCACTGAGAAGGAGGCCACCGATGATCATTCAATATATCACAAATACATTCTTGATCAGCATCAAAATTCTAAATCGATCTAGCAATGTGTGTCTGTAAGTCCATCTATTGTTGCTCATACTCACGGCCATAAATTTTTCATATATTGAGATAAAATTTTTATACAAACTATTCTAGTTTCTAGCAATACACCTACATAAACAATCAGATACCTGCCACGCCTACATTACACATATATATACATACTCGTATATGTTTGAAGATTATTTAAGATTTTACCTAAATTTTTTTCACTTATTATTTATTAGACTTAATTTTATAATGTATGTAGGTTGTATGTTAAACTCAAACAAAATATGTGTTGTAATAACAATAATACAATAATAACAACAATAATTATTGTAATAAAAATAAATATTTTTTACAATGAATCACCTGCCAGTGATAAAATTGCATAACAATGCAAAATTCATTCATTTCATTCATTCCAGCTTCACGGATTCTAACAGAACCTGTTAACGTATTTACAAACTGTTTACCTGTCAACTTGATAAAAGTGTAGTTCGCTTAGTGTAGGTGTCAATGAGTGTGTGGTTGTGTAAAACAGAAAACAGAACTGCCAGCGGTTGTAGTATAATAAATAATACAACAGAGCTTAAATGAGAAGACAAACGGACAGACGGACAGACGGACATACATATAGAAAGACGAAACTGTGTGCATATGTGTGCATACAAACATAAAATATATTTTAATGTACGTTGATATTTTGCATTTATAATAAATTTATGCATCAATGGCGCGAATATACGTTGAGGCTGCTGAATACACACATACACACATAGTTCTATACACATGCACCCACATTAGATATATACATACATGCATAATGACTACCATCTGATAGAAATTGCATTACTTGATATATACATATACACATATTTATATAGATGTATATATACATGTATATGGATGGTAGTCGGACACACTTGGCGCTTCACTTTATGTATGCACTTCACACAACATCACTATCGCATACAAATTGCTGCCATTACTGGCATTTGTTCCACTAAAAGTCGGTCTATAGCATATTCTGTGTTATACTTTGTAACCCACATGCGCTTACTTTTGCCTACATGCACATGCATATGTATTTGTACGTATGTTAGTTTGTTATGTTATGTTATGCACACACATGTTGATAAACTATATTTTCCTTATACATATATTTACACATGTTTATATATATTGTATGTCCATTATACACACACCAGAGTGTAAAGTACACCATACGGCTGCAAATACTTGAACATACACATGGCGCAATCATCATCATTCTTCACACTCTTCGGTACGTTGATTTAAATTCTGTGGATGAGAGCGTTATGTAGTAGACTAAAGTTTCTTTTATATGCTCACACAAAAGTGTTTTACCACACATCCAGTATGTGCACTAAAAATTTTAAGATGTTGCACTTCTTACCCTTGCCGCACTGCTTACTGCTTACACCTGCTTTTACTTACGGTAATATGTGTGTGTTTACATTTCATCACTCGCTATTCATATTTTACAAGGTTACGTGTATTTTTTTTTTTTTTTTGAACATTTCTACAATGAAAATGTTAAGTATTAAAAAGATTTCAAAAATGAGTAGAATTTAAAAAAAAATCACATAAATAGGAAACTTTAACATTTTTTTTTTTTTTATGGGAGACCTAACCAAAGAACGACATAATCTGCTGTTGTTTATTGTTATTAAACAATCATGTGCAACACTTCCTCTTCCTCTTCCTCTTCCCATTAAAAAGTACAGTACTAGCCAATAAAAAAAATACAAATAAAATAAAACAGATTGTTACAGGATGTATCGTCCTTTTGTATTGTATATTTACAAAATGTGGGTGTGGCAGGTATCTGACTATACGCTTTTACGATGTTTATCATACATATCAACTTTCTCGTTGGATTTCACATTTAAAAGAAAAAAATTTTTATGGGCGGGTCCTGCCCATATTTGATACCTTAATGAAAGAGGGCAATATAAATAATTTAACTTTGTAGCTCAATTGATAGAGAGAATTTGGTGATTTGTGGGCGTGCCTCTCAACCGAACCATCCAAATAACAACCTGCCTGAAGAATGCTCAAATTTATGTAGAAAATCTCAGCTCAATATCGGAAAAAGTAGCGACCGTTAAAGTGCCCTCAAGGTTGGACATTGATTTTTTATGTTAATCAAGAATATATATATACTTTGCTCTATATACTCTATACTCGATTCCTGCAGCTTTCCAACCCAATGACAAACTAAGTATAACGCTTATAGAAGCATACAATACATTACACAGAAATCTGTACCACACAAAGCCAATATTTTATGGATATATATGTATGTGTGCGTCCGTTTGTGTATTTGCCGCAGTAATAATTACCCTATATGCTACGGTCGTTCTGGTATTGTCAAACTCGTAAAGAAACATTGATAGCTTATAAAACACTAAAAAATAAAAAATAAAAAAAAACGACAACAAACCAAAGCCAGAATTATGCACTTGTTGTTTCATGTTGTGCCATACAATTTAAAAAATGTCCATTTTCCTTTATTATTATCGGAATAACTTTTAATTGTTGTTTAACAACAAAATGGTTCCACATAAGATGGGAGGGGGTATATGAAGTTTGTCAATCCCTTTGCAACATCCCGAAAAAAGGATTCTGTGGCCCAACAAAGTATACATACCCCAGCCCTTATGTGAAGATATCCTCCAACAAATCTAACCTAAAAATTGAACCAATCAATCAACTTTATCCTCCATTTGTTCACATTTTCATGTTAAAAATTAATTTCTTTGATAACCGCACCAAAACGCTAAAGTTAATGTTCCTGAAAACGCCCACATTAACATTAAACTATATGTGTGATGTGTACAATTGTATACACATGTGACTGCCCTCATAAAACGCTTAGTTAAACGTATTTAAAAAAGTTTCGTTCATAACTTTTAAGCATTCTTTCCCACACAAAAAAAAAAGACGAAAAAAAAAACACAGGTTGTTAGCAATATTCGTATGATGATATAAAAAACTGAAAAATATCCCAACCTTCAGATTGTCAAACAAAGACAAAGACATTGGACTTTAATTTTTATGCTGATCAAAAACATATAAACTATGTCATACCATCCTTAAGTAAGGCTTTGTCTGAAAAAAAAAACTCTATATACTATGAGGACTTAGGTTTATATTCAACTGAGAAGCAAATTGAGAAACTTATTTTAAGGTGGTCTATCCCATTGGACTTATCAACTTACCGACAAACGTTTTCACAATGTCGGCAACTGAGACCATTGGTATTAAAGACGAGGTTGATTCAACAGGCGAATAAGATTTAACCTTGTCGCCATCAATCATACGTATATGGGAGTATATATGAACTTTGTCAAAACGTTTGCAACGCCCAAAAGGAGGCGCCGGAGATCCTACATTCAGAATCAGCATCTAATACTAAGTGGATCTAGTCATACCTCTCTGTCGCGGTCTGTTTATTCTATAGTGATCACTATCCTGGCCGTAAAATTTATTTATTGATTACTAATTTGTGTTGGTAGTTTTCGTACGAAGGTTGGTATTGGACACAATGAGCCAAGCGAGACGTCTATAATGCTTTTTATTTGACAAAAATGGATAAAAAATTGTTAATTAGAATTCTTTCCCATATAACGATATTTCACAAAGACACTTATGTGAGAGGGAAAAAGTCTTTTTCCCATCACATATATTATTTTTTAACTTTGTATATATAAAAAAATTATTATTTTTAATAGGAGTAGGCTGTGAATTCTGTAGTTTTGTAGGTTGTCGCTTTTAACAATTTTTTTATATATTTAAGAAAAATTATTGAAGCAGTAGTAGGCTCTGCATTTTTGTAGTTTTGTAGATTGTCGCTTTTCATTTTTTTTCTATATAAAGGGAGGATAGATTGTACAAGGGATTAGTTCGAGTTGATTATATTTAATAGTAACATGTATAAAAAAAAAAAAAAGAAAAGCGTGCTCAAGCGTATTGTACGTCGATACTCGGGCATTATTATTAAATATTTTGATAAAAAATTTAAATTAGCTTCACGTTTTTACTGCGCTGTATATATGGATAAAAAAAAATTATTTCAGAATAATTCAGTTCAAGCTAAAATTCCAATTAATCTATATTTAATATGTCTGCGCCTGCATGGAAACAATTTTCATATTATCATGCGGAATTCATTTGCTGTTTTATATATCATACATTACCACCGTTGTGGTGCGTTTACACGTATATTCATAAAACGCATTATAATAAGAACCGATACCATCAAATACATGAATTAAATTATTTATCAAAATTGCTGTATGACCGTAACGAGCTGTTCCCATATTATCTAAAGATTTCCATTTGCGATTACGAACATCATACCGATCAACTCTGGCAACGGCATTTTTTTTCGGATGTCTTACCACCAATACAATACACATGCGTCTTATCGGATACTGCACAAAAATCATTTCGATCAATATATGATTTGGGGAAACTTATCCACTTTGGTGTTCTCGGATCAAAGCGAACAAACTCCTAATCTGTCCACATAGTAAATAGCGTTGTTCAGTTCCACCGATGTCGTATATCCATCAAAATCCATCGGTGGCCCCTCCTTCCACTCCGATATTTCCGTATTGTAGATATCTACTTTACTTGTGGGTAATGATGGAGTAGAACCGTGAATATACAAAACCATCACTAACATAAATCAAATGTCCAAGAGCAACAGCCCCAAAATTAAGACGACTAGTTGGCATATCAGGCATAGGTGTCCACTTATTGAGTAAAAGATCGAATCGTTCACCATAACCTGTAGCCACACTAGAAGGATTCTTAAATAAATCTCCAAATACATAGAAATTTTTATAAGTAGCGACTGTACGAGTTGATCTTCGGGGGTTTCTCATTTGCGGTATATAGATGTCATTCCAAGATGAATCGTACAATTGACAGATTTTGCCTGCTACTAAAATCAATTTTGATGGTGTCGTTGATTTACGCGGCTACGTGAACTTAATGTTTGGTTTACTTTCATTCTTTGGATATAACTGATCTTCCACAGACTTTGTAAGCAAGTCTTTAAACTCACTATTCCTTTTTAATTAAGAGCTCTTCTATAAAATGCTGTTGTATGTCATTCGTTTTAATTAATGGCAAACGAACATGTGACATCAGCTCCGTTAAATGCATTTTACGATCATCTATATCGCATTTTATCCAATTTATAACAGCTCCATAAAGAATTTCTTCACGTTGAACAGAAAGATCATCGCTGGATAATATATCTTTAAGCTCTTCAAAGGACATCTTTAAAAAGGATTCATCCGCAACAAAATATTCGAAATTTTGTAACATATAATCAGTACAATACCCTAAGAGAACCTCACATGAATGTAAATCAGTAAATCTACGTGTAGTTAAACAATTGGTGGTATTTAATGTTTCCTTCCAATAATCGCCACATTGATCTACAATCCATTGAATTTGAAGAATGTTCGAAGCAACGAGTAACAATTGGGCAGTATCGTCGTCAATCGAAATTCAAAGATATGCAAAATATAAAATTCATAATAATTAAATAAATTAATTATGAAATTAAAAAATTCTTATATAATTATGAAATGAATATAAGAAAAAGACAAATGTAGTACAATTTAATATGAAATTTGTAATACAATATATATATATATTAAAGGTATAATATATGTTTATTTAATTATGTGTTTTTTTTTTAATTATTTCACAAACAATGATGGGTATGTCCACTCAACTTATTGAGTTCTTACGACACTGAGATAACTTTAAAAAGTTAAAAATCTCGTGTTCGACGTTGAGGAACATTAAAGGAAACTTCACCATGGAAAACTGCTTTAATCAAATCAACTATAAATGATAATCTCAGATAAATTCTCTTAATTTCAAGTGAAGGTAAATGTGTTAATTTTAAATGATCAGTATAATGCGGCAAGGGGATATCCTGTCTCCACCCTAGCTCACGTAGGGCAAATAATAGAAACTGTTTTTGAACAGATTCTAAACTATCAATCTTAGTTCGGTAGTAAGGAGACCAAATAACACATCCATATTCTAAAACGGGCCTGAACATACCACACCCACTATGCAACATCATCTAAGCGATATTTAGTTGTTGTTTTTTTACTCGTTCTCTGTATACCTGTTTATCTCTTTGCCTAGTTTCACGACGTTGCATTTTTAATGGGTATGAAATATTTGCGCATAACGTGTAATACATTCGTACTCGATTTTAACTCAAATGCATGTATGTACGTGTTGTGTTTATGTTTGTGTTTATGTTTGTGTGAGTGTTATGCATATACCATAAGTGTGGTAAGCCAATTTAAAACTTTAGCTTTTGTTTATTCTCGGTATGAGTTCGAATATCTTTATACTCTGCAGAAGCTATTAAAGTCTGGCACATATTCTCTTACGCTTTATTCCATACTTTGCACATGCCCTCCAGTTGGCTCTTTTCGGGTAGACAGCATGATTTATTGTATAATAACACTTAGTGTGTGCGGAGTAAAGTTAACACCCCATTAATCATTTGGCCTCTTCTCCAAACCCCAAATGCGCTCGCACAGCTACTTAAATCTGTAAAATTATGCATAACAATACGCTAGTCCAACAAACGCTCAAACAACAACACCTAGTCATGCATTTACAATCCATACACACTCATACGTACATACGTACATACGTACATACATTCAGTAATAAAGCCAACAAAAATATATATTTTGTGTTAACAATCCAACAGCATTTAAGCTGCAGTATTTAAAATCTATTTTCACAGTATGCGTTGTGTGTGTGTGTGTGTGTGTGTATGTGTATGTGTTGTATTTTTGTCTTTGTTTGTTCTTTTTGTTTTTTTCTTTTTTACTGGCTGCCGTATGAATTGTACTTAAAAAATAAGCGAAACAAGTGCAAATGCTTTAGTCGGTCAAGCTCGACAATTTAATACTCTACACTACCACTTGACTTTACAAATTATGCTACAATTAGTTTAGTTGTGTCAGGTATTGCCACATAAGTCTCTTCGTGATGTATCGTTATGGGAAGGGATTCTAAAAGTGCTCCCATTCAGTCCATTTTCAATAGGGTTTCTTTCTGAGCCAAGACATAGTCTTGTATCAAAATATATAAAAAAAATGCGACCAATAGCTTGCGCACACATGACATGGTTAAATCGATTTCGATTTTAATTCTCAATCAATTGATATAATTGAAGGTGGGATAGATGGGGCATTTACCGTTTAGGAGTGGGCGCGGTGCTACACAGACGTAGCAAGGAACGTTTTAGCTTTCATATTCAGTTTTAAGCTGTATACGTTTTTTTGTAAATTGTAGGCGTGTTTGTTGTATATGTGTGACTACGCCCATTTCTATGACATCAATGGATGGCGTAATTATGCATATATAAACTAATTTTTAACTTTATAGCTCATTTATTTGTGGCATATAAGTAGAATGTAATCGATTGTGGGCGTGATTCTTGATAGATTTTGTCCAATTTAAATAGCGTTCTGCATGCAAAACTTGAAGTGTATGTTTCAATTGAATATGTCAAAATGTATGACTGTAAAAGTGCCAAAAACAGACGGACACATCTAGATCGTTATAGATTTTGATGCTAATCAAGAATATATATACTTTGTTGAGTATCTGATGCTTTTTTCTATATGTTGCAAATGGAATGACAAACTTAATATACACCCCTTGTTATAGGGAGGGTATAAAAATTGGGCAGCTCCCCCGTTGTGTTATTAAATGCAAATGAATTTTGTTCTCCTTATTATTTAGCATTATAGAATTTAATATTTTTAGAATAATTTAGAATGTTGGCCAAGAATCAAAAATCAAATATATTTTTTTTACATACACTACGTAAACATATCCATAAATATATAAAGAATAAGGCATAAGGAAAATATTGATATTGCATCAAAGTTGTAATGTTTGATTTTACGGGTCATTGGATGTCAACTAGCGTAGCTGTGCAGAAAGTTTGGCTGTTCCATTTTAAAACACAAACATTGTTAAGGATTCTGGCAGTTGACTTATGACATTTACTTTGTTTGGGCAAAATGTATAATATATAAACATCGACCTAGGCAATAACTGTGCTCGTTTATACACTCTATATATATAAATATTGAGCCTTAAGTATCGATTCATGATGGTAAGATTATTTCTGAAGCACAGAACGGTTACCGTTTGTAGTGACTTTGACCAACAGAAAGTACACAAAGGCAACAACAAATGTAACAATAATCACTGCATTTCAGTTCAAGTATTTCAGATCAAGGCGAAAAGCAGTCATTTGTGATTTTTATACAATTTATAATCGCCATTTAATTGGGCTTCCATTCGTATGGATTAACTCTCTCCACCATTCAATTAAAACACAACAATAAATAATTCTGTGTAAAGTCCCTTAACAAGGTAAATGAAATATGTACCTACCATTAATATGTTTTCAATTCTGTGAATGTTTTTTCTAAAATTCTATGAATTGTGATTTTTAAACAGTACAGCCATCAGCCATCAGCCATCAAATAATACCAAACCTTAATCATGTAACATTTAAATTACATTTTTATTTTACTTATTATTTATACATTGTAACGTAATCTAGTACAGGTGTGTATATCTTGTACTCATTGTACGCCAAGTAAAAAACTAAATTGGAATTAAGTCAAACCTTTAATACCCTCTGTAGCATAAAGTGTAGCGGGTATATGATTACTCGATATTCTGCGTTCAATTAAGTTTTTTTGTAAATTGTGGGCGTGTTCGTTATCTGAATCCGCCCATTTTTTGCACATCGATGAATGAGCTAATTATAAATAGAGGTTTTTTGGTTGATTGTGGGCATGGCACTGAATCGATTTTCTACATTTTACAATAAATAAGAAATAGCATGCAAACAATAGACAGAGACACGGACAGACATGTCAAAATTGACTCAACTAACTCAACTTGGTGATCGAGAACATGTGTCCATATATAATTAAATTTAAAGGAATGTCTCGCGTTATGTAAAGGGTCCAACAAAGTAAGAAAACTTTCACATCAAGGCAATAAACCGTTACTTTTATATTCACCACATAGAATAAATTTGTCATACCGTTTGCAACATCCCTAAGGAGGCATCAACATAAATATATAAGTTTATCTAGACATGTCCGTCGGTGTATCCGTCTGTTGTAGGCACTCTAACAGTCGTAAATTTTCTGTACGCAGAAGGCTACTTAAATTAGGCGAAATCGGTTAAAAGCCACGCCCATAATCGATTAAAATTTATATATCTATCACAAATTTCTAACTATAAAGTTGAAAATTGATACAAATTTTTATAATCATCGAAAATTATAAACGATAGTTATAACCAGACACGCCCTTACTTTACGAAAAATCTTATTCAGCATAAAACTTGACTTGGTAGTTGATACGTAATACAAACACTATAAGAGGAAGCAATCAAACAAACCTGCCACGCCTACTCTTTGTATGAACATGTTAAGGGTGTTTAAGATTTGACTTAAGCTAAAATTTAGTTTTTTTACTTGTTACACCCACCACCGTTAAGTTGAATATAAATTGTTTTCCTTGTTTATGTAGGTACATGTATTGTACAGTGGAAGTTATTGTTTTTTTGTGTTTTTTTTTTTTTAAATATTGAATACAATGTATCTACCTTTTTGTTGTTCTTAATCTTATACAAGTTTCTTCTCTTTTGACGCATACTAACTATTCTGGTAAGATACGTAGGCACGCGTAATCATTTACCGTAGCATTTTAAAGGATATGCTGACACTGATGCATAGCATTGTGGTATGTACCATATACTGTCGTTTCTTAGTTGAATATTATGTAGATTTTAGAGTACAATTAAGTTAGGGTGGGCCAAATGAGACAGTTATACAAAAGTGCCGTCGGCAGCATTTACTTGCAATGCCTTTGATTCTAATTTTCTTATTTCACCGCGAACAGCTTCACAAACAGACAAACGAACATAACTAAATTAATTTAGTATAGCATGCTGTTTAAGAATATACAGGGGATGGACAAAATAATGTGAACACCTTACTTGATTTATTTATCTATTTATTTACCTTAATGCAGAAAAGAAAAAATTTACAATTTTTTGTTCTTTTTTCAAAAGTTGGTTGCGCTGTCGCGACAAATAAGATTTGTTATAAATTGTTAGTGTATTCGCTATACGACCCCGCCCTACTCAATCAATGCTATTTATACTTGTTTCAAGTTTCAATAAGTACTGTAAAGAATTTATGACTCGAATAATGTTGCAATAAACTCCTTGTTAGATTAGATACAGTTTATACGTGTATATTTGTTTTATTTAAAAAAAAAAATTCAAAAATTTCAATTTTTGCTCACTTGTATGAACTTAACGCTTATTGTTGGACAAAAGTTTGATAAAATCGTGCCTTTGAATTAATTTTGTAAATGGATTTGTAAGCACATGTGAAACGCGTATGTTGGTATAAAAAAGTTCATTAGAAACCCAAAAAATTAATTCATACTCGTTGCTACCGTTTATCACATTTGGCATAAACAAGCAACACGTATGTACAATATATGTTTTTTGAGTATGGCTCTATAGCAAAACAACTTTTTATTCATTGAGTGAAAATATTGTGCCTAAACACGGTCGGCTAACTGCATAAGTACACTTAACAACATATCTCAGCATTAACAATCATTTAATAAATATTTAAAGAAGTTAGATAAACTTTTATTTATTTGACTATAATACTTTTACAGCTTAATAGGAATAGTTTGATTATTATTTTTTTATTTTTATATATATATATATTTCAATTTATACTTTTGGCTTTAATATTGGATTCCGGCTTATTCTCTCTGATCATCATTAGTAACTGCAGCATCATGAGAGCTTGTACTTTATCTAGGGGATCCATAAAGCCCCGCTGCAGCCACTTGGGTATGGTGGTGCGTGCATGACTGAAACCCAATTTATTCAAAATATAATCAATGCCGTATGGTTCAATAGATTTGCCAGCCCAATAGAGAATGCGCACCGTTGGTTCCAAGTGCCACGTTTGACACTCGAAATGCCGCCAATCTCTTACAAACGAATCTGGATCGAGGCATGAGGGGCCGGCATTTACTTGCTTCAATAACGGTTCTGTGGTTTTCGTGTTGGTTTTTAGATTACCATCCACAGATATATTAGCGTTGGTATTTGACTTTGTTACGGTAAACTCGCTATTATCCGTTGCCAAGTTGTTGACACTGTTCGCTAACAAATGGGGTGCCGTCGAAGTATTGGCGGCTTGTAAATCTTTAAAACTATTTGTGGTTGAAATATTTGCTTTAGTTGTATCCATAGATTGTTGCAGAATTGTTTCTTTGGATGGCTCTTCATTATTAATGAGTTTTAATTGATGTTTCTGAGAAAGATTTGGTGAATTAGCTCTAGCTGTTTGAGCTCCAATCTGGAAAAGATTTGTACGAAGGTAAACGTTTCCTATTCAGTTGATGGAAATCATTGGAAACTTACCACTTTTTCTTTTTCTTTCACGTACGATGTAATTAAATCGTGTAGAAAGAAAAATGCATCCGCATCCACCGTCACGAATATATGATCATCAAAATCTGTGATGAAACTGCACAAAACTTCCGGTTTAGATTCAGTGGGTAGTGGGGTCGTTGGATTTTGTTTGTGTTCAGTTTTAAAATGCAGATGGAGACTGGGCAGAGCGAATATTACTTCGCGATCTTGTGACTTGGCTAAATTACTAATACTGGAGGCAGCCGATCGGGCACGCTCTATGGAATTCGAAGCTACCTCCCGATCATATTCCAGCACAGGAAAACGATCCACTGCTACGTGTAATATATAAAAATAAATAAATTGATTAAATTTTGAATATTATGTTTTTGAGATGTTTCTGAATTGGGAGTAATTTCTATATCTTTGTTATATATATCAGCATTTAGAGCAGACATCTTCTTAATGCCGATCTTTAAAAAAATAATAATAAGCTAACTCACCATCAATTTCACTGTTGGCAAACGCATAATGGAACCATTCTTTAAGTGTTTTAAATTGTGGTGGAAATACTATATTCCTGCTGATGCGACTAACCACAGCCATAGAGTGGTTTTGTTGCTGCACCTCCGTAGTTTGACCCAAACAAGATGTCAAGGTCTGCGTTATCAGTATCTGTCCGGTATTATAATCTTGATGGGCTTCAGTGGTAAAGTTGATGAACGGTGACTTCAAACTGAACAAAGCCCAAGATTTGGATTTAAAATTTATGCCATGAAAACAGGCCAACGAAATATTGTTGCCGTGTAATTCCATAGAACCGCCTAAAACGTTGCCGTGCCTGGGTAGGCGTGTCACTAAGGTAGGCACTACCAGGCCAGCAACCATTTCTAGAGGTTTCTGCCAATGACGATGATGGCGGGCATCATTATTGCTAATCGGCACATTTATATCGCCCTGCATCATTTTTTTCTTAAACTGTCGCCTTTTCATGCTGCTATTGCGCTCATGAAGCCGCGGCTCCAAGCTGGAAAACACTCTTTTCGAGGATTTGAATTGCTGGGAAAAGAACTCTTCTAGTTTATAATACATTTTTAGTAAATCCGCTGTGGTTGACTTTGATATCATAATTTGTAACTAAAGAAAAACAAATCGTAAAAATCGTAAAAATAATTCTTAATTAAAGTTTGGTTTCTTCCTACCTGATCCCACGACAGATCGCCATGTATAAATATCATGGTTTTTGGTTGTTCATTGTCCAAGGTGACCGTACTCGCATCAACAGTTGTCGTGGTGCCCTTATTCAGCAAACACGTTTTCCATTCATCTTTCATAGCGGCTGAAAAGGAACTGATGCGAGTCATCAATACCGAAGTGCCCATATAATCTAATCTCAATTCCAAAGCCATAAAACTCAGGCCCATCGTATGGCACGGTTCGACGCCTGACTCCTCCTTAATGTGGAACCGAGTATTGATTTTGTTCACCTCAAAGCTGCCGCCCACAATGCCACCTTTAGCATCCAACGAGGATCCACCCAAATAAATGCCCATGTACATGTTTTTATAGCCTGTACTGCCTATGGAGAGTCGACCATCTGATTGGAAATCTTTGGTGAGCCACACCACGTTACCCATAACGTTTCCCATGTTCATTTGAACGTTGAGTTTCGTAAAGTTAACGGCAAATAACACCAACGTCTCCCAGGCAGTAATTTGATTCTTCTCCGAAGGCGGTGTACTCGAGTCACCACTGGACGACTTAACCAAGGACTTTAATTTATTTGCTGGCATCACCACCGGCGTTCGAGTTGAAGTGAACGTTGGTGCTACAAACTCAAGCGTTAATTTGTCTTGGGGATATAATGTGTCCGCTGGAGACTTGTTAATATCGGGACGCACTTCACCTCGGGGGGTCGATGGTGTACCCGAAGAAGATTCATTTTCATTGGTAGACTGTTGAACACTCAAATCTCCCAGAAACAAACGTCGCACAATTCGGCGGCGATACCAAGCCTTGGGGAATGCCAATATTTCCGTCAGCCGTCGCATATCATACTTGAAAGAAGCACTTCCTATATCTACTATAGTGGAAAATCGTATAACGGCTCGCGACTGATCCAATACTTTTTTGGATGAGAGTGGTGACGGCTCTATATAGACTTTGCGACAACGTGTTATATGAAATTTCACAAACTCCACATTAATACTCAGGGAATCTTTGCGCTCCGTGTCGGTGAGAGGAGAGAATTGTGCTTCCTTAATATTAGTCTTCTTGCCACCATACGGATGGAATATGTAGACATTGAAATCAGCCAAGCAGCCAGTAACACTCAAGCCACCATGATGTGTTTTATCCTTATCGGCAGCCGGAATAGAAGATGGTAAGTGACTGGACGAGCCTGTTAAAGGTCCTACGTTTTGCTGCTCTTCATCGGCCGATCTCTTCGAACTGAACACAATATCCAAACTGGGCAATTGCAGCATGCACTCAACCCTGGATACCGGCAAACACGAGAATCGAAATGTTGATGGTTGCATATGGAAGTACACAATAACATCCACCGGGAAAGATGCATACGTTACATAATTACTCGGTAAAATGTCTAAATTGACGGCATTTGTGGTCGGAGTTTGAGATTCGCTACTGTTTGATTTCGTGGGTATGGGTTCGAGTGTTTGCTCCAAGAACTCCAAAATGTGAGGTGAAATGATAGTCTCTTCTGGTATGGATTGTAAAGTCATCCATGCAAACAATGAAGCCCGCTTACTGCTCAAACGACGATACGTACCCGCTGAAGATCCCGAATAATGACTTTCCAAGCCTGCAGCAGTGGCTGTTCTTCCACTTTCCGTTATGGGTTCAACTGTGTGTGATTGATAGTGTAGCTTCACATCCAAGCCGGGTATGTGAAATATGGTCAAGTCGGATAACATGGCGCTGGATGTATTATAACGCAACTTACTTTTGTCGCGATGACGACGAGACGGCGTTGGACTACCCCAATCATAGCCAACGCTGCGCTCCCTTTTATGAGTTTTTACACTAGTAGGGCCGCTCACCACAAAACGATCATCCGTTGATTCTTTGGTGTGCAAAACACACTTTCCGGAATTCACCAACACTTTTATATCCAACTCAAAATCTATATTCGGCTCCTGCTGTTTCTGTTGATATTGATATTTACGCCTCATTTCCACTGAAGTGCCATCGATATCGATCTCACTGCGCGGCAACTCGCTTGTACCCTCGCCAGCACGTAATTCCGACTCATTATTTCGTCGGTCTTCGTCGCTATCAGCATTGGGCAAGGAGCTTTGTCTCATGGATTCGGAGAAGGTGACACGATTGGCAGGACATGTTCTTAGCGAAGAACTGCGCGAATGCCCAGAAGCCGGAGTACTTTGCAAACTGGACATTTCATCATTTGACGCTATGGGATCTAAACGCCTACTCATATAGTTCGGTGAGCCGTCATCTGTCTGGTCCTTGTGTGACCCAACAAATGAAAAAGATCTGTTCGTTGCTTTTATGCCACGTCGCATAGAAGGTCGCTTCCATTTCTGTATCATGTCCCGCCTGAAATATTTGAAACAAATGGCCTGCAACTCCTGTAAACGCTTCTCCTCTAAACCAATGGTTTTGTGGGATGCTCCTAAGGTGCGCAAATCATTGATAATCTTTAACTGTTCGGCCATTTCTTTTTCCATCATAAACGAACGCTTCTTAGAATCAATCGTAGGATCAAAAACGAATGCTGGCAAATTTTCAAACTTCCTCTTACGCATAAAGGACTCACCGCCGTTATGATCTCCTTCATCACTGTCTGGCGAATCGATGTTGGTGTCCTCTTCCTCAAACCCGGTCAACATTGTTAATGTGTGTCCCAGGGATGATAATTGTTTGCCTATGTTTATATCTAAATGTATGTCAACGCCTTCCATTTGCCACTTGACGTTCAACAGCCACTTGGCGTTCTCCATTTTTCTAGCGGCTATAGTGCGCGAGCACACCTCGTACGTGCCCTCCGACACAACGCACACGTTCATGATGGGTTCGTTGGGGTTAGGCTTCCAATCATCCAACGTAGTCTCAAAGTCATCGGCAAACCTTAAACAAAGACCCTGAAATTTCCCCTTAGACACCAGAGAACCTGAATTACAGGCGGATATAATGGTGTTCTCCAGAGTAACCACCACCGCTCCTTTGGGTTCAAAGTCTTGATAGGAACGTGAGCCCCACGACTGGAATTATCACATGTAAGAAAACAAACATCCAATCAACACGAAAGCACTTACATTAGCCATATGATTCAAGGGCAGGCATATGCCCATGTCCTCCACGGTCAGTTGTAAAAACAACGTTGACAAATTGGAACTGGCAATATTGCTTAACTGGCCAAAGGCAACACGATCAAATACCTGTTGCGACTGCGACTGACTGTTCACATTTAGATTGGCCCTCTTCTCCGTCCAGTACTCGTACGCGTTCTTATAATTCAACCACACCAATATGGCCTTATCAACAGCTATCGGCTGAATGTATACCAGAGGACGTTTTAACGTTAGCAATATTAGCTCTTTGTCTTCGTTAAGTAACTCATCTTGGAATGCATTACGTAAACCGATAGTCGTATGAAAGAACGCATATTGTTGGAATTCTGGCTCGGCTTCATCGAATATTACGTTTCTGATTAGCTGGCCCAGCGATAGATTGAAATCTATGTGGGCCTTGCCAAACAATTTGCGGTCGTTACCTTCGCCAAGGTTCTTGACACGATTCGACAAATGCAACTCTAGAGTGCCAGTTTCAAAGCGAACGGCCGAATTACAAGGAGTGGTAGCCGTCAATTGTATACGTTTCATGGACACATTGATCCAAAACAGAATACGTTTGAGACTCGACTCTTGTACACTGCCGCTGTCGCTATCCTCCGACCACAGTGGCACCGGCTTCTCACCGCCGTACACTTTTTGCAGCACTTCGTTTATTTCGCGCATAAATACCTTTTGAACGAACACTAAATGGTTGAGCAAATCGGTTGTAAGGCAACGCTCAAACTCGCCAATTTCCGCTGAAGCATTCACATAGCCACCCTGACGCAAGACAATGCCTTCGACTCGTTCGGTTTCCTGAAGGTTTTAATTCAATTCAAATAAAATTCTTTTCTATTTATTATGCATGTCGTATCACCTCTTGACGATGTTCGGGTATATACTCGGCACTCACATGAACCATCGGCAATGCTATACAGGCCTCTGAAGGCAAATTCATTTCATTCTTAATTATGCAAGAAGCAAATTAATTAAATTCATTGGTCGCGGATAAAAAAGAAAATTGAATTCAAGATAACTCACCCTCACCTGAATTTTGGTATTAAAACTCAGAGTGTGCGTTGGTAAATCGATTACGAATTTGGCACGATTGCCCGACACCCCCTTCGAACTTACTTGATTCATGCGATATTGAGCCTGCAGGGATGGCAACAGGGCTGCATTAATTGATAGACTCTGCAACAGCACATTGAACTGCATAACCAAGGGCTGTAATAAACCGTTGTGCTGCGGCTGGTTGCGGACATTCTTGTTTATTTTATTTCGATTTTGCTGTTGTTGGGCTTTCTCCTTGGCATCTAGGCCTGAAGCCGCCGTTTTCGCATGGAAAGGAGACTCGGGCTCATCACTTGTATGAGCACGAGCTGTTGTGCGCCCCGAATTACGTCCCACTCGCAATTCTTGCAGCGTAGATGACAATTGTTTAGACGATCGTGTCATCATGCCGTGCAAGGCTACCGGATGTTGAGGTATTTCGATATTAACTGGACCAATAGACAGCAAACCGCTATTTTTATCGCGACCTCGTTTCGTTAGGCTGGAGTACAACGTTTGACTTTTGCCAATGGTCATTTTGACAACAGTTCTGAAGATTTACGCGCAATTACCATGATGCGTGTAATTTGAATTTGAAAAATTTTGTAAAAACTTACTGTTGATTGGGAGCCACACCTTCTAGAAGAACAATCATGGCTCTTCCCACCTGGCCGGTTAATGAAAATTCAACCGAGACGGGGCGTGCTTTTTTTATCCACGTGGCCGACCCATTTAATGTCGTTATTTCAGCTTCCAACTTCAAACCACTCAAAGTGGCCATTAAACGAGTCTTGTGGATTTTGGCCACACCAAACACCACCAAGCGAGTCTTTTGTTGGGAAATGCTGTCTACTCACAAAGCAGATAAAGTCGTGTTGTGTTGGGTGTCTTGAAAATAAAAAGGAAGTAAAACAAAAACTCACCAAATATTTCGCGATGTTGAAGCATAGGCGTGGGCGCACTTGCCAAATCGTCATCTTCGTGACGTGCATCATCCCGATTACCGCTTAACGGCTTTTTCTCATTAGTCATGGACACTCGTTGTTGTACGGTTTTGGTTTCAGGCATAGTGCCGTATAATTCCAAGAGATTATAAATCGTTTTCCAGCAGTGCGGTATCTCCAAGAGCGGAGCAATCAAACCATTAAAACCATTCTTAGTTATGGTATTGTAGTCACCACTAACACTAGTAGCGCAGACATTATTTAAAGAGCCTTTCGATTCCATTGATAGCTTAAACATATGCTGCTCACTAACTGAGGTGGTGGGGCTGTCTCTAAGGGGCGAAGAACTGGACTCTGTTAAGTTGGTGTAACCTAAAAAGAAAATTTTTTAAAATAAAAACATTTGTTAAGTGAAACTTATTTTCCATGTTTACCCAGCTTTCCCTTAACAGTTTTACCGGTGGACCGCAACTTTTGCGCAAAAGATTGCGGCCTATTTTTAGCATTTGGCGATGGTGTACGTTGTATTAAAGGACCCAAGGCAGCTGTTCGGGCTTTGCTATAATTTACAAAGTTTAAATCAATTCTACAATTTCTAAAATCCAACTCACCCTGTTGTATTGTACGTTGTGGTGGTCATTTCATTGAATTTATCATATCGTTCATCGGCACAATTTTCATTTTGCGCGAAACGATCTGATGCTGATCCAAACGGCATTCCGTCATTAAGTTCAGAAGCTTTTTTAGTAGTATTATATAATAAGAGTTAATAAAAAGCATTTCAATGCAACAACTTTACTGAAACGTACCCAAACTGTATTCATCTTTGGCGTTTGGCTTCTTGCCAATATCTGGATGTTCGTGGAATTCATTTTGAGCATCCTTAACATTTTGATACATGTTGGTGATTTGATGCAACAAGCGCAACAATGGCATATTAACCTTGAGTGTGTATTTATTGAAGTTTTAGGAATTTTTTAGGAAATTTAAAAAAATATTTTACATTTAACTTTGTGGGTGTAAAAAATGTACTATTTATACCCTGCTCCAATTCTGGCAAAGAATATATCAACTTCTAAAGGCTTAGGTCCGTCTGTCTGTCCAGGTAAACTTGTGCTTAAGCTACAGGTTGTGTTTTCTAAGATATTTTGATGAAATTTGGAACAAGGACACGTATTGGCTCTAAGCAAAACCTTGATGAAAATGAACCGAATTTGAACACTTTTAGATCCCCTCCACCTATTCTTTAAAAAAAATTGGTAAAGAATAGTTAATTAGCTTAATAATTATGTAAAACAAATTTGTACCGGACGAGATCATTTTTAGAACCCTTTACCATATAATGATATTTCACGAAGTAACTTATTTGGCAACTAAATTAATTGTAGCATAAATGTTGGAACGAAGTGGTGTAGGGTATTAAATGATGGGAGGATTTGTTTTTATATACCTGCTGCGATATAAATCTGATATTCACGCTAAAATGTATCACAGTGCTTGTGTGTTTTTTTATTTGCCGACGAGACATATAGATGACATTCTGGCGAGCTTGATCTACCATACCATCCGACATTTTCACCACCTCCAATTCAATGCCTACACGTTCGCACAGAAACAGAGGAGTATCCATCATAATGGACGGACGTACGTTCGACTTTTTGTTATTATTTGTTAGTTTACAAGTTTTCGCTTTTTTATCACCCGCCTCTGAAACGGCAATGTCCACTCGTATGGAATCGAATGTACCAATTAGAGAAAGATTCGTACCGAAATTCTCCAGAGAGGATATATCTGAAAATGATTCCAGTTAACATTTACATTTACTTGACAATAATAGAACAAACTGACCGGTATTGGAATATTTGTTAACCATCTGTTGTGGCATAACGCCCAGACAGGTGAGCAGTGGTTCAAATATTAAGTGAGCATCCAAGAGTTTGATTGAATCTTGCATAATGCCCTGACGCGACTGACTATGAGCTGGTATTTTATTGATCGGTGTAAATCGTGCAGTTTCCTTTTCCAAAACGCTTTCCTTTTTGTTCTTATTTTCTTGTTGTTTGGCCATCCAAAAATACAAGTCCTCCTTTTGATTATCGGAAATATCTAACCAAAATTTATTCAGCGAATTGGTAGAACTTAAGGATCCCTCTTGCAGAGTACCGTACTCTGTTAAAAGGCAACAAGATGAAAAATTTATCATCGTTATAAGTATTTTAACTATTATTTTAATCACCTATTTCAGGCTCTTGCTTTTCAACCAAGCCCGATATAATTGGCAACATTTGTATACTGGAACGAGTAGAAGTGCCATGTGAAAAATTTGAACCTTTACTCAGATTAGCTTTTCTATACATGATTTTTCAAAACATTTTACAATACATTACAATGCTTTATAAAATCATTTACCCTCGTCTTGTTGCCATATTGGGTGAGGTGGAGTTGGAGCGTTGTGATCCAGTGCCGCCGTCCATAGCAAAGTCTGCGCCGAATTGAGTGGGACCTATTATTAAATGACAATACGATTATTATCACGTATACATCGGCAGGAGTAGTGGTGGTATTAGTGGTTTTAGTATACCCAACACCATGGGTGAACCTTCATATTATTTATGTTGATAAATTCGAGTTTATGAAATATCTGGCATGCATCTTTTAAACGTCTACAGGGACATCAATCGATTTCTTAATCAATTTAAACATATTCGTCTGTCCGTCCACCTGTTATTTGTCTATGAATTGAATTTTTTAAAACATTTCGATGACATTTTGAACAAAGACATGTTTCGACCAAAAGATAATCCTAACGCACTATTTTAAGAACCCCTGCCTCGGTATGTAGGTCTGTTGTTGAAGCGATTACGGCCGCAAAATCCATGAAGATTAAAATGTTTGAAATCGATTAAAAGCCACGCCCTTATCTTACAAAAAAAAATCTCTTGCCTGCAAATTAAAGCTAAAAAATTGATGTATTGGCGAGCTTAAAATAGTCGGTATCCAATAGTAAACACAGGCAGAAATTACAAAAAAGATAGGCGCAGCCAAAAGCTTAAGAAATGTTGTTCTACGAACAGAAAATATTTTTGCTACGCTTTAACTGTTATTAACTGAAGCGAATGCAGCAAGCATATATTTATGTATATATGTATATATGTTTATATGATAAGGTCAAGTGTTAGGAGAAAAACGAAAACGTTTTTCGTTTAAGTGAGTGAGAGAGAGAGAGAGAGAGAGCATTAATCAAAGGAATACCAATATGAGTTCGATGATGTTGTGTTTGCCCAAGTAGTAAAGCATTCTCACTCTCTTCAGGATTTTCGCCAACACCAGCGTACGCCCCCAAATCACCGTCACCTTCACATTCATTGTCATCGCACTCTTCCTCGTTCTGGGGAAATGAGAAGGTTACATTTATCGGTCGCGCCAATTTATTTTTGTACTGATGCTCGAATAGAATCGGATTATACAAGGTGTTCTTCCACTGACGACTCAACACAATTATACCCTAAATCATAAACACAATAAACTGTATATATTTTAGACATCAACAATTAATCGCACACATACCTGTCTGAGGGTGTTTAAATGGGGCACTTCACCACTTTTAAATATCCTTTCAATTATATCAACACCCTCATCCAAGACCAACTTTTGCATAATGAAACACAACTGACAGCTTGGATCTTCTTGTAACGTTTTCGACAGTAATGTGTAATTATTGGAATAACGGCTCTTTTTTATTTTCGGATTACACTGTATTTTCTCATTATCCAACGCATTGGCCATTAGGCAGGCGGCCACAGCCGTTTGGCGGGAATGCAAAGCCTTCAGTAGAGCAACAATTTTAATGGCCAACCGATTACTGGGATTCATCCAAGCGGTTATGGCCGGCGATGCGGTACTTAACAAATTCCAATCTAAACGTGTTAAATCAATCTTTCGCGTTATGGGTACACAGGGCGGGGCCGCAAAATTAAACCATACTGACTTCAGTTCTATAACGCACGAGGATGTCTTGTCTGTTTCTTTGTTAGCTACTTTATCGAAATCTTCTGCTGGCTTTTTGCCATTTCTGTTCGCCTCCACGTCTTCATCATGAACCTTAAAACTTTTGCGATTTTCACCATTGCCGCCTACACCACCACCATCATTACGATCGCTTATTATAACATCTAAAGCTGTTTGGAATTTCTCTTTGGGGGTTTTCGGTGTGGAGGGTTTCTTTGTAAGCATACGCCAAGCGGCTCGTGAAGTCAACGACGTTACGTCCATGGTCATGTTGTTAATAACTGGGGAGGCAGCACTACGTCCTACAATATCATTTATAGTTCTGGCAACACCACCACTAGCTTCCTCTGCCATTTCGGCCAAACCTTCCTTTGCATTTTCGGACTTTTCGTAATGTGAGCGTTTTACAATTTTCATGCCAACACCCTCCAGACCACACTCAAACATAATGTAGCCAATACTATCTGCTCCGGTGTTGTCGGTCATTTTTAAGCATTCAAATAAAACTTTACTGCGATGTTCGGGTATTGCGGTGATGATTAGAGGAGTTTCTTGGCCGGTAGTGCTTTCCGTCTTCAAACGTCTCAGCTGGGCATGAGCTCGTCCTATATCCAACGTTATAACCAATTCTTCCAATTGTTTTTCAGACGTTTCTATTAAAATGGGTTCACCCTGGACATTGTCTGGCCGGGATTGGGAGGATAAATGGGCCAACAGGGCTCTTGTGCCTTTCATTATGCCTCCTTTCTTGTGGCTACTGCCCGACTGCACCGTTTGGTGTATGTACACGTTGTGCATGGAGGCTCGTGTTGTTTTACCTAAATGGAACTTTGTGGACACACCCTCAACGTAAAAGGTGAGTAGAGAGACACAACTAAGATCCTAAAATATTCATCAATTATCCTATGTCCTATGTTCTTCATTCAACTTTTAGCACTTGCCTGTACATTATCCAGTGCTGCCACTGAAATTACTTCCTCTATAATGGATGACTGCAGCATGGTTATACTGATTTTGGGCAGTACTATCAAACCTTGAGTGCGGGTCGAAATGCTTTCCTCATACACATCGCTTAGGAATGAATCTCCGGGCCCCAACAAGTTGCGCTCCGTGGTGGAACGTTTCGAATTGGAGTGTACTTGAGACCAATAACTCAAACTCTGATCGCGCTTCAGAATATTATCATTCTTCACCTTGCTTATACAAGACGAATGAATATAATTGACAACGGTTAGTAAGTGCATACTCGAGAATGTCGGTATGGCAGCTTCGACCATTCTATTGGGTTGTTTTTTTTTTTTTTTTTTTTTTTTTTAAGAAAGCAAAGAAAATATTCAAATAATGTCATCTCTCTAGAAAAAACATTTACTCGTATAGACGAAATGTCAAAACGAAGTAAATCTATTGCAATATTTTTTGTTATCTCATATATTTGTTTACCGCAGAATGCACATTTTATGACTTTGGTAATAGAAATAAAATGTAATAATGCCTTGTTAGAATAATACAAAAAATTGTCGCTTGCAGTATAAAGAACAGGGTAAAAATTTTGATGTAACGAGTGGCCTCAACGATGCTGAAATTGAAATGGCTTTAAACGATTTGTCGCTAACCGATCTGAATGCTTTAAGTGAGCTGATGGATACGGCTAATAAAATTGAACCCAACTATGATGACGACAAGTAATAAGTTGCAGATATTTTCAGTTTCAGTTTCATTTACATTCACATGACTTTGCAGCTTTCCGTTGTTGAGTGCCCGAGACAATCGTTTGTTTGAAACAAATTCAGATAGGAATGACTTACCAGCTGTAGAAGCTGTAGAAGCTGTAGAAGGTATAGAAGATGCTGCTGATTTTGATCAGGGTGTAAATGCGGATGGAAGTGTTATGTATTTAATACAAGAAAACCCTGACACTGATGAAAGTCAAAGAGCCAAAAGGGATAATCATCATCAGGTAAAAGCAACTTTAATGCCACCCGTCTTATCTAATCAATTGTAAATCTTGCATTAGGTACAAGTGGACGAGGAGTATATAAAACAATTGGATTTTTCATTTCCTCGTTATTTAGAGCAAAACCATCATGATGATAACGATATTAAGAAGGATCACGTTAGAGTTAAAAGAAATTGATTTTCTTAATTTCTAACTAAAGCATGAAAACTATATAAAAATTATATAACACTTCGTTTTTACATACCTTTGTAAGCCTTCCAATAATAAAGGAGTCAAAAAAACATTCACTTGACCCTTTAGTCGCGCCACCATCGAAGTGCAGGCAGCACCTTCAGCTTGCAAACTTATAAATTCACCATCATCGAAACCGTTGGTAGATTTGTCGCTTTCCTCTTCCTTTAACAAAACGCTGGGATCCCAAGGATGTGACTTGGGACCACCCATAAATGTAGTCGAACTATTACTACCCGTTGTACTCTCATAGCGTGGCACCACTTTTATTTCGCGCCACGATGAATACAAATGAAAATGTGGTATCATTTTACTCCCAATATACGTGAGACCGCCTTCCTCATTCTCTTGAAATAGGGGTGTTGAGAATACATCCAAACCAGAGGGAAACGAACATAAAGTCCAATTGAAACATTTCACTTGTGACAGATGATTTAAATAGCTGGCCATTAATAGAGGTGAATCAATTATCGGTCTGTTCACTTGTTGATGCAAATTCACCAAGGCCACATCTTCCTGCGAGGACATGGCCGATATAAATGAGTTTGAGGACAGAGATGGTGTGCCCGAAGAAGAGCCCCGCGAATCCACCTTTGTATCGTTAAAAGACAAGAAGTTTTCTATATAAATAATAATGATTGAGTTCTTAGTCTCACTTAAACTAAAACTGCTGAGTGATGCAAAATCTATTAATGACATATAGAGCATTCAAGTAATCTAATAGAAAAGGGGAATTACATAAAATTGGACGCAGTAGGAGAAAGGTTGAAATAAAATAAACTATAACAACTATTTAATATCATGCTTGAAAAATTCTTCTCATACCCAACCACGTATACTAAGTTTGTCATACCGTTTGAAACAGCTTCGTAAAAAGAGCTTCATTGACTCCACCAAACATATACAGTCGTAGTTACTTGACTAGGTAATAACATCTTCAGTAGGATTCGTTTTGTATTAATGTTGCTTCCTTTCAGTTTAGAAAAATTTTAATAATTTAGTTTGATCAAAGGATCTATTTTGTATAATAACAATTATTATTTTTTATAATTTCTGCAATTTTTCTATTTTTGGTGATTTTTTTTTGTCCTAACACTATATAAAAAGAGTACATTTTTTGATATGATAGGATTAAAAAATTCACCAAAAATAGAAAAATTATAAAAATTACAAAAAACTTATTTTGTATTATACACAATAGATCCTTTTGTCATACCTCATCATTAAATTGTTTCTAAAACTGATGGAAGAAAAATTATTGCAAAAAATCCTACTTGAAAGAGTTATTACCTATTCAAGTGACCACCATTGTATTATCTGGATAAACATCGTAATATCAATCGATTAACTTGTCTGTCCGTATGTCTGCTTATCACAATGTTAATGTATAAATATTATCTAAATCATTTCATTGTGTGAGAAAATCATTTCAATTACATACCAAGCCCACGTGCAAACACATATAAACTCGGTGCACAATCAAAACTTACATTATACTCCGATGGTGACATACAATACAGTTACAGTTACAGTTACATAGAATTGGTGCAAGGAGGAGACTAACAACATTCACGACCAATACGTAGGAATCAGTTCTAAATCTAACGTAACCAAAAAGCACTGAAGGCATTGCCTCAAGAAAACGAAATAACTAATTTAAAAAAAAAAAAAAAATTAACAAACAACTACTCACATCATGTATAAAGTGTCGATACTCAGGTCTTGATGAGATATTTGTTAGTTTTCTGATTGGAGTAGCAAGACCTTGAATACGTCTGACGTCTTCGTTCTATGAAATTAATGAATTTTGATTTTGTTTTCGTAAATCTCTAAAATGCAATAAACTTGCAAAAGAGTGTCCATATATGTTATGACTGATCGAATTTAGAATCAAATTATATGAAAAACAAAGTAAAATGGTTTTATTTGGCTTAGGCCGAATCTTCAATGCGACCCTACATATTTATATGTGACCATTGCTTCCTTCCAACGACTATTCAAATATGTTTGACATAATACCTTGGGACCATTTTTTATATGTTGCGGGCATGTCTTTCATGCCCATGTCACTTTGTGAAATATCATTATATGGGGGAAAGGGGTTCTAAAAATCGTCCGATCCGGTTCAAATTTTGCACAGCCACTAATTAAGCTAATAAACGATTCTGCACTAAATTTTGTATAAGAAATTTAATGAATTGTAATTTTTTACTATATAAAGACTTCCATTGTAATAGAACTGGATATGGGGAGAGGTTTTGAAAATGTTTCGATCCGGTTCATTTTCAATAGGCTTCCTCTTTGGACCAATGCATGTTCGTGTACCAAATTTTATCGGAATATCTTTAAAAATGCAACCTACAGCTTGCACACAAATTTACATGGACAGACAGACGGAAATGGTTTTTCCCTTTCACCCTGTATAATGTTGGTCTCGTCACTCTTATTAAATACAAACAACTACAGCTATTGACAGACAAGAGTTAAGTCGTTTCAACAAGTGTCAAGTGACCCTAAATCCTTGATAAATTACATATATTAAGTAGGTATAGGGTGTTAATGTATTTTGTTTTTTGAAATCTTTTGTTAATGTTCCATCTGTGATATTCGTAAATAAATTGTGGTATAGACTGTTGTTTGTTGTATGGTCGGTATCTGTGTGGAATATTAAGTGATCGGGTATAATAGTTCATATACGTATACTGGTTGGTGCATTGATTACAATATCGCAAATCCACAAAGTTCAATTTTTTTATAGCATATTTTCGGAGCAGAATAAGAAGAAGAATAAGTACAAATTATATACACAAACCCAATCATGTACCAGTTACGTTGATTGATTAGCGGAAACAAAACGAAAAACATGCATGTAATTAAATTTTGTTTATATGAAATCTTGATCTCTGCAGATAACAATATACATATAGACATGTTATATACATATTATTGACTTGAAAACGTGGTAGTAGATGTTTTTTATGCGAAATGTAATTATCATCTTTAAAGCCATTTGAAAAGAAACTAAATGAGGTGAAGTTAGTTTTGTGAGAAGAGTAAATGAACAAATATCAAAATGCGACAGATGCGCACACACAAGAAAACTTACCACTTCCGTAGTGCTTTGCGGTCGTTTCGGTAAGGATGTATTGTTAATTTCTGGGGCGTGTATTTCCAAATCGCTACGATACGTATTTAATGATGTCAAGTTAACATTTTCGTTTTGAGCGCCAATACTGCAAAAATCATAATAAAAAAACATTTCATTATTTATACATAAGCGTACAATTGAATGAAATACGACGGTTTTACCTTAAATCTGAGGAAAATCGTTTTCTGCCGGAAAATATGATGGAACCATTTTGGGTCTTAATTGAGCCACGCTGAGACATCATATTCGAGATGTCTTCTTCTGCCGAGAAGAACATCTCCGAAGGATTCTCCGATGTTAACGAGATGGTACGTTGTACTTCACGTATTAAGTGCTCTCCACAAGGCGTATCTACGCGTTGCGTTGGATTTTGTATTGTCAAATCGGCTATTTCAAATTCCAATGGATGCGAATGTGGTGCTGAATGGGACATTTCGTCCGGTATCTATTTTGGAATATTAATATGCATACAGCCACTAAACGTAACTAAAACAACATGATGCACACATATGCATAATGATGAATAACAGTATTTTTTCATAAATATCATATTTTTCGTTTAATTTTATGCGATTTATAGGACGCCTAATACCCTCCACATAGGGGGGATAAGTTCTCTATTGCGTAGGTAGTATATATTCTTGATCAGTATCAAAAGTCCAAGTCGATCTAAATATGTCCGTACGCGTTTTGAAATTTTTATTATACCGATCTGAAGAACTTTTTAAATCGATTTAATCGTATTAATGATTGAATGAGTTTGTCAATGCATCTGTCCGTCCGTCTTTATGATATGCTCAAGCATTTTTGAAATTTTATACAAGGACTTGTTTTGGCTCAAAACCAATCATTGATGATTTTAAAACCCTTCGCCGTATAGCCGGCTATTTCGAATAAAGTCTTTATATAAAGAAAAGCCTAAATCCTTAATAAAATTCGTTGAACATTGCTTTTATTTTTGCATAACAATGAACTTTATCAGATTTGGAGCCCATCGCACCACTTTTGAAACATCTTCCCATAAAAAAAAGATGACTTATGATCTTTAAATTTTGCTAAACATATTTATAGTTATCCCATCCATGGATGTGCCAGAAATGGGCGTTGTCGAATAACAGACACGCCCACAATTGCAATTTGCAATCGACTTTCAACCTGATACGCAATGCATACAATATTATATAAATATCTGCCACGCCCACCATTCGTATATAGATGTGGAGGGTATTTGAAAATCGGGTTAAGCTAAAATTAGTTTTCTTACTCGTTATAATCTCTGTCTCTTTCTTCGTTTTATAAGTTAATTATACAATAAAACAATTTGGAGAACAAATGTTGTAGAGTTTGAAAGAATCGGTCTTGCCCCATTCTATTCTACTTATTCCAATTTACATGATACATACTTTATAAACTCATTTTACCTGTAGATCGTTTTCCTCGTTTGTCTCATCAGTTAAACGTGAATCGGATCTACTCGTTTTCGGTGAAGATACGCGTAATTGATGATTTTGTGATTTGTTGCTATCTGAACCGCGTCTGATTATCACCTTTTGCAAGTCCTCTGAATCATGGTTTAAAACCTTTTTGGAGGGACTGTCCAACAAACGAGCATAGGGTACTTCCAGTGATGTCTGACGGGCGGTAACATGCGGGTAACGCTTATTACGTCTCTCCAAAGTATTGGGCGAACCAATGCTTTCGCGTGATTTTCTACAATTCAAATTTTGCTTTTCCAATGACGATGCACCGCCTATCTTTACCTTGGCGTTTAAATCCTTAATGGTTAAATCAGATTTCTTTAAGCTGCCATTCATCGCAACAGTTGGTCGGTATAGCTTACCCTGTAATTTATAAAATCTTTACATAATTTTTCTTTGCTTCCTTTCCTTCACACTAATTACCTTGCCGGTGAATTCGGTATTGTCATGTAAAGATACCGAATGTAAGCTGTAAGGTGGTGTATGAAACACTAACTGTCCACCATGTAAAATACTTTCGCCAAAGCCAAAATCTTTATTATTATTGATAACACTGGAGAGAGTTGTCAGTTTTTTTATATAAACTGTTTGGGCTATTTTGTGTTTTATTCTTTAACTTACAAGTATCTCGCGATATTGTAGTTGTCCGTTATGTCTTGAGCGGAAGGCTTGAAAAATTTGGAACCATTACGATTACTGCCAAAGAATGCACAGCCGCCAATGCAGCCACAGCGTGATATTTCACTCATGGAATGCAGATTCGTATTATTCGACCACAAGAACCATAAACGTTTATATTTAGCGTCATGTTCACGCAAGAAACTAAAGATTATTATAAATAAAAAACAAGGTATAGGTTAAATCTTAAATACCCTTCACATCTACAATAGTGGGCGTGGCAAATATATATATACATATTGCGCCCTCTAAGAGTGTATCATACGCCTCAGCTTGCAAGTCTAGTTTTATGTTGAATATGGTTTTATGTAAATTGTGGGCGTGTCTGTTATCTGACCATGCCCATTTTTGGCACATCAGTGAATGGGATGACTATATATAAGCACACCAAAATTTCAAGTTTCTAGATCAACTTTTGTGGCAGATATATAGATTTTTATCGATTGTGGGTGTGGCTCTTAATTGATTTGCCCATTTTAAGTAGCGATCTGCGGGCAAAAACTAAAAGAACCTGTACAAAATTTCAGCCTAATATTTCAAAATTTTAGAACTGTAAGGGCACCAGCAGCAGACAGACCTAAGGACATAGATGGACTCAGTGGACTCAATGACAAACTTAGTATATCCGCCTACCTTATGTGAAGGGTATAATTATATGGAAATGGACAAGTACCTGTGCTGTACCAAATGTAATTTATGATCAGGAATGGGTAGGGCGGAGGCACCCTCCAAAAGAATTGGGCCTAAAGAAGTGGAACCCACTTCCACCCAATCCTCGAAAAATTCATTATCGTTATTGGCTGCTGGGCGACGGCAATCTACAAAACTGTCCCTTAACTTGCGCATGCTGTCCTCACGCGAATCACGACGCTGCGAGAATGAATTTGAACTGCGCTTATGTTTGGCCATATGTGAATGTTGCTGCTGCGTATGCGATTGATGATGATGCACCTCGGATTTGACAGAATCTTGATCGGTTCTGCGCAATCTACCCGAACGATTACTGCTCGTGGTATTTGTATTATACGAGTTTGTCATATTCGAGCCGCAGCCGGCATTCAGCATAAAAACTCTTATCAAAATCGAAGGCAGCAAACCCGATATTCCCGACTTGACCCGTTGGCCGTGCAAATTACAGTTGGCCAGACGAATTGGTGAAATCTTTAAATATTTTTGAAAAAAAAAAATTCAAATAATTTTATATGAAAATTTCAGCAAAAACTGATTGTACCCAAGAGTGCAACGCGGTGCCACTTTCGATTAGATAGACGTCGACCGCATCAATGGAAAGTCGCGTCATTTTATATTTAATGTCCTCGGACGATGGACACTTGTATTTATACGCCTCTTTGGTGTGAGGGCACTGATTGCTGGGTACGCCGTGATGGCAGTTGCGCACAGTTTTCGGAGATTTCAAGCAATTCTCGGGGTCAACAAGTAGCAAAGCTAACGTTTCCAGGCCCACCGCTATATTGAACAGTTGGGGCAAAGTTATTTTGCCGGAGAGTTTCCCCAATTGCACCTCAATCAACCAACAGTACTCCAAGGTATCTTCGTGCAGAGCACACCCCTCATTACTGAACATGGCATGGCCGCGAACCTGCACTGCCGACAACATGAGATGGCCCTGATTTATGTGCCGGTCGCGGTTTTGGCGCATTAGCGTGTCCGAGGATATCAAATACGACGGACTCACCAACACTTGCAGTATGGTTTCGTGGAATCGTTTATTCATTTCGAAGCCGAAACGTTCAATCAAAACCACTGGACAGGGTGGATCATTGTCGCTGCAGTTCTTCATTATGTGAGCTTGAACATCATGAATAATAACCGACACTACAACTTCCAGCGGCCTGTAAAGGCGTGGATCAAACGGCTTTTGTTTCACATCATTTATCGTCACTTCCGATATAGATTTGGTCGCCAAATCCTTGTCCTTGAGTAGCAACTGATCTTTTGGATTTGCTGGTGTTGAGCTCAGCTCTTTGGCCTTGATATTGGACTGTTCCATGTCCATGAAGTTTTGATCCTCGCCAAATATGTTTTCCTTTAAATTTATAAAATTGCGCAAAACATTTCCGTAACACATGAGAACGGACGAGCCGATCTCCAGCTCCAGGGTAACATGATCTGCTGTCAAAGTACTCGGATCAAATTTGTTGGATTCCGACTTGGACCAACTCGTGACGGGAGATTTACGCGATTTTGGTATGCGCATGGGACTAAGCAAAATCTCCTCTTTTTCGGGTGTAGTGATGTCGGCTTGAGGATCCGGTCCCAATGGCGGCATTGGATGATAAATATATTGTATAGACAAAGCCACTATGGGTACAGTCCAACAGTCAATCCACCCTGACGAACGTTGGCATATTTTACGCCATTTCTTCGTGTACAGTTCGGGACGATTTTTCACTTTGCCATTACGCGTCAGTAAGCGAGCATTCTCATCGATGGCCATTACAATGGGACGCGTGGAAGATACCTCCGGTATATATAAACTCAAATCTAACCCCTCACCATGTATCCAAAACTTCAGAGTCACCGTTTTGGGCAGAAAATCATCAAAAGGCAAACTGAAACTCATATCGAACACATCACCGCAAAACGCGAGATGGTTATTCTCCTGATTGGCACTGGAGCAATCTATCCAATTGTACTCATTGCACAGCATTACAATCTCAAAGTCGTTGAGCAGTATATTGAATTTGCAGGTGTATGGAACAAAGGTCAAAATGTCTGGCCGTGCTTTGCTCGCCCAGTCTTCTATGAGGTCTTGAAAGAAGCACTTGTGTTTGTACACGATAAAGGCGGTGGCCTTGCAGCCGCTTAGCGATATACTCCAATCCTGAGGAGCATTCCACTTGGTAGGGTAGTGGATGCGAACTTTATATTCCAACGACTCGAATTCTGCCAAGCTGCGATACTGCAGGGAAGTGGTGGCTTCAGCATGGAACAGTTGACCCTGCACTTTGGTGGTGTAGCCATCTGCTTGCGTGACCCAGGGCAAGGTGAGTTCTATATAGGAGGCGGGTCCCACCGTTACATGCATTACATTCGTTTCTTTATCCTTGGAGAAAAGAATGTCTATGGTGGCTTCGTTCAACACACACAAAGTAACGTCGAATGATTGATAACTGCGGAGTTCACCGGGTTTGGGTGTAGGAGTCACCTCCATTTCGCGCCAGTCAGGTGGAAAGAAAAACTTGAACAAATGCTCACGCTGACGATCAGCCCACGGTCCATAACTAAAGTCCGTCCCCTTCAGGCATTTAATGTTTATACCCCATACGGGAGGCGAAGGTTCCACCTTATCGCCATTGGCCATTATAATATGTACCGGTTCTTCGGGTACCACGCCCGGCTCATCCATATAGAAGTACAAGTCCATTTGGTTGGACATCATAACCACAAAGCCTTCGCCCATGTAACGGGGCGGTTCATCCACCAGGCCCGTGTACTTGGGACTGGGAGCAAACATAACTTTGGCATTCTCCACATTAGCCTTAACGAAATGCATAAAATGATCCAAGCGGCAAACCGCTGGTTTGGTACTGTACGTACAATGGGCCTCATCCATGGAAATGGACAGAGTGGTCGGTGTTAAACGGTTACCGAACACAAATCGTCCAGAACAAATATCAATTTTAATGACCGGTATGAGATCCCTCCAGGTTGTTGCTTTCATGGCTTCCGAATTTTTCACGCTGTCTCGTTTGTTCTGGCGGGCGTTTTCCATATTTAAGGTATGCTCACGCAGCTTAGCGCGTTCCTCTATTGAAAGTGAATCCGTCTGCAGAAGAACACAAAATCGAAACATTTTCAACCATAAACAATGAAAGCAATGAACAGTTACTCACGGGTATAAAAAGGGATGGTTTCAAACCGAACGTTCTTTCCAACTTATCGTACAATTCTGAACGATTGTATATGTGCAACTCGAAACCATTGAGCTGTACAGAGAGTCTAGTATCGGAATGTGATAAATCTGAAACCAAAGTCAGTGTGAAAGTGTGAGTGATTGTCATGTGCATAAAAAAAAATAAAAATTACCTTCGGAGACATCTTTGGGTACATAAGAACGCCACCAGCGAAATATAAAATATCCGTCCTGCACACGCACGGAATAGTCATGAGTGATGTAGACGAAATCACGGAACATAATTTTGCCAGCCAGTGGATTCAGAGATACAGATCCTTGGAAATAATAAACAGAATAAAAAAATAATAAACATGGGAAAATACAACGTGTGGAGTGTTACTAAGCGTTACCAATTTTAAAGAACGCCCCTTTAATGAACCATCTGTTAGCCACCCTTGTTATTACAAGACCAATAAGGCGGGAGTGATAGAAAGTGATGTACGTTACCCATGTAATGGTGGTCAGCAGTGAGCATAGAAGCCATATCTTAAAATAATATTTAATTATTTATTTATTTATTATATGAAGCGTATATTATAAAATTCGTATAAGTTGGGGGTGTTTTTTTCCCACCAACAGAATTCACTTTAACTTAACCAAACACTAAGGATGTGTTTTCGTCGCCTTTAATAATTAAAATATAGTTTATTTTATTCAATTACCAAACAAAATTATGATAAATTTGTTAAAACTCTAGCTAAAGTTTATATATATAAACACTAGGGTCTTTTAAAAATATATGTATAAGCATCTATTTTACCATGGGAGCATCTATTTTCATGTTTTCGAGGGCTACGTGACCTGTTGTATTCCAGGTGCCCACTTCGGGAAACCCGAAATCAATTTCATCCTCTTTGAGGTTCATGTCGTTTATTGATTTTTTACAAAACACTGACTCTTATACAATCCAACAAATTATTTTCAAAATCTTTAAATACACTTGACCAAACGTTTATTTACTTAAAGTTTAGTTAGCATTATGTTGTAGACCAAAGCGTCATTTATTTGTTTTGTTTATATATTAAACAAAACAGCGTTGGCCAAGTATTCCAATAACAATTCACTTTTCTTTAGTATTATTTATATATATTCATGATGCTTTTTTCCAATTACTTTAACGTTGCTAAAATTATAAACTAAAGCATCTCTTTTTACTAATATTAAATCCTTTAAATTGTTCGCAGCGAAAAAATTCGACTTTGACTCTTTTCATTTTAATGTTGTTTTATCAAAATTTCCAGTTGAATTGGTTTTATCAATACTCCGCAACTGTTTAGCAATTCGTAATATACCAAAAGCCTAAAAGAGACAAAAAATTTATAAAAATCTACTTTAAATTCAGAAATAATTATTTACTTTGCAGAAACCAACATTTGTTATGTTAATGATTTACATCAATTGTAAATCAGAAAGAGCGATTTATATATCAGAAATAGTGAAATTAATTTCTATAAACAATTATAGCATTTCATGTTTGGTGTAATTTATCATTACGTTTGAATTGTTATGTTCACGGACTCGAAGTATATAAATATTTCATTACAATAATGTAGTTGCCACCGGTTTCTTAAGGGTTTGTCCCAAATAAATGTCATAGAACATAGCGGGCGATAATATAAGAATTTAACGAATTCGCTTAGCGACTATTAAAACAATATAAAACAAGTAATTATATTATTGTCACTTCCACTCCATAATTTGCACCACAATTTATTAGTAAACGCGAGCAGAGTAAATTATTAACCTAATTAACTATCCTTCACAAAATGTTATTAAAAAAATTCTAAGGTTGACGGACAAACGAACATGATTAAATCGATTAAAATTTTGATACTGATCCGATCGGTATAATTAAAGGTGAGTGTGGCATTTGCTATATAGAAGTAATAAACATTAGCACATAAACAATAAACCCTTCTATTACTTTATGATATGCAGTATATATATTTACATTATATTCGAGGCAACAACCAATTTTTTTATTTCATATTCAATAACAAATTTTTCATTTCATATATGATTAATTTTAATATTTGCTGCTTTATTCCAATTTGTTTCAAACATGTAATATTTTTGTTAATGTCATCTACTTTGTTTTGCACGCCACCAGAACGCCATTTTTGTGAAAAAAAAAAAGTATAAAGTAAACGGTGCAAAATTCTTGGATTGCACATTAGGATTTCCCAAGCGTTTGAGTGAGAATTATTAAATTTGGCCGAAAAAAATACGCAAATAGGTCAAGTGACATATAGGTAAAATAAAATTGTATTAGAAAATTACAAACTATTGAAGAGCGTGCTTTTCTAGTATTTGAACAAAAAAAAAACTGCCTTTTAGAGTTTATACATAATGTCTGGAATCGCTATTACACGCTTGGGGGAAGAACGCAAAGCGTGGCGTAAAGATCACCCATTTGGTTTTGTGGCACGTCCAGCTAAAAATCCCGATGGTACACTGAATTTAATGATATGGGAGTGTGCCATTCCTGGAAAAAAGGGCACGCCATGGGAAGGAGGTTTATATAAATTGCGCATGATCTTCAAAGACGATTATCCAACATCGCCACCAAAGTGTAAGTTTGAGCCTCCACTTTTTCATCCCAATGTGTATCCATCTGGAACAGTATGCTTGTCGCTATTAGACGAAGAGAAGGATTGGCGTCCTGCCATAACTATTAAACAAATTTTACTTGGCATTCAGGATCTACTTAATGAACCGAATATTAAAGATCCTGCACAAGCAGAAGCATATACAATTTATTGCCAGAATCGGTTAGAATACGAGAAACGTGTACGCGCTCAAGCCAGAGCAATGGCAGCCACTGAATGAACGCTGCAAACATTAACTCAATGGTATAGACATTTTTTAACTCTTTATAACCTTAAAACTAGTTTTCTATTTAAAATTTACTTAAAAGTGTAATTGCGAATCCACTTAATTTCGATTATGTGAAAGATCAATTTTTTTCTTTATTTACTCCAATTCAATATTCGATAATTGAGATATATTTGTAATAAAAGTAAGGAAAATACCATAAATAAATGAAAAATTATTTTAAGTTGATCGAAAATTTTTTGCCGTGTTTCATTAAGAAGCATTCAAAAAGGTAAATTGGGGGTTTTCTGTGATGTTAAGTATGACGTAAACCTAGCAGAAAATTGAAATTGCTTTCCTTTTGCGATTTTCTTTGCAAAAACATTTAGTTATAGATGGTGATTGTGTATATTTCATTAAGGAATATAAATTTATTAAGAATTGCTATAAAATGGAGGAAACCACTAAAATACACGTGTTATAAATTTGTGCACAAGCTGCAGGTCTCAGTTTTTGAGATATTTCAATGAAATTTGGTGCAAGGATATGTAGTGGAGGAATCTTATTGAAAATATATAGGATCTGACCATTTTTAGAACCACTACGTATATAAGATTCTGTTATAATGGAGGTTTATACGACAAAAAAAAAACAATTCTTAATATTTTTTCACAATATTTCGAGAAGAAATGTTAGTTGATGAAAATTTTTATTTTTCTACTTGTATTTTCTAAAAATTTCGAACTGATTCATGTCAGAAAATTTTTTTTATATTTTTTTTGTTTTTGAAAACAAAAGAAAATTTTTAATAAACAGAAAAGAAAATTTACATGTAAAAATATGGGGAGGAGTTCTAAAAATGGTCCGATCCTATCCATTTATAAAAGGGTTTTTTTTTTTTGGGCCAATACACGTCCTTGTACCAAATTTCATCAAAATATCTCAAAAAATAATAGAACCTCACAAGGGGAAGGTTTTTAAAAATGGTCCAATCTGGTCCATTTTCGATAGGGTTCCCCTTTGGGCCAATACATGTCCTTGTACCAAATTTCATCAATATATCTCAAATAATGCGTCCTGTTACTTGCGCACAAATTTACATGGACAGACGGACATGGTTAAATCGATTCAGATTTTTGATTCAGGACTTATAAACATCCGCACAAACTGAATATACTCTTTTCCATAGGGTGGTGCAGGGTATAACAAGTGAACATATTATAGTCGGTCAAGCCCGACTATCAAATACCCTACATCACGTGATGTATTATTCACACAAGTACCTTAAAAAAGAAAACTAAGTATTTTATTTGTTGTTTTAATTGATTTATGTTTATTTATATTTTCGTTATAGACAGATTTCTTTTCAATAAAACGTTATATGAGGAAGGGCTCTTTACTAATATGAAAGGTATATATATATACGGCCTTTGAACAATATTAAATATAATTTTTTGATCTAACTGATCGGTTTTTAGACGGTTCACCTTAGTGATGGGAGTATACTAAGTCTACTATTCGGTTGGCAACACAAAGAAGGAGACGTCAGATGGCTAGAGGGACCTGATACAAATCTGAATCGTGTATATGTCTGTCCGCCAATTTTAAAATATTGAACTGAAACTTTTGTATAAACATTTCTACCTATTGGTAGCCACAAAAAGTAAATTGTTTTATAATGTATGAAAAGAATTCATGTATTGTACTTACCCCTACCAACACACATTCATTTTATGCCCATAAATATTATATATTATATATTCGCATATAATATATATTTAAACTGTACACGTTTCGCAATTTTTATTCTAATTTATTTAAAGTTTACAACATTATATTTGGAATAAGTCATTATTGTCACATATACATATACACCTAAAGTACTTATAGTATCGCATTACTATTTAGTAAAGAATTTCTGTTGTTGTTTTTTTTTTTTTTAAATTTCATATTCTGTAGAAATCATAACAAAAGAATGAATTGATATAAATTTATTCAACGTATTAGATGCAATAATGGCCAACCATTTAATAAGCCATGCAACAGTACATTATGTTTTTTGTCATATAAAAGTTACTTTACATTTAAATTATATACGTAACAAATTTCACACACATTGAATAATATTATTAATAATAATAAAAAAAAAAGACTTAAATGGGGTGTTTTACGTTACATTTCGTTTCATTCCGTTCATTAAGCATTATTGTTATAAATTTGAATGCAAAAAATCTCAAATACTTGGGCCTGTAAGCTGCATTGATTGGTATAATAAAACATTTCTACCTCTTTAGTCGTTTAGAAGTTGCAAACATCCACACACACAGTCTTTATAATGTGATTGTGTGATTTCTACTTTGATCATGATTGTACTTTAGAGAATATCGAAGCAGTGGTTTCTAAACTTGCTATTCGCTAATCATCAAACACTGAAGGCCACATACAATACAAATATGTTTCGACAAGGTGTGATTGCAATATTCGAAAGGATATGGAAACAAAGCAATATGCGTTTCAATAAAAAAAGAAAAAACAAAAGAAAAACAAAAAAAAACAAAAAAGGAGAGATACAAGTAAAGTAAAGAAAACTTATTCTCTAGATATATACAGATGATGTGCTTTATAAAATTTTTACCCATGTACTTAAAGTCGACTTTAAAGTTTTTACTAAAAATAAACTTTGGTATTTTTCAATAACTGTTTACGTGATTTGTGTCTCAATTTTTAATTTTCGCCTTGAAATTTTCATAATCTTACAATAATAACATTGCGGAATTTGTTAACATTCCTAAGAGATTTTACTTATTGCCCCCGAGATTCTCAAAAATGAAAAAAAAAAAGAAAAAAAATACTGCAAGTTACAAAATATTCAACGTTACAAATGATTTTCAAATAGAATGGAGAAATTAGTTGTTAGATGTCGCTTAAAATTAAACTTCTCGCCAGAACTAGAATTTTTTGTGATTGCATTTTTGTTGTTTGTTTCAATTAAAACATTTATAGTACCAGTCCCAGTGGAATTGTTGTTGATATTGTTCCCACCATAATGTACGAGCCTATCATATGGCCGCCTCCTGTTGCATATTTTCCTTATTTTTTTGCATTGGCAAATTATTGGGTGACGGCATAGACATGATCAAGTTATCAGGATTTGAACTGGGACTATCACTGCCGTCCGACCGTTTGATTTTATTCTTGCAATAGAATTGCTTGTGAGCTAAATATGTTTTCAAATAATTGAATGATATGTCACAGCTTTGACAATATTTTTGATTAATACACTCGTCCAGAGTGTTATTTAAGGTAGATGGCGGCGGTCCCCGTACCGGTGTCGTTGATTCTACTGCCAACTCCATGGGCTCGGTTTTAATATTTGTCATCATCGTTGTCATGTCGTTGTTTGTTGCCAGATGAGCCGTACTGGATATAAAAGAATTATTATTGTCGCGCGCATTAAGTATAACCCCCGAGATGGCCGGGTTGGGTGCCGCATTTTCTAATGGTTCAGTTTTTATAGTAAAACTGAAAAGAAGGAAAAGAATTGCATTAAAGTCAAATCATATTTAATAGCAGATGTGAGCTTGATGTGAGCTTATTTTTTATATACTTTGCAGCGTTATGTGTTTAAGTATAATGTTTAGGGGCATGTTTATAAATGTTTCTATTCCTAAATATACACCTAGCTCTCTATTTACACGAGTAACTGGCTATTAAAGAATTCGTGTAAAAAGAAAACCGTGTAAAATAGAGATAACGACTTTTAAATTGTGTCGCATCGTATAAACAATTTTTAAAAGCAAAGTAAAATATGGATTGGGACAAATTTTTGAAATTGAGATTCATGTGTACGCAAAGTATAGAATTTTATGGGCGTACCTGTGAAGCGAATTATCACCATTAAGGCTATTGGCCAGTGAGGGGCTGTCATTTGTGTCTGGAGCGGCTACCTCGGGGGAAATAGACGGTGAATTGGTTAGGGCATGCGGATGTAGCAGTTTCATGTGGCGCAACTAAATTGTTTTATAAAATAATTTCATTAATTCTTTTTGAATCTCCATTGCTATACGCATCTAATCACAATACTCACCACGTTGCCTTTATAGGTGGATGTATAGCTGCATATATCACAATTAAACACCTGTTGTGATTGTTGTTGTTGTTGTTGTTGAAAATCTGCTGTCGGCACAGCAGCACTTACGGCAGACGTTTGATGTAAATGTTTTTGATGTTGTTGTTGTTGCTGCTGCTGATGCTGTTGTTGTTGTTGTTTTGCTAATTGATCAACTGTAGGAATTTCAATGTTTTCATCTTCAAGTATACACGTCATATAATGCTCTTCATTAAAATCATTTGTCTTCTTATCAACATGCATGCGTATGTGTGTACGCATACCCCTATTCGAATAAAAGTAAAAGATTCCCCTTGATGGACTATATTCTTCTTAAGTATTTGAATTTCAAAAATTTACCTCAAAGTGTTGCCCTTATAACCGCATATAGTGCAACGAAATGCTTTAACGGTACCGTGGGTTTCCATGTGTTTGCGACTTTCGGTGGCCGTCAAGCTCATTACATCGCACAATGGACATTTGTATAAGTTTTGGGTGTTGCTTCCACTGCCCGTTGACATATTGCCACCCGATGATAAAAATAAAGCAGTATGTTGTTGTTGTTGTTGATGCTTTTGTTGCTGTTGCTGCTGTTGTTGTTGTTGCTGTTGTTGCTGTTGTTGTAAAACTGGAGACATTGGACAGGACAAAGTTAGTTCGTGCACGGTATTGCATTTGGTGCATTTGGTTTCTTTGGTTAAAGGCAATTGACCAGTTGCTGCTGGGGCAGAGGCACTTGCCGCTGCCCCCACACCCTTCGGACAATAGTAATTTTGATGAGCTCTCAAATTGTCCAATGATGTGTATTTAATGCCACAAGCGGCACATATCAATTGCTGATACGCTACTGGGGTATTTTCAGTAGCAGGCGCAGTGCTTGCCAAAGCTAGTGTTGGAGATGACTTAGACTCTGCATCGCCAACATCTTGATTACGCGACGAACAGTAATGCTGTTTGTGAGCTAAATAATTCTCATACTTACAAAACACAATATTGCATTCCTTGCATTTGGAAACGCCCTGTTTAACAAATATTTGCGGTTGATTGCCAGAAGCAATAGAATTGCCCCCCGAAGCATTACCCACTGGTGGCAAAACAGGCAAACCTAGCAATTGGGCGCGACCAGTAGCCGCTGCCACAGCAGCTGCTGCTAATTCGGCTGGATTAGAACTGTGAGATTGCATCGCACCGGAAGAAGAACTAACCGCTGCTGCTGCAACGGATAGCTTTAATGCCAATTCCAAATTTTGTTTAGCCAATATTGGATTCAATATATCAGTCGGCATCATGGATCTGAATTGTAGATTCTCCAACAGATGGGTAGAATTACTTATCAGGTTGATGGACATGGCAGTTGTAGATGGTGGTGATATGGAAGAGTTACTGCATGCGCCCGAACTTCTTGGACTTGTAGTTTTGCGGCAAGGAGATGGTGTCATTGTAGGACTATTAGGTAATGAGGGAGCGCACACAATTTGTTCCGGTGTTACGCAACCACTCTCATCATGCGCAGTGTGGTCTTTTCCCATATCCGGTACAGTTTCTCTTTCCACGCCATCGGAATGTATACGTTGACGTTGCAACAAAGTAGTTATGGGCGAACGCCGCAGTGATAAGTCTAGTGGGGTTGACTCTCTGCGAAAAACGAAAAAAAGCATGAAGGAAAAGTTGAACCTACTTAACCTTATGGAATGACTAAACCTACCTGAAAGTTCTCTCCTTAGATTTTGGTGTACTCTCTCTAGAATCATCTGTATTATATTTAATATTCTTTTCATTTACCGACGATTCATTACTGTTGGAAGTTGTTGTCTGATGAAGCGTGCTGTCTACCAATTGGTGGCTGTTACTGGCCAAACTTTGATTTGTTGCATTATTAAGCGTTGTGTTAATATTGACGACTGTGGCCAAGGGTTTAAGGTTACCATTCTCCAAAGCAAAGCACGTAGTATCTGGGTTAATCACACCAGGTGAAGAAAAAGCTCTATGTCGCAATAATTAGCATGCGTATGTTTCGCATTTTTAACTGAGAATAAATACTTACGAGGGACCCCCAATTACACTAGCACTACGTATCACCGAGTAGGGTATAATTAAAACCGGATTGGTGGGCAAAAGTAGGAATGGTGAAGAAGCCACAGCTGCCATCATGGCAGGTGTAGGAGTCTTAGTGCGGTTCTGAGGACTTATTATTCCACTGGTTACAGAATTAACGCTTTTATTGCTATGACACGAGCTTGAGACTTCAAGTTTCGGAGTCAAGGGTCTGTAATTATTGTCACAATTATAAGGATTTTGTTTAATATAGGATTTTAACATGAACTCACCCTTCCGACCGCCGCGAATTGCAATAGTGCTGTTTGTGAGCTCGATAGGTTTTCACATTATTAAAACGAATGTCACAGTCGCTGCAATATCGATCAATTTGCTAAAAAGAACGGGTCCACATATTTAATTGAATTAAATTGTAGACATATTTTGAAAAGACCCTAAGACTCAACTAACAACTCACTTGACTAGAATTCTCATCCAGCTGGGAGCAAACCGCATTGTTCGCAGTACTCACATTAGGCGTTGGCGTTGGTGATGACTGATGTATGCGCATATGACGATTAAGGGAAACTTTTTTATCCGCACTATACGAACACTGCGTACACGCGTATTGTTTCCCAGTTTTGTGAGCTTTAACTGTTGGCTCGGAACTCTGAGCATTCGTGAACGAGTTAGTCGCAATGGAAGGCGATGTCATAGTTTTCTCTGTCGTAGAACAGGAAGGCGTGGAGTTCTCTTCTGTTTCTTTATGCCTAGGTGCGGTAGTAAGATGGTTGAACAATTTGTTGGGGGATTTAAAAAAGTATTTACCTGTGGGAACAATAATAAGCTTGATGAGCTTCTAAAGTTGATGGAGAACTAAAACCAATGCCACATGGTATGCACATGAAAACTTTCATACGTGGAGGTGGTGGTGGAGGAACTTCCACCCCAGAGGGTCCCGCTTTTATCACCGGTTCGACAGGCAAATTATTGATAGTATTCTCCATTGCGGTATTTAGTTTATCAGTGGTATGTGTGAAGTGTCCTTTACGGTGCTGAGTTTGAGCTTCTTCCTGTAACAGCTTGAGATCTTTGGCATCGGGCTTTAGAGCTGGATCTGAGGCCAAAAGGGCATTTAATCTTAGTTTGGGTAAATTACAGCTACTTAATGGAGAATTTCGTATATCCGAACTTGTTGGTGGAGTCTTTTGTGTTATTTCTTTCGATTCCTCAGTCATTATATCTGAATCGTATTTGGGTGAAACAGATGCATTACGTTCCATAGAACCACTCTCTCTATGCTCACTTGAATCGGGTGAGCTTCTACTCAGTTCTTCTTTAATTTCTCTATATACAAGAGATTTTTCATCACTTGATTCGTCAGGAAATGTATCCACATTTTTTGCATTAACGCTATCCACGCTTTTATCAGCCATTTCTACATCAGTGTCCCAGGTTAAACTAGTGCTTGGTGGGGTAGAATTCGAATGACGTTCAACAACATCTATGGCATCATTCTTGATACTGAAATCTTTAGGATCTAATTTAAAAAAATACACACAGAAAAGAAGTTAAAAAATAGTTAAAATTTCAACATTTTTTAAAATTTCCCTAAAGAAACACTTTGCGAGTCTCAAACCAATTATGGGCCGAACACGAATGTTGGGCCTTCGGAAATGTGAGGAATTTTGCTTAATACGAGGTGAGCATGCCTAAGGCATGTAACGCATTAATGGAGTATTTAATACGTAACAGGTGGAAGGTATGCTGAGTCGAAAAAAGTTTTATTGTAGATTATAAGTGTGGCCCTCAACAATTTTAGGCATATTGGGGAATAATTTAAGTGAGGGCGTGACAATGAACTAATTCCACCTACTATCAATACCAGAATATTTGCGAACCTCAGCTTCATATTAATAGACGAGCGTATCGACATACGGATGAAATTTGCTGGATTAGTTCAGAGTATCTGGTGCGTTGTTCTGATTCCAGCTAACAGTGTGACAGCTAACACAGTGTATCGCACATGTTATGTTATGTGGAGGGCACAAAACCAATTACAAATGATGTCTCATTTGTCTAAAGGTGCGGTGGGTGTGTATTTAAACATTTGCACAGCTCACGAAATCATTATTTTTTGGATGAATTTCTAAATCGGTTTTCAACTTCATATTGATTTTTGAGTGTAGATATTATACAACGTTTATTGAAATCGGTGTACAGCCCCTTTTTAGGTATTTATAATTATATGAAAGTCCCACACACACACACACACACACACACACAAACACATGAAATGGACAAAATCACCAACTTATCTTGACCAGATCATGATATTGTGTGTTGTGTTTGTAGTTTGTGATTCCCAAGAAAACCCATATCAAATACACACATACACACATGCACACATTTAAATAATATAAAATAAAATAAAAACAAAGCAACTGTACAGGCGAGATCTTAAACTACTTACATTTGTACATACACACTTCACACATTCACGTAAACGAAACACACGAAATGCACAGTGTGTACAAACAATTTTCCATAGAAATTCTCACTCTGCAGCCATAAACTACCTGTGGCCATGGAATATGTGTCAAATTGACCAAAGGTTAACAATTATTATCGAACAAATTGTCAGAGGCATGCTTTGCAAATCCAAAAACCAAACTGAAACCAACCAACCAACCGAACGGGCTAAAGCAGACGGTGAATAATAATAATAAGCCACCAACAAACAACACACCGATCGCCTACCTACCTATGTGAACGCACAAAAACAAAAACAAAACAAAAAACAAAGCTTTTATTCGCGTATACGTTATATGCATATATTGCAATTTGTATAGTACGGCATCTGAGTGCGACTGCTGCTTATAATAAGTATTAGTATTAAAAAAAAAAATAAATTGTACTCGCGCGCGCACGTTTCAATTGCACAAGTTAACACATGTGCAGCCCCGACTGCACTTGCATTTATGTTGAGGGAATGTTTGTATATTTATAGCAAACATTGCAAGAAACACGTACTCGGCGATATATTGTATAACAGACATTTGTATAAATGCAGGCAGACAGACAAACGGACGCACAGACACAAAGGCAATCACAAACTAAAGTTTAAGCGTCTGCTTGTCTACCGTCTCGCCAACTGCCAATGACCAGTTCATCGTAGTTAATCCAAATTTAGCCAGCTGAAAACAACTGCTGGCCATTGCAAACGCAAGTACTGTGCTGTGCTGTTTACGAGTATGTATGCCTTGGCGAAACCTCTTTATCCGCTTTTAAAATCTTCACATTTTGTTGGATTAGGTTTTTTCTTCTTCTTCTTTTAAACACATACATGTAGAACAACAGCTATAAGTATAGTAAATAAAGGGTAAAATATCCATCTAAACCCATGAATTAGAAGTCATCACATGTATACGAACTCGTTATAGACGTTTCGCTTGATTACATAGGTCCGCTCGACAATGGCCAAATCGATGTATGGGCCGAAGTAATACGAACTAAATTTGACTTAGACCAGAATTTGAAATATCCTTCACATAGTGGGCGTGGCAGTTACATGATTCCGCATTCTAATCGTGTATATATTACGTATTAACTTTCAAGACGAATTTCATGCTGAAGAAGGTGAGCGAATCTGTTATCCGACCATGCCTACTTTTGGTATATTGATGAATGACTCAATTTTTGTACCAAATAGAGCAGATTTTGGTTAAGTGTAGGCGTGGCTTTTGACCGATTTTGTTTATTTTAAAGAGGGATCTGCGTGTTTATACAAAATTTCATCTCAATATCTCAAATTTTGGACCACGAGAGTGACAATAATACGCGGACACCCGTATGGACATATTCAGATCATATCTAGATCGACTCAGTCTGTGACGCGTCCTTCTGGGTGTTGCAAATGTAATGGCAAAGTTAATGTACTCCCCATTTTATGTGGTATAAGCATCACAGCTTTGGTTCGAAGGCCTACACAAAACCTGCCCTGACGAATTGTGATATGTTGTGGTTGGGGATAGAGACCATGGGTATTCCCTGAACACTTGTAACATCTACGATCTAGGCGTTACATATCTTCACAAGCTCTATATGCCTTGTCTTTAATTAGCATGGAATTATGAGTAGTTTCCCGGTCATTCCGAATCAGTAATATCGGTGCTAAGCAAATTTTCTATCCGTTCTGTATCAATGTTTACAGACGACATGATTAAACTATATGAGCTGCTAATGACTCTTTGTATACTCGCTTCAAGCATTCTTGTTTACCTTATATTTCGTAGAGTCATGGCTAGGCGTAGCATGTATACTCCTTTTTAACCATTTTTAAATCATTACGTAAATAATTTGCACTTATGTTTATTTTTGTAGCTATAAGATTATTTGCCAATTGTGGGCGTGTCTGTCTACCGATTTCGCCCATTTTGAATAAGAATCAATTAAGACAACTGGAAATGTTTTTTTGCCTCAATAACTCAAAGTTTCGAGCGTTAGTTTGTGACGGACATACGAACGTATTAAAAATTCTTGCTTATCAAGAATAATATATGAGGCCTCCTTCTAGATTTGATAAACATAATAACAAACTTAATATAAGTTGCATCTTGTGTAGAATGTATAAAAACTGATAATCTGTGGAAGTTTTCGCATAATGACACATTTTCCCATTTAAAGATTCTTACTTGAATTTATATGAATATGCGTTAAGCTGTCATTTGGCAACTATTGAAGTGTCATCTAATGGAATTAACTTCTGCTAATAGTTATTGCTTAGTTTTTTGATGGACAATTTTTATATTGTTATTCGTGTTCGATTTCCTAGTATTACATGAAATAAATACCGCCTGCTGATAAAACTGACAATCAAACAAAGATTGTTTTAGTAAAATTTTAGCATGTTGAACATGACGGGCTGCACAAAGAACTGACAGTGAAACAAATCATGTACGCATATATTGTTTTGTAAGAATAATCGATAAGTAATCAACTGAAAAGGCTGTTTGAGGATTAGGAGAAATTGTGGATACGCTCAACATCTATTCTTTAATGGAGGCAGGAAGACAGGGTTTAGTTTAGATCAGGAATTTATATAGTTGATGGGTATTTTGAGGCATTCTTTTCATAGTTAGATAGTAAGTAACATAAGACTCGAACCTCAATTGGCCAATGACAACCTAGTTAGAACACGCTACCTGCTTCGCTTTTCTTTAGTATTTTTGAAAGTTGAAGCTTGAATTGCTCTTGCCATTGCAAGCTTCATTCGAAAGTCGAAACTCATTGCAAACACGTATAGTGTCAAAGACCTTGCAAAGAATATATCCCTCCAACAATGCCTAAAATCTGCTCATTGTTTTGCGTCAAAAGGCCGTGCTACGAGCTAGAAAGATGTAGGATTTTATTAAATGTAAGTGTTGTTGCTCCAGAAAGAGTATCGCTGTTGACCAAAGTAAATCAATCAACTCTTCTCCTCATAAAATAGAAGATAAAACAAGTGAAAATGTTATAGTTGATCAAGCTCAACCATTCAATACCCTACACCACTTAATTCTACACTTTATGCTACAATTAGTTTAGTTGTGTCAGAAAATACGGGCTCTTCGTAAAATATCATTATCTGGGAAGGGGTTCTAAAAATAGTCCGATCAAATGCCAATTTGGTACAGCCAATTATGAAGCTATGAAACTATTCTACACCAAATTTTGTCAAAAAACATTAAGAATTGCGATTTTTTGCCACACAAAGACTTCCATTGTAATGAAAGCTTCTAAAGGGAGGGCTTCTAAAAAAGACCAATTCGGTCCATTTTCAACAGGATTCCTTTCTAAGTCAATATATGTCAGTTTTATCGAAATATCGGTTCAGATTTTAAATCTAAATCGATCCATATAGTTGAAGGTGGGTGTGGCATTTTCCGTTTAAGAGTTACAAACTTAATATATCCTTCTGCACAAGTGGTGTCGGGTATTATTAATTGGAGCTATTAACGATTAAACTTTAGTAGACCAAAGTTTCGTAATACTTCGCAGTTATATAAAACAAATTAAGAACGATTTGTAATTTGGGTAAACATTTCATATTGCTGCCATTTTTCCTTCTTTTCTATAGAATGTTATGACAAGTAATCACAGAGTTTCTGCACTTCATTAAAACATCAGGAAGTCGTTTAGCATAAAAATTTCTTAATACTATTATAGGCGTCATGTTAGCAGGAGTTTATCGTTTTATCAACACTCCAAACAAAAGAGTCACTACAGATGTGTAAATGAATGTGTGTTAGACCGGATCTGGGATACTATCACAGTGTCTACAAAAGACTTACTGTTCGTTACAAAACCTCCTCCTGACTGTTACATACGAGTATAATTTAATTATGTGTATATATCATCTTCTTCGAGGCAATACTCAGCGTATAGGAAAACACAAGTAAAGACCAAAAACAACGACCTGTGCCTGATGCAAAACATCGGCACCCACCAATATATTGTATGTTCGGGTATAAAATATCAAATTATGGCATGAAACGCACAAAACTCAGTTAAACTTAGCTCAGAAAGAAGTCAGAAGTTTGCCGAACTAATATCGCCCAGCCAGAGGTTTATTGTTATTGCCAGGTAAATTTCGGTTAAACGCTCCCTTTTAATAAAAGAGTGTCGAACTGAAATAAAGTGTTTTGTATGCATTCATAATGTGGCTGGTATGCAAGGTAAGTATACAATAAATGCCTGGCATAACAACGACAAGCGCCAACCAGCGCGAAAACACAAGCTAACCCATTTAACCGTAACCGTAAACATACAACTGAAAGAAGTGAAGTTAGACCAGACTTGGGATACCCATCAACTGGTTGCATTCCTGAAGAAGTTTTTCACTTCACCAGCCGGCCATAGAATTAGTCAAAGACATGTGTCCGATTCGTAATTTACGAGTCTAATACAAAGTAAAACTGGGCGAACTGAAACCTGCCTAAGAAGTGGTTGTTTTCAACTGAATACTATCTACTGGGCATAAGACGGGCGCGGCACATGAGCCTTTCTTCTCAGGGTCAACCCTTGAAAATAAAACAAGAAAATCACTAAATTTGATGTAGAGAATATCTTAAACATCCTTTGCGTCTATGTACAAAAGTGTGGGCATGGCAAGTACCTTTTTAGACTTTTTACGTATGTCATGTATATCGACTTCCATTTTGAATTCTGTATCAAAAAAATAAAACAATTGTGGACGCGTCTGCTATTCGATCTCGCCCATTTTTCACACATCGATATTAAAGATTTCTTATTAGTTTTTGCTGACTGATATATAGATTTGTGCGAATTGTGGGCATGGCTCTCAATCAATTTTTCCCCCATTTAAACATTGACCTTCGTGAAGAAACTAGAAGTGTATGTGGTGGGTAAGTAATATCTTAAAAAATTATGACTAATAACAGACAGACACACAGGCGGAAAATGTCTTTGCATCTTACATCGATTTGGAGCATTTTCTGAAAGTTTTAAAGGCCGCAGAGGACGAACAAAGTGACAAATTTATTAAACATTATTTATCTATAAGGTGCCGGATATAAAAGCAAACAAAATGCAGAAACTTCAGAAACCTTCCACCACCACCACCACCACTGTTCTTATGAATGTCAGTTCAGAAATTGCAAAAGTGGAAAGCAAAGCTAAGCACAGAGACGAAGGACTTGTCGTGGCCTGTAGTTAAGTTTAATTTTTTTTTTTTTTTTTCATTTTTTTTTACTGGTGTACACTCGATTTTATAAAGATTCTTTTCCTTACCGTCAGCAAGTTAATAAATGTATGCGACGCGTATCAAGTGCTGTGTGTGTGTGAGCAACTTCGATGGAGGTAAACTCATGTTATTGTACATAATAGTGTTTGTTATGCCGGTAAGTAGCTATATAACCACATAACAGCTAACCGAAGAAGCAACATAATACGCGATATTTAAAAGTGTACGTACGTGCGCGCGTGTGTGTGTTAACTGTGTAGCCTAATTGATGGTTAATAAAGTATTTTGTACTCTCCAATATAACCGAACGCACATAAATGGTTTGATGTGACAGCCAACAAGTGTTTGGGCACTCGCACACATCGTGTCATCGTGTGGATGTGTGGTCTTTTTTTTTGTTTGTTCTTTTTTTTTTTTTTTCGTATTATGTGTATGCGGCATGTTATTAGTCTGACTAAAGATGCATGCATACCCACACACACACACACACACACACACAAAAACATGCATCTTTTGCATTATATTGTACATCTCGTTAGCACGCTCCAAAGAATCTCATGTCGTTTTGCGCTATTTGTCCTTGAAGCCAGAGACGGCTTCATAATTAGCGCAATAATAACACAACACCTGATGTTTATTAAGTTTACCACAAATTATCGTCTATTAGAAGCGCACCATACAATTATCGCCATTAAGACACGTGGGTAGGTAGGTAGACCATAAATCTTATTATTCGTATTATTATTGGGACTTTCCTTCCATGCACAAAGCAAATTCAAATTTGATAAACATGATTCACCCCTTAAAGCAGCTTCTTTAAATTTAAAGACTGATATAGAAATTACCCCCAATGAAGAAACATTTTAAAAATACCCTCAACCGTTGCCGGTATCGAACCCGCCACCCTTCACATTAGAGCTATGTTACGTTATGCTTCTAGCCTATATTATTAAAAGGTGTAAATGCCATGCCCACTAATGTGTACAATATTTGAGATTTGTCAATTTGGCATTAAAGGCCAAGTTAGAGGTTCTTTCTTGTTGTATTTTGCAAGTATGGAAGTGTCTTGTGAATGGCTAGGTCATCTCGGTCGTATGAATGAAAATGCTGCAGCTAGGATGGTGTTCGAAACTTCGGTGAAGGGATCAAGTGCTTGATGCCCTGCACATACTTGGTGTACAAAACTGGAGAAGGCGCGCCCAAGATCGAAGCGCGTGGCGTTCTTTTTTGCAATAGGCCAAAGACCTACATAGGTTGTAATGGGACAGCCATGATGATGATGATGGATCTACTTTTTGACTGCTAGTCTATTTTTTCCATAGACAGACGTACGGACGGTCTGTCTGGGAGTTCATTTAAGAGCTTTATTTTTAAACTGCAAACTACAAATGTTTGATCAAAATTCATTTTTCAATCTCATCGCAATATAAAGACAACTTTTACGGAATCTATATACAATCTGAATGGCATGAATTAAATTATGCAAAGGCATACAAAAACATTTGTTAGTCGATGGTATGCTAAGGCAATGACAACAAGAATCCTAATCAGCAGCGTCTGCAAGAGCTGATAAAATGCTAAAAAATTAGCACATTTTCTTTTAAACCCAATAACTAACTTAACGGCAACATTACACAGTGTTCTGTCATAAATAAGATATAAAACAGACATGCAGACAATTTCTCAATGATGACTTATCTACGTTTTAACATAAAAATAACAACAGTAACAACAATAAACAAAAGCAGCAGCAGCAGCATATCATGTCGTTGTATATACGTACGAGTATGTCGTTAAAGCATTGCATGTGTTAATATGCAAATGCGTATTAAACATAAATTGGTTGCTGAAGTAATGCTTTCATGATGAGGAAAAAATACACGAGAGAAAACACATGAAAAATAATGTAATAAATGTTGAATTTCTTTCATATTTTAACAACAATAAACATAACATGCACACTTATTGGGTACATGGCGAGGAAATGAATAAATGTATGCACGGAGTGTAGAGAACACTGTCGCTAGTTAAGTTAAAATGATTATTTAAAGTCGCCCATTTCACTAAATCGATCTAAAATTCTTTTACTATAGCTTTGAAAAAAAAAAACATCAGCATCATCGAAAATTTTTAACAGCTTCTCTTTATTTCTCTTGTTTTATTTTAGGTACATTTTCAACTTTGTAGCAAGTAAATGTTTGATATATCAAAAGATGGTAAATTTAATATTAAAACATGTCTTATAATATATCACCGGAAAACCGGAAATGCACAAAAATGGCCTTTCCCTTTATGTTTAATAATTTTTTTATCCCTTAAGAAATAATATTCAAGAAAATTGCGATTTTGTAAACGATTGCGGATTTTTTAGGCATTTTATTGGCAATTGTTAAGCAAAAAACAAATGGTATTTATTATAAAAACAAAGTGAAAATCTTAAAATCGATTATACACGGCCCTACTTAGTACCCTACACCACTTCGTTCCATAAATTATGTTGCTTATTGCAACAGACCAAAATGATGAATGCTGATTCTCTATAAATTTTTGTGACAATATATTAAGAATTGCAAAGATTCGCCATATACTTCCTCTATAATATATGCAAAGTGATTCTAAAAAACGTCTAATCCGGTACATTACCAATACATGTCCTTGAATAAAATTTCATGGAAATATTTGAAACAAATGAGACCTGTAGCTAGTGCCTAAATTTGCGCGGATAAACAGACGGACCGTCGGACATGGTTAAATTGAATCAGAAAGTCATTCTAATGCGATCGGTGGGTGCGACCTTTGTCGGTTTGGAGTTACAAGTATTTGCACAACTTATTGCCACAAAATCTAATATTAGGCCTCCGCATAGATTTGACGTAACGGTAAAATATGTTTTATTAAAATTGTCGTGCAGCACGTAAACAATATTTGTTCCATTACATTGTATCACTTAATGTTATTCGTACGCTATTGTACTGTACTGTACTGCACCATGTAACATTAAAGATGAATTTTTTTTTTTTTTCATTTAAATAAATCTACATCTATGTATGAATAATAGTGTTTTAATCTTGACAATTACCACATACACTGTGAAAACCAAGTTGTTTGCTTGACAGCAAGTGCAAAATGGTCAATTTGATTTTAGATTACCAGTCATTTAAACAATCTACATGAAACTCAATTTCCTTGGTTATTTTTAAACATTAATAAAAAACAACAACAACAACAACAACAACAACATAAAAAAAATCCAAACAATTCATTGGCATGTTCGTGTTAATAGATATATACATTTATATATATCAGCAATGGGCAATCTGTTTGCCAGTTATAGCCAAATTTTGATATCTATTTAATACGTAGCGAGGGAAACACTAAATGTTAACTTTAAGCTGCTTATGAAATATTCGAAAAATAAGTGAAATTGTTATAATTGGTTCAGATCATGCTATAAATTGTTCAGTAGTAACTGTCAACGTGAGTCATCCTTATAGAAAAAGGCAGTTCAGAATTGTAAAAATCATTTCATCCGCTAAAAATTTAGGACCCAAGGCAAATAGTTAAAGATATGTGATATATGATGCGCAAAGTTTTAAGGAGAGTATTAAACTTTAGCGCACGAATTTGTGCAATAATAGATCTTTACAATTCTATCTATGACGAGGAAGGTCGCCATATTGCGTCCACTTGAAAAGAATTTTCTTCCTAGCGTCAAAACCTTTCCATCCATTTTTTTTTTTTTTACTTATCATTTTGAGGTCAATGGCAAACTCATTTTGTGTAGACTTTTGTAACAACCAGACACTGTCCATCTATGTTAAACAATCTCTCGATTGGCAAAATTGTGATATCGATTACAAATTTAGCAAAAGTATTAGTTGGTCTCGTATGCAGTTTATTATTATTGTATAATTTGGCAAAATCGTTCAAAGCACTCTCCCCCAAAAACCGGAGAAGGGTAAGAGTTTTTTTAAAGCTTTATTTTATATATATATCGATAAAAAAAGAAAAGGGAAAAAGGGTCAACAACAATAAAGAAAATTATATTTTTCAAGGAGTTTTTTTTTTCATATTACTTAAAAACCGCAAAAGATTAAAATTGTTCATTTATATTACATTTCCGAAGTGTTGCGCCCTAGACGGCAAAAAAAAATGGCACCTACAGATTTCCTCCCTCTGGTATACAATATATCTACGTATACTTCATTTGCTCTCCTAATAAATGTACGATTGATTACAAATGATCAAGTGCAACGTGTTTGATTATTACTATCAGATAGATCAACAGCCAGAAAATCATTACAATACTTTTTGTTATTTCATTAAATTTTCTTTTTTTAGTTTATTGGCAATTTTTATATAAATTGATTCAATATTATACAATATGTACCACACGTACTAATGTGTTCCACTCCAACCAGTAGTTGATGTTAATTTGAATTTTTATACTTTATACCATTGATGGGAAAGGGTATATTAAGTTTGAGCATATGTTCGTAACTCTTAAAATCGTAAATGCCACACCAACCGTAACTTTCTTTCTTTCTGGTTCTATTTAACCATAAGTGTCTGTCTATCCATGTAAATTTGTACCTCGCATTTATTAAAACATTTCAATGAAATTTCCTAAGAGACTCATAGCTAAACCATAGTCAAATTGTATCAAATTGGTCCATTTTTAGATTCCCTCTCCATATAATGATCTATTTATAAAGAAAGTCGTTATAAGGGGAACATTTGAAATTCTTAATATTTTGTTAATTGTCTTAATAATGGGCTGTGCTAAATTTTAATCGGATTTGACCATTTTTAGAACCCCTCTTCATATAAAATCCTATACGGAAGTCTTTGTTTGGCAAAAATTCGCAATTCTTAATATTTTTTAACAAAATTTAATGAAGAATAGTTGATTAGCTGCATAATTGTTTAGGTCAAATTTGAATCTGATCGGACTTCTTTTGGAACCGCTTTCCATATAATAAGATTTCTTGAAAATATTTATATGACAATGCCCCTCCTTTACCGATACAACTAAGAGACTAATTTTGTGTGTAGTGTGGGGTATTAAATGGTCGGGCGTGACCATTTTCATTGTTTTGTTTTTTTTTTTTTTTTGCTGAAATTACTTGATAATCGCCAAATGGAGTGGTTTGGCATTTTATTGAAATTAAGGTTATTGCTTAATCGATCAAGATTTATTGCTACTTTTTTTCTTTTTCTCCATTTTTTTTTTTTCATTAATTTATTTATATCAAAGCTATTCCTCTATCTTCAATTTAATTAAAGAAACTTTAAACACAAAACTACCGAAAAACATTCATAGATTGATCAGCAAACACATGTACCATATCTTTCCTTACTTATATATTTTTTTTTTGTTCGTGCTATGTACATACTTATGAAGGAAATTAAACAAAGCCGCACAACAGTGGCTTGCAAGCATGAAATGAACGATTATATGATATGTGAAATGTGAAGAGCAGAATGTTGCAATATAGTAAATATTTGTTATTGGTAAGTATTACTTAATAATTAATTCTAGTCTGGTTGTTTTCTATAGCTTTTCAATGAGCTGAAAAATAGAGACCTATGTGATATTCCACAGCACATACTCTATAATGATGTCGACATAATACATGACTTTTGCTATTGCTAACGTTACCAGCTTTCGAACATTCTACCTATAAGATGGAGGGTTTGTTAAGTTTGCTATTACGTTTGGTATACTCACAAGAAGGCATCAGAGACCCTACAAAGTATATATATATATATATATTCTTTAACTGCCTTAATCCATGTCCGTTCGTATTTCCATTTGTTTCCGTTTGAAAATTTGATGAATTTTTGTTTAAATATTTCCAGAACGTTAGTTGTTGGGTGAACTCGACAGAAGTTCTTTTGAAGTTGAAATTTTGTTCACATATATAGAATTAGCCCCATTCATATACCAAAAATGGGCGTGGTTCTCTAACAGAAACTCCCAGAGTTGAAAAAAAACCTTTTTTTTTACACAATTCGACCTGCCACACCCACATTTTGTATATACCTACATGTGGAGGATATTTAAGATTTGGTCTAAACCAAATTTCCAAAAAAAAATTTTTTTTTCTTGTTAACTTTAGTTTTATCAGTTGAAAATATGTAGGTACATATGTATGTATGTGTCCATGTGTGTAGAATATATCGTGTTGTGGCTGATGCAACAAATGAATATAAAACACAAGGAACAAAATTTCACTACAACAAACAGCCTCATCATCAGTTGCAACTATTGCTGAGAAACATTGAACCGCAATGTCCTCCGTTTGTAGCATGTCTTCTCTACATATGTTTGAGGTTTACACAGCACAGTCGTAAGTCAATGCATAGTGGCCATAAAGCAAAGCCCATCCAAGTAAACTAGAGGCAGACAGACCACTATACTGCTACACAAGTAGTTGGTAGTGTGCTCAGTAAGCTAGCTTAACGTGTGTTTGTTTGTTTAGCAGTTGTGCATTCGGTGCTCTCCTCGTATTCCATTTAATTAAGACATCAAAAAGAGTTTAGTTTGACTAAAGAGATTTCCTAGAATTTCGATAGTTTGAAGCTGATTTTATGCAATTTTTTCTTTCTTTTTTTTTTTTTTGGCTGCTGTTACTGCTGCTGTTTGTTTATTTGCTATTGTTGTTGCTGTTATAGTTTATATAGCACTTGGTTTGCTTAGCTTGCTATAAAACATTGCATACACCTCCAAGACGTACAGTTTGTTTCATGTGTTTGAATGTTCAACTAGAAGTTGTGTTTTGTGTTGTGTTTTAAGTTTTTTTTTTTTTTCATTTTGAATATTGTCAAAGATGTCAGATATACTCCAGTATCCGCTTATAATCATCTCAGTGCATGAAGGTTATAGTTTTGTACAAAAAAAAAATAAAAAAAAAAAATCACTAAAAAAGAAAGCAATCTCGATTTAGAAAAAAAAAAAAAAAAAAAAACAAAAAAACGGAATTTCAGTGGGAGCAAATTGCTTTCAAGTACAGAAATTTTTTAATTGGCTTAACTCTACCAACTCAGCTGTAAGATTTTCTAATCATTAATTATTTGCATAAAATTGAATGATTGCCGATCTCTTAATATATAAATACACACAATGCCATACCCACTCTTTTATCACCTAATTATCTTTCTAGACAATGAGCATCGTACATTTAACTTATAATTTTTATAAGTATACTAAGTTTAACATTTCGCCTGCAATACCCAGAAGTCTATTCTTGATCAGGAGGGAAATCTGAATCGATTTCAACATGTCTTGTGTTTGTCCACTGTTAGCACTCTAGCAGTCGTAAATTTTGAGATATTAAGGAGGTTCAAGAGGTACGAGGTTAGAGTAAAAGTAATTCAATACTTATCAGTTATCATCACAAATGCCGATAACGTTACTGCTGATTCCAAAAATTGTTAATTATAAAGTGAAGATAAAATCGTACATAAATTGGCAATAAAATGGTTCAAACTAACATGCGAATCAGCGAATAATATGAAGTGCTTCCAAGTCACAAATAAATCCCAAATTGATTTGATTGCAACTTTTTGGTATACTGAGGTGGACACCTAATGATCTGGTCACAAAAACGTAATTTAAAACAAGTAAGAAAAGTAGATTTTTCTTAGGCCTAATCTTAAATACACTTCACATCTATAATGGTGGGCGTGGCAGGTATATGATTATGCCCTCTAATACAGTATATATTACGTTTCGGCATGCAAGTCGAGTTTTACGCTGAATACGGTTTTTATAAATTGTGAGCGTGTCTGTTATGCGGCCTTGTCCATTTCTGTTAATGGGATGGATTATAAATATCGTATGTGCTTCAAATTTCAACTTTATAGCTGAGTTTTTTTTTTGGCGGATAAATAGATTTTTGTCGTTTGTAGGCGTGGCTATTGAGCGATTTTATCCATGTTATGTGGCGATCCGCGTGCAAAAAATTAAAAGTGTTTGTACAAAATTTCAGCTAAAAGATCTCAAAATTTGTGACCGTAAGAATGCCATTAACAGGCAGACAGACAGACACACGGACATACGAGTACATGTCTAAATCGACTCAGTTTTTAATGCTGATCAAGAATATATGCATGTACATACTTTGTAGAGTATCTGTCGCCACCTACTGAGTGATGCAAATGGAATGACAAAGTTAATATACCCCCCAGCTCATATGGAGGGTATAAAAATGAAAACAATACAAAAAAAACTGCTTACTTAATTGTACGTCCATATTATCGGTGAACAATCGAAGGCAATAAATATCTTACAAATAAGCAGAATGCGATGGAATGCGGGCAACAACAGTAAATATAATAATAATACCACCATCACCTCCACCTCCAACACTATTGCGATGGCGAGTACCACAACAATTGGACGATCAAATCATCAGATTATATATTTTGCGTTCCCGCGCAAGAATACCCAAAAAGAAAACAACAAATTCGCACAAACAAACATATATGTATGCAAAGGTAATAATATCAATAAAGCTCAAATTGTACAATAATAAAAACAATTGGAAAGTCCCTTATAGCCTTATAGCCTTATAATAATAATAATAATAAAAAAATAAAAAAAAAAAAACTTGAAAAATAATCAGTAAAATGTATTGTATGAAAAAGTATAAACTTGCACACACACACACACACACACACATACGTACACACACAGAGGTGGTGACGACTGGTCAGGCAGCCAGAGACAGAAAAAAAAAAAAAAAAAGAAGAAAAGAAACTGCAAGAAAATAACACCTAAATAAAAAAAAAAAAAACGAGGTTGACGAGCTCACACATTGTACAATAACAACAACAATAATAACACAAACAATGCAACAAATTTGTATGAAATCGCTTAACAAATCGCACGTTTACGTATAACATACATTATACGCTATAGAAGAGTTGCCCTCACACACACGGGCAGCCAAACATACTTACATGTGGCTAAGTATGCATTGTGGTTATATAGGCAGAGGTGTTATAAAGAGCTTTTAACAATTTTGGGTTGTTGTTTGCTGTTGTTGTTGGTTGGTTGGTTGGTTGGTTGGATATTTAGTTGTTTTTTGTTGTTGTTATTATTATTATTATTATTATTATTATTGTTGGTGTATGAGTATTTAGGGTCATAGCCGATAACGATTTCTATTTATATTAAAAAAAAAAACACATACACACACACACACACATACACACACACAGAGACATTGTGTTGACAAAAATTGTCAATTTGTGGAAGTGGTTTATTGTTTGTGAAAATTGATATTAATGAGATCACCAAAGCAGTATATCCATTCCGATCCCATAACGAATGACTAAAGCATTTTAGTGACTAACCAGTTGCTCATTAGATGAGAGATAAGGCCAAGAACGACTCATCCCAATCATTTCTTTGTATGCGCTTGTTTTTAGTTTGTATGTGAAAACAATCTTCGGAATAAATAAAAAGTTAAATTTTAACTTGAGCCACAAATCTGAAATACCCTTCATACGAGTATGTACCTAAAATTGGTGGGCGTGGTAGGTGTATGATTATGACCCCCAATAGGGTACATATTACGTTTCACTTTGCAAGTCGAGTTTTACGCTGGATAAGGTTTTTATAAATTGTGGGCGTGTCTGTAATACGGCCTTGTCCACTTTTTGTTAATGTGATGGTTTATAAATATCGTATGTGCTTCAAATTTCAACTTTATCGCTAAATTTTTGTAACGGATACATAGATTTTGACGATTGTGGGCGTGACTCTTGACGATTTTGTTCATTTTCAGTTGTAAACTTTGTGCAGAAACGGACGGACATAACTATATGTACTCAATTATGAATGCTGATCAAGAATATATATACTTTGTAGGGTGTCTGGCGCCTCCTTCTGGATGCTGCAAATAAAATGGTCAAGGGTCAAGGGTATACTAAAACTGTAAACTTTAAAATATGAAATTAAAGAAAAAGTCAAATAAATTGAGTGAGCGAGTGATGCATCCTTAATCTGTGCTCATATTGAGCAATTTTGTGTGTAAGAAAATCATCTGTAATGTAAATTTGTTGGTTGGAAATCTTTTCACAAATGAAGTATTTGTTGTAACAACTGTGCAGAAATGTGATTAGCAGAGTACGCAAATACATTATAAAGGGAATTCAGTTTTTTTGCATGTGTTCACAATGTACCAAGTATTGCATTAAAACACTGTCTGGTCGGTAAAGATAAGAAAATGTATCCCCTGGTTTATGGCCACAACCCCACATCCCCACATCCAATGTGTGTATAAACGAACTGGCTAAAAGTCCCGGCCCGTCATATACACAAACAGGCGTACACACGTACATATGTGTGAGATTGCTCAAGTTTACACATTTATGAGCCAGCATTATATGAATATACGTACGTACAAACATAAATATACGCAGACACACACACATTTGTATGCATATGGCCAAGTTTATAAGCGTTGACTTAAATATGAAGTATTGTAGAAGCAAGAGCAAAAGTGATGATTTTTAAAATGCACTAAAAGTCGTTCACAAGGGAACAAACAGCAAACGGCGGCAGAATCGTGGTAATCATCATCATCATCATCATCACCGTCGTCCCATCGTTCACATTATCACCAAAGCACAGATCTTACGCTAACAGGGTTAAAAAAGGATTGTCTTCTTGTCTACTACGTTCATACATTAAACACACACATACGCTCTGTGCGCTTCGTGTAAGAATCAGTTTTTAATTTACAGATAAAATCTTTGGCGCAAAAAGGATATTTTACTCACACATACACATACATTATATTGACACAGCTTATAGTGTGTGCATTAAAAGAATTAAAAGAACATAAGCAGAGGCTTTCAATTCAATTTAAAGTCGAACATGTACATGAAGCATTGTGGATTGAAATCATCATCCGTTCCGAGGACTTGTAAGATGTTTATGCAAAATATAAATGTGTCTGAATGGAATAGATTTTGCAGAAAGGATATGAAAAAATATATTATAACTACTTTATTATATGGTAATGGGTACGTATCCAGCTTTTTAGAGTCAAGCTAAATATCGTTGGCGTGTAATGTAACAAAAAAACACAAGAAAACTAAATGTGGCTCTTAGACAAAATGCACTCTACATATACACATATACAAATGGTGGGCGTGGCAGGTACATTATTATGCCCTTCAATAGTGTATGTGTTATGTATTAGGTTGCAAGGCAACATTTACACTGAATACGGTTTATTGTGAATTGTGGGTGTGTCTGTTGTCCGATCATGCCCATTTTTACCACATATATATATATTAAATGTCTACTTTATTGCTTAATTTTTAAGGTTTACAAAGAAGATTTTTTGACATTTGGGGGCGTGGTTCTTGGCCGATTTTGCCCACATTAAATAGCTTTCTGTACAACATTTCAGCTCACTATATTAAAATTTAAGACTGTGAGAGTAACAACAACAAACAGAGAGACACACGGACCGTCATGTCAAGATCAACTCAGATTTTGATACTGATCTAGAATGCGTATGGCAAATGGAATAACAAACTTAATATACTCTAAATTCATGTAGTGTGTTTAATCCATCAATTTAATTAACCGAAGCTTATATTAAATACTTTCATTGTTCTCGTAACTAGAGTCTCTCATTATGAACGCATTATTTTTTAAGTGGCGTCCAAAAAAGCATTCAAATATGTATCTCAATGAAATTTTGCAGACAAACACTTGATACCTAGACGAATATTATGAATTAACTATTTAAATTTATTAAAGAATTGGGCGTGGCAAGTTGATAAGGATATGCCATGACATGCAATGAATAACAAATATGAACAAATCGTAAGTATGGCAATTTATTAATGTTTATATAACAATAGTATTTAATTATATTGAAAACAGTGCAGCAACAATATTTCCAAAAAAAATCGGAAAAAAAAAACAAGCAAACGCAACACAGAACATAAAAGAAATTGTTGAATAACGTAAAAATGCCAATAGCAACAAGAGTCACAATGTTGGTGATACCATTATACAATAAGAGCTGCATCAGCATCAGCATCAGAAGTAATAACAACAACAACAATAATACCATCATCATCATCATCAGTATCATAACAACAGAAGCATCTATAAATATGCAATTTTTAAAGATAAGCGAAGCATTCATGAATTTCATAGATAACTACCACACACACACACAGTTGAATCTCTTTTTGTGCTACTTGGCAAATTCAAAGTTAGCGAAATATGGTAAATGACAAATAATTATTTTTATCAAGATTCTTATACGTAATGTACTAAGTGTGGGCGTGGCAGGCACTTGATGAAGCCCTTTAGTAGTGTATATTATACGTAACATGTGTTCATGTCGGATTTCGTTTAAGAAAATGTGTTTTTTTGTTTTGTTTGTTAATTGCAGGCGTGTCCATTTTTGGCATATCTATGGAAAAGTTTAATATAAATATATTTTTGTAGCTTAATTTTTGCAGTTAATAGATAGTGTTGTTGGACTGTGTGGGCATGGCTCTCAATTTTAGTTTAATATCTCAAAATCTACTACCACTAAAGTGCTCACAATAGACAGATTCACGGATGGACATAATCTACTCATATATTTTGCTGCTGATCAAGACATAATATATATATGTCGTGGGATCTCTGACGCCTCCTTCTAGATGTTTCAAACGGAACAACATATACTCCTCATCCTACGTGAAGATTATTAAAAAGTGACTTGGACTAAAACTGATATATCTTTAAGAATAATTGCCTCTTTTTTTTTTTTCGTTTGAATCGTTTTTGTGGCACTGTTAAGGTATTGTAGGATCGATTTTGCTAAACTTTCAACCAGGGTACGGAAATTCTTAAAATGTCTGCTAAGTATGTAATAATATCTAAATTTTTGTGATCACAGAACATAATTTTTAAACATAGACACTCGGACGGACAGACAGACATGGCTATATATCTTATTAGGCATTTAAAAAAAAAGAGGTTTTAGTGTAGGAAGTGCTTGTGTGTACAGGTTATCTGTATATATATATAGAAAGCGACAACCAACACATATAGCCCCCCACAATAAACTTTATAAAACACCACCACCATCATCATCATCATGTACCACTATACCCACAAATAAGTTTTATCTAACATATTCGTTCTTCTTCTCCCAACTCTCCCTCTCTCTCTCTTTACATATCTGTGTGTCCTTCATGTATTATGTGTACGGTAATGCTTTTAAATGATATGATTTGTAACTCGAACCGTATTTAAAAATAAAATTTTCGTTGTATTGTAGATTAGAAAAAACCAATCATTTCATTTTTAGTAATTAACTACATGCATGATACATATATACGATACAATAATAAATAAGAGAGAGACTCTTGCATGTGTATTTAGCTTCTTGGGCCAAATATTGAATACTCTACTAAATTTTTATAAATATTAAGGGCGTGGCATATATATATATATAAGCATTCTTTTAAAGATTATTCAAGTATGTGTTGCACACTTTTAAATGAATTCTGCATCAAAGAAAGTTTTTTGAACATAGCAGGCGTCTCCATGTTATAACATGACGCCCCTTTTCAGCACATCAGATAAAGTTTGTATAAATATTATAACTCTGTTTTTGTAGTAGTTGAGAGAATTTTTATAAATTGTGGACACAAAAACTACCCATGGCCCATCTAAATTTCAGATCAATATCTAAATTTTCCTTTCGACATATGGACACACGGACTCATGAACATAATTAAACTGCTGATCATGAATGCATATAAATACTTTATTGAGTCTCCGAAGCATTGTTGTGTTAGTGTGAGTATCGTATCATAGATTCGGTTTTAACTTGAAAAAATTCTTTTCTTGTTGTCTTTTTCTTATTAGATAAAAAGATGTCAGTTTGCGTAATGACAACATAAACTTGTAACACGATAATCCTTAAAATTGTGAACGAATGAACAACACTTTCAATTTATGTTATGTTCCCTGTTATCTGCCAAAAAGCATACATCATTAAATTTCTACTCACAAATGGGGTAATAATGGTCACTTTTATGAAGGGTTGAATTAATAAAATTTCTCACTTACACACACACACACACACACACATGTACAAACGTAAAGTTAAACGTGAGTATGCACATTTTTAATGACTTTTTTTTTTTTTTTCTTAAGTCATATATACTTCATATATATACACACACATACCTCTGTTATCTACCGTCATATCTTCTGCAGTATCTGAACAGTCACCTGAAAAAAGGACAGAATTAGATTTAAATAAAAATAAATATGTAAAAAATTTGACTTAGGTTAAATCTTAAATACCCTTCATATTATACATGCAAACAATGGGCGTGGCTGATACATAATTACGTCCCCTAATACCGTATTACATGTCAGCTTGCAAGTCGAGTTTTACGATTAAGATTTTTGTAAACTATGGGCGTGTCTATTATGCGACTACGCCCATTTTTAGCATTCTACGTGTATAAGTGTATTTACAAAATATCCTATAAAAAGACAGACACACGGACATAGGGATGGACACGTCAAGAGAGACTCAGTTTTTATACAAGTGGCGGACGGACAGACTAACTTAGTACATCCTCAATCTTATGTGAAGGGTATAAAAATATTTAAATTAACTTGGTTTGAGGCACATCTTAAATATTGTTCTCATTTATATATAAAAAAAGGGCGGACCAGGTATCTGATTGTGCCCTTTAGTAGTGTACCTCTTACACATCTCAACGAATTCTGCACGGAATAAATTTTTTTATAAATTGTGGGTATGTCTCCCCCTTTTTAACACATCTATTTTTTTTTTATCAAATTTCAACGTCAAAGGTAAATTTTTATGGCTGTTAGTAAAATTTTGACAATTAAGGGCGTGGCATTTGACCGATTTCATCCAATTTATATAACAATCTGAGTTTAGAAACTTAAAATGTTGATAGAAAATGTCAACCAAAAAATAACGTGGTAACAACGGACACACAGGCTGTGAGAATGTTAACAACAGACGGACATACGGACATGTTTAAATCAACTCAGTTTTTGATGCTGATCAAGAATATATATACTTTGTAGGATCTCTAACATCTCCTTCTGGTTGTTGCAAACGGAAGAACAAACTTAGTATACCCTCATCACTAAATAGGAAGGTACAACAACAAATAACTGGCAAAAAGTGTCTTTTCACATTGTTTTTCATTCATATACGTATACGAGTATATCCTCATTGCGGCCGATATGTTGTTATATGCCTTGGTTTGTGTTTAGATTTCAGATTTTAATATTTCATATGAATGGAAATGCTTGTACCTACATATATATATATATATATATATATATAATACTTAATAGTTGTATATAAACTTGTACGGGCAGAGATAGTAGAGTGATAAGTACAGTTGGAACCGAGAAAAACATAATGAAAGAAGGAAAAGTTTGGATAACATAAAAAAGATTATAACCGCAACAAAACACGTCACATGGCAATAAAATTATGTTCAAATGTAATGCAACAACAAACAACGAAATAGTTGGATAGTAGCTTAGATTGTACAAGACATTGGCAGGAAGCTCTAAATCCTTTAAAACACAGGCGAGAGTATTTCCACTATCACCTGTACCCGTACCCGTACGTATTTATATTAGACAAGAATTGAAAAATAAAATATATAATAGGGTGTCACAATAAGGGTATGGCCAGACCAAGGTAGGAAAAACTAGGGGCAGCTTGAAAAGGCACAGCCGGCTAAGAAGTTTTCTGTCACAGAATGTCAGATTAAAAGTGACGCAAGTAATATGTTCTATCTTTATCTATAGATACCGCCCACAATTTACAAACAAGTAAGAAAACTAAATTTTGCTTAAGCCAAATCTTAAATCAATAACGGTGGGCGTGGCAAATGTATATGTATTGGTAGTGTACGTACTCAGCATCAGCTTGAAAGTCTAGTTTTATATAATAATATAATTTTTTGAAAATTGTGGGCGTGTCTGTTATGCGACCGTGCCAATTTTTGGCACATCGATGGATGGGATAACCACATAAATATGTGCAACAAATTTCAAGTTCATAGGTCAATTTTTGTGCCAGATATATAGGTTTTTGTCGATTATGGGCGTGTCTATTATTCGATAACGCCTATTTTATATTGCAATCTGCAAAAACTCAAAGTATATGTACAAAATTTCAGCTCAATATCTCAATATTTATGACCGTAAGAATGCCAATAAAAGACAGACAGACGGACAGAGGGACATACATGTCTAGATCGACGCAGTTTTTAATGCTGATCAAGAATATACGTTTCTACATACTTTTTAGAGACTCCGACATCTTATTCTGGGTGTCTTATGTAGACTGGCGGACTAAAGGCCGTTATCATATACCTATCACGTCCACCGTTGTGGATATGGAGCGTATTTAAGATTTGGTGTAAGTCAAAGTTAAGTTTTCTTACTTGTTTTTTATTAGTTTGTTTATAATGACAATAACAATGATTGTCGCATTTAATTAAATGCTGGTAATTTCTTAATTAGTGTTCTTTGCACTATAGATTAACAATAATTTAAGTAACCGGTTAAATGAAGGCTAATAATTGAAACGGGTTTTCTAACACTACGATTTGAGAACATTGTAATAAATAATGTTTCCCCTCTTTTTTTTTTTTTTAAAGATTAGAGAAGAAGTCGTTGCAACAATTCGAAGGCTTCATACGATTTATAAAACTTTATTACACAGATATTTGCCCTTTCTGAACTCAGCTTTGAATGTTAATTCTTAATTTAGGTATAAACTATGAAAATAAACCTAGGGGAATCGAATAGATGACTCCTTCCACATTCAGGGGCGTTTATAAGTACTTGGGGACCTTAAGCGGAAAGCAATTTTGAGAGTTACTTAGAAGGAGTTGATGCAATTTTGACGTCTCTACATAAGGGGGGGGGCCTCTTAGGCCGCTTAGTCTAAGTACCCGTAGTTCCATTTCAGGTTTCAAAATCATATTACTTTTGTTGGAGTCAAATTTCACTTTGCAATCTATTGTGTTCTCAACCAATCAAGTCAAGTCCATGTTTTAGTTCTTCCAATTATACAACAAACAAAAACATTCACCTAATAATGTAAACAAAAGCAAAACGAATTCAATTTCAAAGGCTGTTAAGTAAAAATCACAAATATTCACATGAACATATATAATCTATGATATAAGCGGAAATATCTAAAACATCTGCTTAGATACACCTTTTTGGGAATTGGAGCTAAAATACTAAATAATACAAAACATATACTTTTTTTAAAAAAAAAAAATTTCAAAATCATCTTTTTTACTTATTTACACACATATGTCCAATACATAATTTATATATTTTATGATGTACAAGTAGAGGTTCAAGTTACCGAACATGATGGAATTTTTATAACACAAATGTTTGTTATAAGTTGTTATTGTTTCAGCTTATTAATTATATTAACGACTGGCACCGCTTGTTATTGTTATTGTTATTGTTATTATTGTTGCTGTTTTTTTTTTTTTTTTGTTAATTTGTAAGTGTTTTTTTTTTTATTATTTCATTTGTATATAAATGTAAAATGCATTACGCGTGAGATAAATAAACGATAAACACATTTCAGTGTGAGTGAGTATGACTTTGCGGACGTACGTACATATACGGATATATGTATATACATGCATATATATATATGAGCGCGTATATTGCTGGTAGATTAAAACGCGCGATAATCGCATATTGTTGATGTTAAGTGGGTATTATATATATTTCCAGCACACAGCACTCTCGCAAGTCAAGATAAAATTGTTACAATACATATTTTGTTGTTTATTATTATTATTACTATTGTTGTTGTTGTTTTTTTTTACACAACAATATTATTATTATTATTCATTTCTCTTTGTTTATAATAATAATATTAATTTGAATTAAAGTAAAATTGTACAAAATATTTATTTTTTTTTTTTTTTTTTAAACAAAATCCACACCGAACCGAACTGAACTGAACTGAACTGAACAGAACTTACTGGCATGTGTTGCTTCACTCGCGTTCTCTGGTAAACTGAAATACGAATGAGCGGCAAGTAATGAAATTTTTACGGTCAGATACTAAGATACGAAGAAAAATAAAAAAAGCGGAGCGCATGTTGATATTTCATTTCGGTTTCACCAAACAATGAATAAACCAACAACCAACGGCAACAATAATAACACAAACAAAAAGAAGAAAAAAAAGTTGTCTGCTCTGCTGCTGTTTTATTGCACACGTATATATATATAATATATACAGACGGCTACTATATATGTGCAAGTATGCGGCCAAACAGCTGATAGTTGTGTGATAATATGAGAGCGAACATAATAGTGTTTGGTGTGTACTCAGCCAGTGAACAAATTTGTTAAATGCGAGCTACATACGTACACCTCTTTCTCTCTCTCTCTCTATTATACAATTTTACTGTTTTGTGTGTTTTCGTTTTCGTTTTCGTTTCGGAACAATACAGACAAGCCAACCTAAGCCAACCCAACCAGCAGTCGTTCAAACTATTGGTTATACGGTTGGGCCTGCATTGTGGGTATTGTTTGATAAGATTCTACAATGAACTTCAAAATATTTTTATCACACATATTTCAATTTTGGGTGATAGCTCTTTGGTTACACTATGTGATGTGTGGTTCGGTGGTTTAGGACATTGTTTTAGCATTGCTACAACACCAACATCCTTGCCTTGCACATTATATAGACGAAAGAGTTAAATTTTTTTTCTCTCTCTCTCTCTCTCTCTTTTCTTTAATCTCAATATACATCTCTCTTTCTCTCCCCCTCTCTCTATCGCTCTCTTTCTCGGTAAACTCATTGGTATAATGCATTTGTTTGTGCGTGTAAAAGTTTGCTTTAAAAGTAGGCTCTCTTATACATGCACACAGTGTCGCTGTTGCTAATGAATACGAATACGAAACAAAAACTGATAAAGCACTGATAAGCTTACAGTCCAATGTGTTAGATAACATCAATCCATTCCAATCCAATCCAATCCAACCCAATTCATTTCAACCAAACAACCAACATACCAACCTACTATGACATCAACAGCACACAAAAAAAATGCAACAATATCAAGAAAAAAAAAAAAAAACACTGACGGCTGCCGTGGAATTATCATATAATAAAATAGTATACAAACATCATGTGCTTGTGTGTGTGTGTGTGTGTGTGTTAAATCATACATGCAAGCGTGTGCCTTCACAATGTCTATACGTATGCATGTAGCTACAAAAGTTTGTATAGGGCTTAACATGTGCGAATACATATGAAGAGCATGCGCGTGTGTGTGCATGTCTGTTTATTTATTATTCATTCGTCAGTCATATCGCAACTTTTAAATATTTTCAGTTTTGAATAAAATTGATCTAAATGTTAATACGAGTTCAAAATATTTATGTACTTGTATCCAGCTTAGTACACATCAAGTACATCAAGCATGAGAGGGTCGATGCAGTTTTTATAACCTCCACATAAGGTAGCAACACCCACAAAGAATTGATCAGCATCAAAAAATGAATCGATCTAGACATATACGTCCGTGTGTCCATGTGTGTGTCTATTGTTGGCATTGTTACGGTCGTAAATTTTGACATATTGAGTTGAAATCGTTTTTGAAATGGGTAAAATCGGTCAAGAGCCACACCCACAATCGACAATAATCTATTTATATGCCACAAACACTGGGCTATTAAGTTAATAGTTCACTATATTTATAATTATTCCATCTATCAATGTGCCACGCCCACAATTTCAATTACAAAATTCGTGCTATGAAGTTGAAATTTGTTTTCTTTCATTTATAATACATTCGTGTAAGAAAAATGGGCGGAATTATAGAAAAAACACGCCCACAATTGACCAAAAAATATCGTATTTGGCTTGTAATCCAACTTATATGTTACCAAGTATTGCGGGCATAATAAGGTAATTGCCACGCCCACCATTTGTATATAATGGATGGTATTTAACATACAGCCTAAATCAACTTTAGTTTTTCTTTTTACTTATTTATTAACATTACCACTAAGTTCAGGTCAACAGCTCTTTCCTTTAAATGCTAAATACGTTTTGTGTTAGAATTATGATTTGGGTAGAATTCACTATCACATGGCATTACATTAATATTTATTAGTATAACTTTTGCAAAATTTCGTTGCGTTAGTTGGTTTATAAAAGGGTTTTACAACGCCTCACAGCATATGGGAGTTCTATACTGACTGACTGTCCCGACCAAGAATATTGATAAAGAAACAAAAAAAAAAGAAAAAATAAACAAACTTTACGTATATCTCCGGATGGCTGAAATGAAATGTAGTCGTTGTAGTGAAATTGGTGGTGTGTCGTCTTGCTATTTAATCACGGGCAACCACCTATGCATACGTACATACGTACATACGTTGATATGTCGTATACTTTGCCAGCTAATGGAATTCTGATTATTGCGTTGTGATAACACAGTTCAGTTTAATTGTATCTATATCTCTCTCGCTCAATGTTTTGTGCTGACTAACAATTTTTTGGAACGTACTTATATACATATGTGTTAAGTACAACACAGCGAAAAACAGTCAGCCAGCCAGACAGACATATAGAAAGTCAGTCAGTCAGTCAGTCCGTCTGTCTATCAGTCATTCAGTCAGTCAACCCACACATACTATCCAGCACATAAAGTGATATGCACATGCGACCAACAGCAAATATATATATATATATATATATATATACAAATACATATTTACATGTATTATACATATATATATATATATGAGTAGGTATTTGTATATAAATATTTATATAGATTTTAGATATATCCCACATTTATACGCGCAACACAACACAACACAACACAACACAACACAACATCACACAATGTATACGTAACAACACTAACATTGGCAACAACAACAACAACAACAACAACAATAATAATAATAATAATAATAACAACACATTCAGACTAGAGATGGGGATTTTTGTTAAGTTATCATCATCCTTTGATCAAAAATGTTGTTGTTGCTTGATTTTTGTGTTTTTTTTTTTTTTTTGTTTTTGTTTCTTTGCTCTCATCATGATTTCATTTCATTTTGGTTTCACTATGCCCCCGTACACATTTTCATACACTCATATGGCTTAAGTAAAAATTTTTCTTCGTATTTTACTTTGGCATGGTGAATGAGTCGCAGCCTGAAGAAGAAGAAAAAATAAAAAAAAATATCTGAAAACTTATCAGTTTCTACATTTCCCTAGCCTCCGCATTCACTAAGTAAAACAAAACCGATTCATATCTCTGCTTAAATCTTATTTCCATTTTAAATTTTGCTGTTTGCCGGTTGTTGTTGTTTTTTTTTTTTGTTTTTTTTTTTTTGTTTTTTGTTTTTTTCTGAAAATCTGAAACTTCGAATCTAAATTTGTTGCTAATTTTTTGTGATAAAAGTAAACAAGAGAGAGAAAAAGAGAGAGAGAGAGAGAAAATAATAAGTGTAGAATCTGTGGAGGAGTCACAAGAGTATTTACGTACATATATGAAATCCTACATTATCCAAACTTAAACATACCGAGTGAAGTCCTTAAGGATTTTAACATAGCACACAATGCCAGAGAGATGAACCACGTAATATGTCTGACAGATTGGTAATGGAGACCGATAAGCAAAACTATGCCTGTTTTAGCCTATAAATAGCTCAATTGTACTATGGCACTTACTTGGGTTATTCGATTTCTAGGACTTTTAGAATATTCTTGAATTCTCTTTGATTAACATTAAATTCCTTACTGTAAAGCCTCCTTTAAATTATTTACCTGTCCGTCTGTCCACATAAATGAATATTCAACAAGTAAAACAAGTAAGAAAGATAAGAGTACAAAAGCATTGCCTTAGCAATAATAATTGTTAGCTACAAGTTTACTTCATCTAATACGTTAAACACTTATTAAGTTTTATTTATTAAACACACATTTTTCAAAACATACGCGCACTCAATATTAAATTACATGACTTTACCCGTATCTTCCAGTTTAAATATAGCTTACAGGTATAGAGGTAACACATGCCATACCCATATGATTAGGTTGTTAACTGGCGTGAAAATAAAGACGCGACTTATCGGCTACTCTCATTTAGTTTTCAGTCTGAGACACAACTTGTATTTTTCCAGCTGTGTCTTGTTTGATTGCCATCTAAATTATGGTTATTTAAAATAAGAAAAAAAATTATCTTTCATTCATAACTGACCTTGCAACAGCAGGAATGTCACCAGAAGTAATGAAGCTATGCATTTCCTAATAGACTGACTGTTACTTCCTTATAGGAAAGGTTTTTTTTAGCTTTACAGACTTTCTTCATCCTCTATATGTAGACGATTTAGTATATTATGCATTTCACTTAATCGTAAAGAAATTTCTATTCTTCACCTTAAAAATGGGGGCGTGTAAAGGTAGAGACTTTAAAATACTGCACCTACTGAGTCCATCAAAGATTTTCCGCAAACCAATTGCATACCTTCAGCTTTCCTTAGTTGTTTTTAAGTAGTACTAATCTTATCTAGTTAGATGAAATATATACCTACACATAAATGCTTACATACGTACATACGTACGTGCGTAAAGCATTTTCATTTTAATGAATAACCGCCAAGTTTGGGCGGATCTGAATAATTTCATGAAATTATAACGTGCACGTTGAAAGTTGAAAAGTATGGCCAACACATGTAAATGGCGCACACACTTGTCATTATCAATTTGAAATGTAAATAATCATTAAAGTATATGCAATTTTGATCATCAGCACTGATAAGGAAATGTACGAAAAAATACTGTAATTATCAGCGTGATGATCATAAGGCCAATATTATGTGATTGAAAGCACGCCTGCAATTTGATGTAAGTGGTGCTTGTACAAAAGCAACAACATTTAACACCAGTTTAATGTTAGCCGTCAATTGTATTCATACCCTTCAATTAAATTTGTCATTCCATTGGCAACATCTACGAGAAGGCGCCAGAGATCCTACACAAAGTATATCTCCGTATATCTCAGTCAACATCAAAAACTAAGTCGTGGCAACGAACACTTTTAGTTTTTGCACGCAGATCGCTATTTAAAATGGGCAAAATTGGTTAAGAACCACGCCCACAATCGATAAAAATCTATATAACTACCACAAAACTTGATCTATGAACTTGAAATTTGCTACATATATATATAATTATCTTATCTAATAATGTGCCAATAAATGGGCATGGTCGCGAATACAGAAGCGTACACAATTTACAAAAACACCATACACCACATAAAACTCGACTTGTAAACTGTTACATAATACATCCATTGGAGATGTAAAGAGTATTTAAGATTTAACTTAAGTCCAATTTAGTTTTTTTCTTACTAGATTATAAATCGTTTTTTCCATTCCCATAAACATTTTTGCCGAATCATTTAATATTTATGAATGTTGCTGAAGATTCGTCGAAATTAAATAAACTTACAACATTTTCGTTAAATATTCAAATATACCAACAACAATAACAATTAATGACAACACCAGCCACCACCATCACTAACACAACAGCAGCAGGAACAACATACATACAACAATGAATAACCTCATCATCATTATTATTATTATTATCACAAACATGAATATCAGAGCCATCGCCACTAACAAAAAAAAAAACGCCACAAAAAAAACGCCACAAAAAAAAACAACAACAATAATACGAGAATAAAAGAAATAATGCCAACGTTAGCAGACTGAGGCTACATTCAGTATATGTATAAACATATATATGTATATGTGTGTGTATGTATATAAATGAGAGATAGATCATTCCAAGTGATAAGATTTTGATTGTTGATAAGAAACGAAAACCTATTCATATGCATGAGCATACATACATCATTTTATATACATACATATATAGCGTCTATATAATGTAGTGTGTGTGTGGGTATGTGGGTACGTTTACTTTGTACAGTTTTTGCTTCATTTATATCATTGTTACACAGTCGATATTTTTTTTTTTTTTTTTTTTTATACATTTTCACAGCGAGATTGTTTACCATGATAAACATTTGTTTTTATTTTCATTTTGATGTTCTATACGATTTGAATTACATGACGTTTGTCTGTTTGTTTCACGTTTCATAGTAGAGAAGTATCGTTTAAAGTGAAACGTAATGATATTGCAGGTGTTCTGTATTTTCCATCTCCCACACTATTGTACATATATCTGAGATAGTGAAATAGTTTCACAAAACCCACTTAAACGTCAACTGAATACCAATGCAATAATAACGATGAATGTGTTATTTTTCATATTAATAACTAATTATAGGTTGGTTGTCTAAAATATTCATGTGTTTGTGTGTAGTTAATTCCATTTAGATTTCCATTCCACATTAACAGGCATTCATCATCAAAGATGCACAGGGTCACACAATACAGCAAGTCTGTTGTAGGCATGTATGTATGTACCTGCGACAATAAATGAAGCGTCACATGAAAATTGAAAATGTGCATATCTCACATATTCATTTTTTTTTTTTTTATCAGTAGCATTGATGCTTCCTGGTGCAATACAAAAGCCAAGTCGTTTGTCGTATTTAAAGAAAATATAAAAGCGGAATGTGTAACGAAAAAGGCATCTTAAGAAAATCTCAACAGCAGTGATGACACGATATGAATACATACCCTTACTACCCACATACATACACTCATACATATATATATATTAATGTATTTATTTATATGTATTGGGTGCGAGATAGACATGAATCCAAAAGTATGTATTACATAAAATAAATTTTATTGCACCTTCATTTCCTCTTTATGGCTTGTCTCTTTCCGGTTCAGATAGTGTGGTAGAGAGTGCTGCCGGCTGGATAGGTATTGCACTTGCTACAAAAATATAACAAAGATATACACTAAACTCTCCATTTACACACATCTTTAGTGTGTGTGTCACATTTCATTTCATTTCGAATTTTTTTCAAATAATCGCGTAAGTTGGAATAAAAAAAAATTTCAAATTTCATCAATATTGTAAATTTTTTTATAGTTTTCAAAAATTGCAATCTGTAGATTTATTAGAAGAAACATATGAACCGACCGACGGAATGCAAATTTTGATTCTAAGCTTTTTGCTTAAGTTTCTAGTTTCAAGACCCCACGTTGTTTAGTATTTGCTTGACAGCCTTCAATAGTGAACTTTCTCAGAGAGTTGGAAACATTGTCATCGCTGGTCTCAGTCCCGTCAATATCAAAGATTTTACTATAAGGAAGTCTTCTTCTTCGTTTACAACAATAAAATATTGTGCGGTACAATTTAAGCGAGACTGTCAAAACCGACTGAAGAGGCTACGCTAGAAAAATCTACAAAGTGATCTTGAATGACGGCCAACTGAAAGTACGAGACCTAGCACATGTGGTAGGGATTTCAAGAAGTAGTGTAAATCGAGTATTGATGGAACAAGATGGGTGTCGTGCTTGCTCGGAATGTTTCAATCGATTGGCAATTGTTGGCAATGTTTCACAGCAATAAAACTAAGTTTGTTCTTAAACTCATGAATTTGGGTCTTTCAAGTCTTACCTAAACCAAATAGTTCTTATTTTAAACATGACATTGAAGCCATTAAAAAGTTGCTAAGTAATATGTAGACAAATTTTTTGTACCATACAATTAAAGGTGGCCGCTTTTCTCAATTCAAAATTAATCACTGATAATGCATATATTAACTTGGTAAAGTGACGGTGGCTGTTCAATCTGACGGAAACTTTAAATTTCATACAAAACGAGGGATCAGTGTACATCTCGTTTTTCAAGCACTTCTTTTATCCTCTTCATTAAGTTTGTTATTCCCTTAGCAATGCCTTAAAGAAGGTGTGAGGAATCTCACAGTATCGAAAGTTGAGTCCACTTGGTTACCTTTTGTGAGTTGTTGGATTATTCACGGTCGTAAATTATCTGATATTGAGCTAAACTTTTCTAGGAAGGATTCTTTTCAAATAGGAATAAATTGGTTAAGTGCCACGCCCACTTTGATCTAAAATCCTTCTATCACTTATAAAAATTAGGAAATTGAAATTGAGGGTATATCGATGAGTCAACAATGAACATAAAATTATACTTTAAAAAACAGATGGACAAACTGACACACATACACAAGATGTAAGTGTTTTTATAGTAGTAACAAACCGCCCTCTAAAACTGAACATATTTCTACCTCTCTCTCTATCTTAGATGTTACACATCGATCCATACGTTGTGTAGAGTTATGTTCTGTAATTTAAACGAGAATGATTTAACATAAACTAATCCTAGACGTTTCGAATCCTTAAAGTGTATTTTCTCTCCTAAATTAAGGCCATTGTATAAACGGAAAATTTTACTTAAGTTTGAACGAGTTGTCAACCAGAATGTTCAGCTTTATAATCATCGACTTTAAGTTTAATGATGATGATGATGATGGTGATGGTGATGAATTTTATAAAAATAATTGACTGAGAATTAAAGTTATACAATGGAAGGTACTCATGCTACCCTACATTTTTCTTAAAAACATCATCAAATGAATGTAAATATAAAGGAATGATGGAAGAGTGGAGTGGGGTGTGGGGGGCGGGGATAAACGTTATCAGTAATAACCACACACTTAAACAACAGCTATAAAAAGAACAACAGCAATAACAACAACAACAACAATAAGCACCAGAAACAAATAATAATGAGATTTTCTATAAAAACCAAGCGAGAAACAAAACAACGACCTCACACACACACACACACACACACACACGCACATACACAGATAACTCACAAAGTTGAACTGCAAAAACCATAAATCCTTATCAGAATTTATGCATTCCTATGATAAATGAGTGAAACGTAAAATTCACAAAAAAGAAGAAGAAGAAGAAGCAGAAGAAGAAGAAGAAGTAGCAAAACCAAAAACCATAGATTGAGATGAATTTTTCGGAGAAGGAAAGAGCAAATAACGAAAAATGTAGTAACAGTAAATGAAGGGAAAATTTACTCGGTTTTAAGATGAACCACGTCATAACTTTCACATCCAGAAGGACACATCAGACACTTTACAAAGTTTATATATTATATTCTTGATCGGCAACAAAATTTGGGGCCGCCCGTGTATGTGTCTGTTGTTGTAATGCTTGTGCTCATAAATTTTCAAATATTTGGCTGAACTTTTGTTCAGACATTTCTACAAAGTTTCCATTTAAAATGGAAGATTAAAAATCACGCCCACAATCGAATTTCTCCTAAAAAAAAGAATTTCAAAAAAAAAATTTTTTTTTAATTTTTTTTTTTTTTATTCCATTCTATGACGCTATTTCCATATTTTTTCCTCACCCTGTATATTTATAAAAAATAATAATCAGGTAAGCACCTTTTTCCTCGCCTCTTATACGCTCAGGGGGAAATGCTGAGTTGTAAAACTTTATATGTGAACTCAATATATGCTTATGCGTGTGCATACATACATATAAAAATATTGTGCGTGTATAAGTATCTATACTCGTATATATGAAAGCAATATTTAAGGACTATTTATATTGTCCTTTTTTTACACTGTTCACAATCCTTACATACCCTACTGCAGCGTATGGGTGCATGACAAAGAACTATTTTATTAATGTGTTAGTATAACCACGTTGAACCGAATAAAGGAGAAGAGAGAAGTGGGAAGAGAGGAAGAGGACAAAAAAGAAATTGAAGCAGACATTCTTCAGTGTGTTGGCCCGTTATATTTTATATTTTTTTATTCTTATCAGAAACTCTCACTCACTATTCAACTAGTATCCGTATTTGCAACACACGCTCACACCGTACGCAGCACCACAAAGCTCGACAAAAATGAAATCAACACGACAGCCTCGCTGATAACACCCGCGCTAATGGGGCCAACAACAACAACAACAACAACAATAACAGTAACAAATCCTACCAAATACTGAACAACAAAACGTGGAAATAATAGCGGTAACAAAGCATCTGCAACACATTGGGCAGCGGCGTCACCCTTTGAAGCATCGCAATGAAAGTTCGATCGAACGTACGGACGTACGTACAAGACAGAAACCATTAATATATCACAAGTAAGTCTGAATAAAAAATAGTTTCTGCAACATCTGATGATATATGAGCAAGAATAATTGGGGGAAAGAGGTTCCTTCTCATTAGCTACGCTCATGTCGTTGAAAATATTGTAGCAAAATTGTGCGACACTATAAACGGGGCTGTATGTATGTGTGTGTGTGTGTGTTTGTGGGAAACTATCGTACGTACATATATACCAAGGAGCAGTTTATGATGGTGCGAGTGGCCGTGTATGTGTATATATGTGTATACATGCAGGTTGTATCAGTGTATTGTAGTAGAAACGAACGACTGGCAGAAACTGTTATCTATGGCCATCAATCAGACGTAGAGCGATAAGCTAGAAGATTGCAAATGGAGTGCACCATCAACCGTGCCACCGCCGTGCCAACAACAACAACAACAACAGCAATTGCAACAGCAACCAACCAACCGCCAGTACAACGAATAGTATAATCATGATGAATATACGAATAAACAAAACGAGTAAATGGAATGAAATCAACTAAAAACAGGAGCGACGGCAGCAGCAGCAACAAACGAGGTGTGGCGCATTATGTTTACTAAGCTGAATGTGTATATAAATATCGGAAAATAGAAAGGGTTGCTTAATCGGGTATATGAACAAAAAGCAAAAAAAAAAGAAAAAAAATAAACTTTATTAAGCGATAAAATGCGCAACGATAGCATAGCTGCTGTACTGCTGCATTCTAAGCCATGTACGCTGCTGTAATTTTATAAACTTTAATTTTAACTTCTTGCAGGATATATATTGTACACACACACACACACACACCCATCCATTACCATCAATATGTTTAATATTTTCAATGAAAACATATTTTATTGTTGCGATGACTTTTGTCTTATGCTCGACGTTCACTTTGTGCTGTTCATACCAGTATAAACGAGTTGTGTGAGTATTTATTAATATCCTTGTTGCCAAATAGCAGGTAAGGAGCAATCATGGCAGGGGACAACACTCCAGTGCTGCTAATCAGAAGTCTACTACCCTGTGTATCTGTATGAACACATTTTACATTCTTATCAGCATTATCGCACAGTAACCCACACGCTCACCATATATATATACAAAACACACACACCCATACTCTCATACACAATACATCTGTGTGAAATGTTTGTCCCGAAGAATATTCGCTATGCGTTTTTATACACACTTGAAGGACTTTTGCTACCAAAAACTCTTCCATTTACAATATTACAGTGAAGTTCACATATATTGGAACCAGTTGAAACACTCTTTGTTATGAGGAAAAAGTTTATGATGCTTTTTTAAACAAAAATAAGTTTACTATTCCGTTTGCAACACCCAGAAGGAGGCGGTAATAAATTTTCAAATATGAAATATGAAATTTTTTAAGAGCCACGCCTATAATCTCCAATATTCTCTCTACTAGTCAAAAATTTGAGCTAAAAATTTAAAATTTATTAATATTTAGCTTTTCCAAAGTCATGCAAAAAAACAAAAATTGGCGAAAAAGTAATAAAAAAAAATTTTCAAAAATTGATTACTAACAAAAATAATTATAAATAATAAGTAAGTATTATATAAAATATACCTTTTTAACCACCCGCAACATTCAATCATTTTTACACAAAAAACAAAACGAAATTATGGTTAAATGTCAGTTGATACTTAATCAGTTGACCTTCACTGTACACTGTTGTATGGTTACACAGAATGTATTCCAGTAGTAAGCATAACAAAGGATATATCTACATATATAACAGCACTCTGTCGCCCGTTACACAGAGCCAACAACACACACTTGCACAAAACATACAGGAGTTGCAAACAAATTTTTCATTGTATGAAAATGTGAAATTCATTGAATCAAATTGCAGTTTTCGCCTATAAAATATATGAGAAAAAAAAAAGAAAAATAACATAAAAAAAAAAAATATATATATATAAAAACCAAGTGTAAGGAGAGCAAGTACATCCCGCTCTAAGAGATTTTCATAAGAATAAGCCATCATTTCATTTATCTTGGATGCTATGCAGAGTAATTTCATTTTGAAAATCTCAATTTTCAAATGAAATTATATAGAAAGTTCATCATGCTTAACATGCTTCACCGTGGGAGTGGCATGTACCTGATGCCTTCTATGCTTTTTGGGGAAAGTTTTTTTTTAAATTGTGGGCGTAACTATTAAACGACCATGCCCACTTTTGTTAATTATAAACATGTGTACCAAATTTCAACTTGATAGCTTTATTTTTATGTCAGATAATTAGATTTTTGTGGATTGTGGGTGCGGCTCTCATCGTATTTTGCCCAATTGAAATAGAAACTGAAAATGTCTAAAGAAAATTTCAGTTTAATATTTCAAAATTTGCGACCATGAGAATGATAATAATAGATGGACGTAATTAGATTGATTTTGTAGAGTCTCTGATGCCTCCTTTTGGGTAAACTTAGTATTGTATCATGACTAAGTTGGAGTTGGTAATAAAAAGTATTTTGTTATCTTTAACTGTCAACAATTTTAAACGCCCCACATATATATTATTTATTATCTAGCTGATGTTTCAGCTCTGAAATCCCAAGGAGTCTATTTTGTTTACAAGTTTAATGACTTTACAGTAACATTTACATAAGGCAACTATTTTCAAAACTTTTAATTTCATAACTTTTAAATGCCACACATGCGCTTCTCATCCCATGAACGTAGATGGTGTGTCAACATTTTTGGAGGGGGCGAGGGGATAAAATCTTATTTTAAACAACGAACGCGATCAAGAACTCTAAAAAGATGTACATAAAAGATCAGACCTTCCACAGAGACTTGGTGCGGTGGAGGATGGCATTAATGAAAGATGCGAAAATTGTTGAAATTGTACTCGTATCTAAGTCCTTTGGCTTAACGTTAGCCGTTTCACGACGAAAAATCACTTTGAACATGATAAAAATTACACGTTATAACATTGAGCATAGGTATCCATGCACCGGCATGGGTCAAAGGTTTAGACCTTTTGGTGTGTTTCATACATATTTAAAGTTTTAAAAAGAAAACCTGAAACTGAACTATCCTCCACCTGAATATACGACTTGTGGACCTGACTTGATTACTTTGTAACGAAATATTTTGAAAAAATGTATTTTTTTTTTTTTTAAATTTTGAGCATCTGAAATATTTCAGAGTGGAGCTTTAGAGTTCGCCCCCACTCCTCTTCTCATCTACGTATCTGCCCACGTCACCAACATTTTGTATTCTACACATTGTAGTATCCATTAAAGGATGTTGCGAAGGAGAGAAGTAAAGGAAGGGAAAAGAAATGAATGAAATGCAAAAGTTTTGTCAAGGATAAAGATATCATAAGAAATGTGTGTTAATGTAGGTTGCAAATCCCAATATGCAAATTTATGTGTTCAGTTGTAAAACACACACACACACACACACATTAAATTATAGACATTTTGAGAAGAAACGTAAAAAAAAAAAAAAAGATAGTATGTGCGTAAATTTACATACTGTACGTGGACCACCATTCATCACTTAAGATAAAATACTTTTAGGGACAGACAGGGTGTTTGGTTGGTTGGTTGGTTGCCCTTCTTGTAATGACAAATTGATTCATTTCCAATTATTGAACACATATTATATATTATATAAGTCTATGTTTGTAATACCTGCAAGAAGGGGGCATCGGGGATATATATAATTTCTGATCAAAAGCTTAAAATCTCTCATGCGATATTTTTTTAAAAAGATTTACTTAATTTAACTCTCCGTTTTGTCCAATTGTTGCCAAGGAACTCCAACCTTATCACCTCCCCAAAAAAAGCCATACTTACGTTCAATTAACAGCTAAAGGTCTCCCAACCAACATTTTCAATGTAATCATGTAGTCTTTTTATAGGATTGTACAACTCTTTCGTTTCAATAATCTACGCTCTCCCAAAAACACTTTAAATATCATAAATTGTTGTTATCTCTCTTCTCTCATTCTCTCATCCTCTCCCATTCCGTTTTCAACAAACCAGAAATATTCCAACACAAAAATGTTATCCATGCGTACGCATGTGTTTGTGCATAATGTATTCATACATTTGTATATGGATGTGTTTTATCATTGAAAAATAAAAATCCATCAGAGCTATCAAAATTTGGCATCAAAACGCCGCCAGGCGACGATTAAAGCATTTTCATTTTTATGCTTCTAGTTTGTTTGTTTTTTGGGTCAAAACGAAATCAACAACCACAACAATACAGAACGTTGGAATGAATGAACACACACACACACACACACACTAAATATACATCGAGGTAGTCCATAACAACAACAACAACAATCACAATGAAACTAAAATAAAACAAAAAACCTTATCAATCAAAAGTAATCATCATTAAATTTATATACATTCATTCATACATATGAAAAAGGGTCATACATTATTGAGTATAATTTTTTAAAACATTAATTCTTCTTCATACATGGAAAGCTCTGGACTGCTCATCAAAAAAATTGACAAAAACTCCTTATCGGAGACACGAAATGAATTTAAATTTTAAATTAAAGTTTAAGAACATTTTTCCGCGTCGAATTAATGCAGCTCTATATAGCTATCGCGTAAAAACCAATGCAAAGGTGCAAAGAATTGCTCAAGGTAGTAACTTAAGAACATTTGATTGTGTATCCTTAACGAAAATTTGAATTTTTATGTGAAAAATTTTCAAATAATCTCATCACTTATTATTCTGTTATTTTATAACCTCCAATTTAGTTGGGGAGTATACAAAATTCGTAGAAGATACCATAAAGTATATACAATCTAGATATGACCGTTCGTGGGTCTATCTGTTTGTTTTTCTCTCTCATAAGCAAAACTTTGAGCTAAAAAAAAAACCCGTCATTTTTAGTTTCTGTATGCAGGTTACTAAATAGTTTAAATTCGGTCAAGTGACAGGCCCATAATCGACAAAAATCTATACGTAAACCATAAAAATGTGTCTGTAATATTGAAATTTAGTATACATACTTTATCATATAACGGTGTACAAAAAATGGGCGTGGTTGTATAACAGAGACACTTAAATATTACGATACTTGATGTAAAATCTGGCCTTTAAGCTGGAAGGAAATATCATCATTAGATAGCATAATAAGATCTCTGCCACGCCTACTATTGTGAAGGTTTTGCTTTAATCATATTTATATAGTTTTTTTTTCCTACTTGTTTATTAAGGATTCAAGAAAAGAATGCAACGCTTTGACCGATTCAGCATACCTCCCATCTAACGGACCCCTTAAACCCTATTCCATGCCACCTATTTAACAATGATATTATTCCAAAAAAAAAATTGAGTGAATGATGAAAAGCTCTTTAACATTAGGTTGATATCAGGACTTTACTACAGCAGACATTCCCATGATATTATAATATATGTATATTACTCCTATTACTCAACGATGGACCACCCTTTATATAAGCATACAAACTATATCTTCACATTAATAAATAACATTTTAAAATGAAACAATAAAACAAACAAAATACTTGTGCATTTAAAAAAAAGTGAATGAGCGGTCTTTCAAAAGTTTCATTCGGATTGAGGCATTTTATAAATAAAAATGGTACCAATTAAACCAACGAATAAATTTTAAAGTTTTTCCCCTATTTTAAAAATATTATCTATTCCGATAAAGTTTTTTATTTCCATAAAAAATAAATTTAAAAAAAAAAAACTTTTCCTTGACCTTCATTTTTAACAAAAATGTACCATTTTTATACCTTCTACATAAGATATACTAAGTTTGTCATTCCATTTGGAACACTTAGAAGAAGGTATCAGACACCCTACAGATCCTACGACAATTGTTGTAAGCGCTCTTAAAGTTGCGCTAATTTTGTTTAATAATTTTCAAATGTTGATAGTTTGTAAATTTTATCATAATAAAAATGTTAACTCTGACTGACATTTTGACATTAACAGATCATGAAAAACGTTCAAGGATGGGTTCGTATTAAAATAAAAAATTGTTATGTCCCTATTGAAAAACCCATTACGTTTATGAAGGACAGAAACTTAAAATTTTGTAGGCGAATTTTTGACAATCTTTGGACGATGAAAGAAATTTACTATAGTGGGCGTGGCTGAAAATGTATCCTTACACATGCTTGTACTATTTAGGCTTGTGTAAGAATAATTAAGATTTAATACAACCGCCATAAAAAATATCGCTCATCTGATTAAATCTGTAAGCTTCTGATATATTAGGCATTTAAGATGTAGTCTTATTTTTTATTTATTTGTTGCGTTTGGTTTCAATATATATAAATCGAAATGTTTTCCATGCGTTGGCTAGCTTATGGTTAATGTTTCTTTCTCCTCTCACGCACTCATATACCCCTGACACCATTTCCATATGATTGGCGGCCGCCCTCTTTTTTTATATGACCATATAAACTCGATAAATAGCTAGATTAATATTGCACACACACACACACACACGCACCGGCATACACTCATACAAATTACTTACCATCAGCGGAATGATTATTTCATTGTTGTCGTTGCCATATGCTCGCTCGCTCTTCTTTAATATTTACTTACTTCCACCACCACTTCACAGGCCTTGTAAAACCCCGCGTATACTCTTCATAAAAAAAGCAAGCAAGAAAACTAAATTTGGCTTAGGTCAAATCTTCAGTACCCTTCACATCTACAATATGGGGCGGGGCAAATATATATATATATATTACGCCTTCTAATAGTTTACGAATTACGTATCAGCTTGAAAGTCTAGTTTAGTTTGTGGCAGATAAATAGATTTTTGTCGATGCTGGGCGTGGCTCTTGACCGATTTTGTTCATTTTAAATATCGTACAAAAACTATAATTGTCTGTACAAAATTTTAGCTCAATATCTCATAATTTACGCCCGTGAGAATGCCAACAACAGACGGGCACACGGACATACGGACGGAAATGTCTAAATCAACTCAGTTTTTGATACTGATCAATAATGCGTAGACTTTGTAGGGTCTCTGACTCCTCTATCTGGATGTTGCCAACGGGAGAACAAACTTAGTTTACCTTCATCACTTAGGTGGAGGGTATAAAAATACATTTCAAGCTTATACCAAAAAAAAAACATTAAAAGTTTAGATTTCAATTGTTGATAGCCACACTCGATGTGGCTTTTTAGATAGATTTTTCTGCTGGTTTTGCCGATAAAGTTGTGAGTGCGGTGAACTGGAAGACGATACATCCATTTACACGTTATATTGTGTTGTGTGTTGTGTGTGGTGTGGTGTTGTGTTGTTTAGCTTTTAATTTCGTTTGGTGATTAAGCGTTTATAATTTGTTTGTTGTTGTTGTTGTTGTTGTACAACAAAGGATAAACTTATCGTTCTTTTTAATCTAATTCATTTAAGAAGTTCAATTAGATATCAAAATTTTATTTTTTATTTTCAGTTAAAAGCCTTTTAACGGCAAGGTGATCTAAAAGATCCGTCTTTAGAATATAGGCACCTACTTATATATATATAATAAGAAAAATTATAAATTTATCAAATCATTTTAAAGCTGATGATGATTTTAAGAAAGTTTCATCAAAAGTGGAATAGAATGTGTATTGTAAAGCAAAAACAAGTGAAAACCAATTATTTAAAACCCTACACCATTTAGCTATAATATGTTTAGTTGTGTCACTATACACGAGGTATTGTCTTATTAGACACTTCGTGACATATGGGTGGGGGTTCTAAAAATAGTCCGACAGCCATTTAAAAAGCTAATTAACTATTTTTTACCCAGTTTTGTCAAAAACTATTAAGAATTGCGATTTTTTGCCACATAAAGACATTTTTTTTTTTGTAATAGGACCTTATATGAAGAGGAGTTCTAAAAATTGTCCGATTCAGTCAATTTTTAATTCGTTTTCTCTCCGGGGTAAGGCATGCGTTAGTACCAAATTTCATTGAAATATTTCAAACAATACGACCTATAGCTTGCGTACAAATTTACATGGACAGACGGACATACTTAATTCGATTTAGATTTTAATTGATTTGACCGAAACGAATGGTATGATTAAAGATGGGTGCGGCATTTACCATTTAGAAGTTACATTAGCACAAACTTAGTGTAAAGCTTCCCCAGGAGTATATATGAAATATGCCAATATATCTATATTTCTGTACTTTATAAGTAATATGGAAAATTTCCTTAAAAATATGCTTCTGTTTCAGTTTTTCTACGTTGTGAGCGTGTCGCTTGAACCATTTTGAACAATTTCAATGCTAACCCGCACTTTTGCCAAATTTGGAATCGATATCCCCATTTTTTGCCACTTGGAGAGTGATTAACACAGAGCACATATCACGGACAGACAGACATGTCTAGATTGTCTCAGTATTTCATACTGATTCAGAAAATATATACTTTGTAAAATCCCCAAAGCCTCCATTTAGACGGAACAAAACTTTATGTTGGTGAGTATAAAAATGCACTTTTTCGATTCAATCGATAATCAAAAAAAAAAAAAAATGTCATTTTTCTTTTATTATTTATAAAAATTCATGTTCACGTACTGCTTTAACATTTAATGTCTTATTTGTATCAGGCATAAAAACCTACACAAATTTCATTGGGCAGTAAAAAGCGCGGGAGATACAAGCAGAATGGTACAGTGACGACGTAGCGGCCACTAACTCTCTGACATATGTTATCTTGTAAGATAACAAAGACGCCAGCCGCGACAACATCAAAGGATTCTTATACTTTATTAAGTTTTCGGTATTGAAATATAACAAAAATAACAATAAGAAGAAGAAGAAAGATAATAAATGAGCCCAGACTAAAAGGAAACAAGTTAAAGAAGTAAAACGGCTGCAACTCTGCCATCTCTCTATATACACACATACACACCATAAAAAGCTCATAAATCGCATTTATCAAAAATGTCGATATATATCGATCATATCTATAAATTTTTATTAAAAAAAAAAAAGTAGTAGAAAATAATTTTTCTGGCTAGTAATGAATTAAGTTGAAAAAAGAAACCGTAAAGGAAAGTGATTCGAAAACCTATGCTATCACGTTCATAATTTATTCTTTTGTTATTCTTTGAGCCAAAACATATGTCATCGTATTAAATTTAACAGCAGTGTTTAAAAAAAAAAAAAAACTACTCTACTTTTTATAAGCAAACAAAAGACGGACAGACGGACGTTGGTTATATCGATTAAGAAAGTGATTCCAAATCGATCGTTATAATAAAAGATGGGTTTCTTTTTGGCTCTCTAGGAATTACAAATATTCACATAAACTAAATACATACTCTACGTCACGTGGTGTAGGGTGTGGTATGTCTTATAAAAAGAAAAACTTAAAGTGATTCCACCCGCTTTAATTGCGGGATATAAGGATATTATTATAGACTCCTTATAATGCGGAAGTTATACTAAGTTTTTAGAAGAACTTCTTCTAACTTTAAGACAATGCAAATCTGCCTTGAGCTAAGCATGTCTGTCTTTTGTTAATGATGCCACGTTAGCAAAAATTTAGATATTGTTTTAAAATTGTAATTTTAGCAAGCAGTTCCTATTTAAATTAGACAAAATCAATCCAAATACAGCTACAATAATTCTGCGTATGTAAATACAAATTGTGGGCGTGGCAAGTATATGATTACGCCCTCTTATAGTATATACGATATCTTGCTTTTAAGTCAAGTATTAAGTGGAGTATGATTTTTTGTGAATTGTGGGCGTATCTGTTTTCCAAACGCTCCTATTTTTGACACATCGCTGAATGGGATAACTATAAATGTGAATATTAAATTTCAAGTTCATAGGTCAATTTTTACGGCATATATGTATATAGATGTTTCTTGATTGTGGACGGGTTTGTATTCTAATCACGCCCATTTTTGGCACAACGCTAGATGGGTTAATTATAAATAAATATATCAAATTTCAACTTAATAACTCAATTTTTGTAACAGATATATAGATTTTTGTTAACTGTGGGCGTGGCTTTTGATCTATTTTGTTTATGTTAAATAGCGATTTACGTGTAAAAACTAAAAAAGCTCAATATCTCAAAATTTACGAATGTCAACAGCAAACGGACACACAGACATACATATCTAGATTCGATCTAAATCTAGTTTTTCATGCTGATCAAAAATATATATATTTTGTTGGGTCTCGGACGTCTTGCAAACAAACAATGACAAACTTAGTATACCCTCATCATTTAAGTGGAAGGTATAAAAATAATTATAAATATGTTGATAAGATAAAAGTAAAAAAATGGGCGGTGTTAGACATCATACACATCCATAATTTCCCTAAAAAAAAAAATTCAATTTCCCAGTTGATACATAATACACATTCTTACTAAGCGTAATCATACATATATCTGCCACGCCATCGGTTTATATGCAGATCTGGAGGGTATTTTAGATTTGTCTTAAGCCAAATCTTGTTCAAATCTAATATAACATGCATTTATTCATGTTCAGGAATAATGTATATGTGTGTGGGTATGTGGGTGTGTGTGTATGTATGTGGCTATGAAACAGTTTTGTTTCCCTTTTTAAGTAGTAATCTGTATGAAATTATCAAGATTCACATTAAAATGTATCTCTGTCTCGGTACACACATATACATACCAACGAACGCATATAGAAACTATTTGAGCATAGCCAAGTGTACTTCACATACACATTAGAACGCATCCTCAGCTGTGCTAGTACGTATTACATACAAACACGCATAAATTGTTGATACCGAATACTACAAACTATTTCCAGTTAGTATCTTAAGGATACACACACATACACACACTTACACAATAAACTATCGTAGTGCGCTATCATAGTTCAACATGTTGCAATACCAGCTCATGTATATACGTATAAACACATATGGTGTGTAAGTGTGTAAGTGCCTGGTGTATTGCTTAATGCCTGCTGGCATGTGTAAATGTGAGCTTTTATCTATTTCTATATGTACCATTTATGGCAGCGTGTGGGTGTTAGTTTGCGCATGTATGCACATTTATGCATGTAGTAGTGTAGTTTGTTATCATTGAAATTTGTGCGAAGAAATATCTTAAGTTTTACGTTTCATAAAATTTTCGGTTATAAAATTGTTATTCGCTGATAAAAGTAATATTTTCAAATTTTGTTGAAAATATGTATATAAGTGTGTGTGGGTGGATCGTACTTCTTCTTCTTCATTACTGTTTTATTACCATCATAGTATTATATGTTTTCATATGTGCACATGGAAGCAGATATAAATCTTTGATTGACTTTATATGCACAATTCGAACTGCTACCACATACTAAGTTTCTTGGTATACAAAGAAAAATACTCTATAATATATATATGTAATCAAAATCAAAATTGAAATATGAATCGACCTCATCATGTCTAATTAAAACAATTAACATTTTTGAAATGTTGTCCACAAAAATATTAATTTGTATACACAGGATGGGAGTGAACAATATGAATGAAGAGCCACGCTCATAATCAACAAAAATTTCTCATAGTCACAATAATATAAGTCGGCCAATGCCACCGATGTGGGCGGGATCAAATACTTCCATACTTCGAGTGAAATTCTTCTTACAAATGATCACGTAATATATATATAAAGAATGATTCATTAAGAGGTTTGATTTTTAATCTCAAATAAAAGGCATAAAGTTGAATTCTATAGTAAAAATATTATTAGGAGTCGAAAGGACAATCTATGACATTTACTTTTTAAAGAATATCTCATTGAAATGTTGACCGCGACTACGCCGTATACGGTTCATCCTGAGGGTTCAATTTTGCACGACGCGTTCCAGCATAGCGATATATATAAAAAAAATTTAAATTCAAATTATATACAGGATCGAAATTTAAAAAAAAAAAAACATTTTTGTGCAAAATCGGTCTTGGAATGGTTCTGTATTACATAAAGGTCTAAATTAGATGCCTGCCACGTCCTTAACTCAACTTGCAAGCTGATGCCTACACTATTAAAGGTTGCAATTATATACCTGCCACGCCCATCGCCTTATCGTTTTTATGTAGTTGTAAAGAGTAGTTAAGATTTGGTTTTTTTACTTGTTTTTTCTTAGCTGTGGTCACCATTGAAGCAGAGATTTAGAAGATATTTCTGTGTCTCTTTCTTATACATTTTTTAAAAATGACAATACCTGTCGCATTAGTATTAAGGGGAATACTGAAATAGATGTTAGTGTGGTATAATTGATCAGTAATGGTCGATCCAGATGTCCGTATGTCCGTACGTATAAACGTCAACACTTTCAATATTAAACTAAAAATTTTCCACAAACATTAGATTTCTTATGCGGTTGGCCATTTATATAGAGCCACGCCTACACTTTACATATACGTAAGTAGCGTCAATAAGATTTGATTCAAATCTAATTAAGAATTTTTTTTGTTGTTGTTTTTGTTGTTTTTGTTTTTATTACTTTATCGGGAGTTGGATTGTTTTGTCAAACCGTCAATATTGCTAGATACGATGCACAACAGAAGAACAACAATAACACAACGGCACAGCAAAAAATCAAAACAAGCATTAAAAGCCGTAAAACACAATTTGAATGGAAGTTGCTCTGATTGGTCTGAAAGTGAATGGTATGGCGCCGCCCATATCTGGTTTTTATATTGTATTCTTCCTTCAGACTGTTTTTGTGTGTAAATTGTATTATATTTATATTTTTTATAGACATGCATACACACTCACATATATATATATATATATATGTATGTACAAACACAAGCACAAACAAATTTCCAATGCTGTCAGGCTACTTATCTTGCATTATCTCACCAGTAGGTATTATTTAGTTCCCCTACGCTAGCAAAAATACCAAAGTTGTGAGAGATACCCCACCAAGTATACACACTTACACACACACACACACTTATCTTTTTTTGTTGTTGTTGTTGTTGTTGTTATTGTTGCCTTTGCATGAATATAAACAAACACAACACTACACAGCGCAGCACAGCACAGCTCACAATCTGTAAGTGCATGATTCATGTATTTGTGTGTGTATGTGTGTGTGTGTGTGTGTGTGTGTGTCTATGTTTGTTATGTAGTGTTGATGCAGTTAGTGGCAGCAAACTCGCACATAAAACTGATAGCAAACTGTTTGTATGGATATGCGATAGTGTATGTGTTGGTTGTTTAGCTAGTTTGATTGTTGTTATTGTTTTCTTAGATTTTTTTTTTTTTTTTTTTTAAACGTATACACTATACACTGCACATTTACTTGTATTTGTTGTGTGAATACTTTTGGTGTTTATGCATGATGCAGACATTTGTGTTGTGTTACTAAAAAATATGGCGGTTTGTGTTGTTTTAGTTATTTGTACCATATATCGTCTATACATAGAAGGCATTGATTATTGATAAATATATTATATATATATATATACATATATGAATTACTGATATTGATGGAGTTATTTGTTGGTTTTCTGAGAATGTATATGCATACACACACATACAAGTAAAACAAGTAACAAGTAAAAAAAAAAAAAACTACATTTGGTTTAAGCTAAATCTTAAATACCCTCCATCATCACTTCATAGCTCAATTTTTGCTTCAGATAAATATATTTTTGTCAATTGTGGGCGTGTCTCTTAACCCAATTATGCCCAATTTAAAAAACGATCCTTGTGCAGAAACTAGAAGTAGTTGTATAAAAATTCAACTTAATATCTAAAAACTTTTCGACCGTGGGAGTGTCAAGCCTGTATAGAACTTGTGGGCGTGGAAAGTTCGGAATTACGAATAAAAACTAATAACTTACAAGTTAAATTCTGCTCCACAAAAGTTTTTTTTTGTAAATTATAGGCGTACCTTTTTTAAGACCACGCCCATTTTTAGTATATCAATTTATATTTTAAATATAAATACGTACGTCTACCAAATTTCATGTAATTGTTGTGGCTGCAATAGATATTCATCTACTGGGGGCGTGGCAGTTGAAAGATTTTGTCAAAATTAAAGCAATCAAGCTACAAAAATTACAAGATTTTGTTAATTTTTCTTCTCACCCTAATAACTCAAAATTTAGTATCACCGTGAGAATGCCAACAATAGTCGGACATACGAACGTACTGGACAGATTGCTAATCTAAAATATATATATATTCAGTAGTATCTCTGATCAGTTCTGTTAAATATGGCAAACGGAGTAACAAACTCAGTACATTGTTATATCTTATATAGAGACTGTAAAAAGTAAACCTCATACAAGCATTTCAAATAAATTTCGAAGGATTTTCTTTCACCAAAGGAAAAAAAAAAAACCAATTCCTTATAATAATTACAGGGAAAGTTACTCTTTATGACATTTTAATAAGGGCTGATAGAAAAGCTTGCATTGTGCTGAATGAAGTTTTCACTTTATATACAGTTTAAATAAATAAAAATATCTGCAACACCCGGAACGATATTGTGAAACCTTACAAATAATATGTATAAGGTGTGAGGAGAGAAATGTAGCTTGAGCAACATCATAGGATGAAATACTTCTATAAAACTTCAAGTACAAACAAGTTGTTAAATTAAAAAACCTGGATCTAGATCTTTCCCCTTCTAACTCGACAAATTTTGTCTATAAAGTTTTTTCGAAAAATTTCATATTATGACGCTACTCTAGAGTTTCCTTTTCTATGCCTTACACCTTAGTGTTTGAATGCCATTTGCCGTCTCTTGATTTACATCAAAATCTGAATCGATCTATACATGTCCATCTGTCCGTGCTGTCATAAATTTTGTATTAAAATTTTGTGCAGACATTTTTAGTGTGTGCTCGTAGATTAGCTATTAAAAATGAACAAAATTGATTGAGAGCTACGCTCACAATGAAAGAATATTTACTTATCAGTCATAAAAATTATGCAACGATTTTGAACTTGAATGTTAATATTTTATAACAACATATTAAGGCGTATATACATTCTTGAAGACATAATTAAGTAAATGTCATGCCCATGGGGAAATGAAGGGTATTTACGATTTGTCCTAACCTATCTGTATTACTTATTTTACACACATCCTGTATATATTCAAACTTTGTGCATTGTAGTGAAAAGTATGACTTGGCGCACAAGCTTGTATAGAAAGAATCTACAATTCTTTATATATTCCAATGAAAGATGGCTCATGAATTTGATTTGGTATAAGGCTTAATTGTACTAACTTTGAATAAAATCGAACGATTTTAACATTTTTGTCAATGCAGGCCAAAAAAAGCCTGAAAAATCTGAAAAAAAATTTTTATTGGAATTTTAATGTTAATCGATAGTAATTGACCAAACAAATCTACTGGTGTAAGTTTGAGCTTAATCAAGCCGCAGTGACAGCTTTTGTGATGATATGAAATTTCATTAAAAAAACGCCTCTTGTTTCGACTCAAAATGACTCACTCACCTAAAGTTCTATATTCAAACGCGATTTTCAACAATTTCTTCTACGTTTATTCTTAGAAGCCAGTATTGATTATGATTTTTGAAGTTTTCATCATCATGTGAATAAAATGCAATCTATTGATTTCTAGGCTAAAACAAATGTTTTTGTTTTTTTTCTTTTTTAAATTGTTTTTTTTCCAATTTGTGATCAGATTTTGTGTTCAAGTTTCACACTTTTATATAAAACCATGGAGCACTTGTTATTTTGTTGAATGCAGCCCACAATGCACACACGTACTCAAGTGCCCATACCCAATAAGCAACCGTTGTATGAAGTGTTGACAGCAGATTTTATGGCAACATGTGGTTGCTGTGGTGGTCGCTTGTTGATATGAACTTCCCCAAACAATCTATACACACATGCACATAGCATAGGTAAACGCCACACATAAATATTTATAGCACAAATACGCGAAGTTTAAGCTGTTGGCGTCCTTTTGCACAATTGAGTGTTGTGTTGACGTGTGGTATTGGACAATACTCGTATGTGACATGTTTGCAGCAGCAGAATTGAATTGTTCATATTATGTATGCTTAACAATATTATCGTAATTTTTCAATTTGCACATCAATGCACACACAATTGCTTTCATTCGAAATCAATTCGTTGTGCAGCATGAGGTGTTACAATTCTTTAAAGGACTTCAGATCTTTAGTTTCCTGTTGACAACATTAATGAACTTGCCACCAATGCAAGATTGATTGCATCATTTTCTTCTTTTATAAAATATAGTCCAACATACATTCCCACATGTACATATGTGTACTTGAACTCGTTGCGGGAATATGCAAAAATTGCACAAAATCGTTTCCAATGCATTTTTAAATTAGATTAAAAAAAAAAAAAAAAAAAAATTTAACAACGGTAACGACGGTACGTATAATTAAATTTCAAATCCAATTTAATATAAAACAATAGATGGAGAGTAGGAGAGCGACGGTTAGATATAAATCAGCAATTACGGAATTTATTATTTACACAAAAATGTGCAATCGCTACTAATGCAATAGCAACAAAAATAACACCCATGTTAGGCATGAACCAAATTTTAATTAAATTTAATAATAATTCGCGGTTGGTGTTGTTGTTGGGTGTAAACAAATATATGTTATGCAACAATTATATTTTAAACTCAACACCTGCATGGTGCGATGATATTCAAACTTTGTTAAAACGTTTGCTACATTCGAAAAAAACGTACAGAATGAAACCTTCAAAGCGTAAAAATGAATTTTGAATCAATTTAATTATGGATGTCCATACGTCCGTGCATGGTATATTTCAACTTCATAGCTTACATTTTTGTGGCTTATAGATAGATTTTTGTCGATTGTGGGCGTGGCTAATAACCATATTTGTTGTATTTAAATAGAAAATACAAATAGAATATTTAAATAGAAGAAATTGCAATCATGAAAGTATCAAAAGAAAACGGATATACGGACGGATAATGCCACATAGATTCATATTTTGATTCTAATGAAAAGTATATGAATATATGACGCCTTTTTCTAAATGTTGCAAACGAAACAAAAACGTTAGTACCAGTATACTATCCCATATTATGTGTAGGGTGGAAAGAAATTTGGAAAATGGGAAAAATTTCTCGTCTCGAACAGCACGCTTTTAATGTAAAAAGTAGGCCATGAAGTATTATTTTCCCCTCAATATGGGGATTACTTACTTTTATGGCCACCTCATGGACACATTTTGGAAATACAATGGGTTGGCAACTAAGTGATTGCGGATTTATAGGTTACGGAACTATGAACACTTTAACGAAACAAAAGAAAGTGTAAAATCCAGCTGTCGACAAAATCCGCAATCACATAGTTGCCAACCGAATATTTTACTTTAAGTGAAAATATATGAAACCCAGTAACGCGTCAGCATTAAAACCTTTTTTGATTTGCCGGATATATAAAGTTTGTGCCGATATTTATGGCAAATCAAGTTAGTCGCAAGAGTTATAGCGAATTGCCGAGACAACAGTTTGACAACAAGAATGAAAATTTCATCAAAAGAACATATCATTCAACTCGTCAACGAAGAACGTTGTATGGACCATTCTGAATGATCCACTCTTTCAAAAACTTTGAAAAATTGTGAAGATATATAACGATTGAAATAGTTAATTAAATGTGTTCCAAAAGTGAACCGGCATCACTTTCATTCGCAATGGCTTATATCAAAAATAAAACGTCTTCCCTAACTAGTTGTGATACAAGTCGCCCACTAGGGCCAAAGAACGGAGAACTCTATCTCACAGGTCATCAGTTTCTTTAGAGGCTATAGCAGTGAAAAAAGAGATGGAATAGTTTAAACATCTGCTGTGGGAATGTCCAGCATTCATGAGAAACTATTCAAATTTATTAAAGGGAAGATTGCCCAAAAAAGTCTAAAGTTCTACACTAAAAACCTTGGTTTGAGTTTGAACCTTTTATGGGCAATCGCAATAGCCTTTAGTCCCTTTAGAAATATTCAGATCTACGCAGTCGTGCGTACACACTTTTGCAAGGCAGGAATAATTACAGGAACTGGTTGTGTGCCTTATCTTTGCTTGCAAAACTGTGGAATAGCAGTATTGGTGAAACGACAAAAATATAAAGATGTGAGAGGAAGGCAAAAAGGAGAAAATGAAAAATAGAAAAGCCTTAAATTAGTGACATTACAACGAAGCTTTAAGGATGTACATCAGTGGACTACAAAAACCTTTAGAAATAGTAAATTCAATACAGCGGCCTATGGGTTACCGAAAGGTCAAACCTTACCACTGAACAAAATTAACATTTATGTTTAGGAAAGACTTTAAAGATTTCAATTCAATATTCGCTTTCATAGGTATTCAGAATTCGCCAAAACGTACCAGACCCAGCTGGTTATTGACATTGAAGAAACCTACGATAACGTGCAAGTTAAAGAAAAAAAAAATACTTTAAAGAAAATCTTGGTTTATATAGCGAACGAAGGCGAAGCTGAAGAGAATTAAGTTTGCAGGCTTGTACGACACAGCACCAGCCGGTATGCAAAAGATGTCGGATGTTGTGTGCAAAGATCTGATGCGAGTATTAGTGCTGATGTTTAACGAAAGAGGTGGTCGTTGGTGTGCTAAAGATGCTGCTTGCTGTACCATACCACCATCACCACTACCATCGCTTAATGCCGTTGCTGGTGGTTTTTGCTACTTCGGTGCTATTTTGTGTGACAAGTTATCGGCGCAACAGATCGCCCGTAAACGAATCAAATACTTTATACTTGAGTACGCACATATTATATAAAATTGTGTGAACAAATTTTCTTCATTTTTTTTTTTTTTTTTTGTTGTTGCCATCTCTTTCTATTGTAGCCGATGCTGTGAATATGCTTTCAATGCAATTGAGTGTAAGTGAATGTGATTATCGTTTAATTGGTATCATGTTGCTGCTGCTGCTGTTGCTGTTGCTGCGTGCTGCGTGCTAATCCATTTATTGAACACGCCCCCTTATACACATATGAGATGTATTTTATCTGTTATTTGTTTTTAACCTTATTTAATGAGGAGATTATTTCTTAAAGAGATTTTAACGAAAATATATATTTTGTTAAAGTGATCCAAGTCGCATTTGTACAAAAATCTCAAAATTTGAATTTTTATAAACAAAAATATCACTATTCAAATAAATACATCGATGAGTGTGTGAAAAATGAACATGAATCATTTTTAAACTTATAGAACAACAACAACAACAACAACAACAACAACATCTTCTTATTATTGACCATCTCTGACTTCTTTAATAATCCATTGCAACACAGTATACTTATTGGGCATATATGTAGCTTAAATTAGCGTTCCGTGGCATATATGTATATTTATGTACACGTACAGAGACGTATGAGGTGTATGATGTTCTTCTCTTAAGCAAATGTTTACCCATGTTGTGTGTGCACTGGAAAATGGAGCAATTGTAATCAGGCGAAAAATCATCAGTGAAGAGTAGTAGAAGAGATCTACGGGTGTATTATAACACTTTCACGGCTCTTTGCACTAAATTGTGAGTGAAATCGGTATCAATCAGAGCTGTACACCCATACCATGCCATACCGCTCGATACCTCCGCATAATATTCTTGTACAACGAATTTAAACAAGCAAAATCAACCAAAGGGCAACTGTACTATAAAGATCAGTTCGTTCAGGAGGATGAGAAAAAGGTAGAAGGAGACAAGGAAGAAGAAGAAAATGCTCTACACATCTGTTCGTTTCAATCTCAGTTCGGGTTGGCTGTTATATTTTTTATATATATTATACCAAAAAAAAAAAAGAAAAGAAAAAAAAAAAGAAAAGAATATTGTAGATCATTTAAAAAGAGTCTGTCTTTGACCAGTTTAATCAGAGATGATGGTGTAAAACAAGTCGGAGATTTACTTCTTGGTTGTTGTACCGTCTCCGTTTTGGTTACACACAGCACATAGATGAGTATGATGATGATAGGAGGAGAAACCATGATGGTGCTTGTTTAGTCTAAGCTTAGGCATGAGTGTTTGTGCGGTGCTGCTGTTGCTGTTACTGTTACTGTTGCTGTTGCTATTGATAGTGTTAATGTTAAATCCTGGAGATTTGTGGTTTATTGTGCATTTTACACTTTTTACACTATACAGCACTTGGTGGAGCATGAATGCATTATCCAGTTATATAAATATACAGTGATGGTCACCTGTATATGTAATAATTTCTTTCAGTAGAATTTTTTTGCAATAATTTTTTTCGTCCTTTATATTATATATAATAATTATAGTAATTTTTTTTTATAATTTATATTTTTTTACGTTCTATAAAAGGAGAATTTTCTACTTTAGCACTATCCAAAAAGCGATAATTTTTGAGTACAATATTTTTATTCTTTTAAATTTTATAAACAATATAATGAAACAGTTTGATAAAAGAATGTATTTTTTATAAAACAAAATTAATTTTTTTTAAGTTTCTATTAGTGTTCTATTTTTGGCGAATTTTTCACTTTAACACTAACAAAAAATTTATCATTTAAATTTTTTTGAGTAGAATTTTTTGCAATATTTTTTTTTTCCTTCACGTTTAGAAACAATTTAATGATAAAGTTTGATTAAATAATGTATTATGTATAATACAAAATTGTAATTTTTTAAATTTTTATTAACCTTCAATTTTTAACGAATTTTTTATTTTAACGCTATTAAAATGTGAAATTTTGTAATAGTTTTTATTCTTTAAATTTTATTAACCATATAATGATACAGTTTGACAAAAGAATCTATTGTAAATAATATCAAATATATTTTTTATAATTTCTATAAATTTTTCTATTTTTGGCGAATTTTTTAATCCAACACTAAAAGAAAAAAAAATTTTTTTTTTTTCATATAATGTTATAGTAAAAAATTCGCTAAAATTAGAAAAATGTTACAGATTATAAAGGAAATATTTAATATTATACACAAAAGATTCTTTAATCGAACTGCGTCATTGAATCTTTTCTAAATTTAAAGGAAGTAATTTAATCCTACTGAAGTAGTTATTACCTATTCAAGTGACCATCACTGTATATATGTATATCTGTTCTTCTTCTTTATTTAGCATCAATTGTTTCTTATATAAAATATGTATATGTGTATATGGCACGATTGGTGGAGAGTTGATAACGAGTTGAAAACGTGCCTTAAGCAGAAGAGGAATAAAAAAAAAAAAAAAGTTTAAAGAAATTTTCCAATCAAACGGTTGAAAAACACGTTTCACACCAAATAACTGCCATTGAAATTCCCTCATATGATAAACATGTACAAATATGTATTGTATATATAAACTTCTCAATACATACCTATACTAACTACTGATTTAACAACAACAACAACAATAACAATAAGATAATATATATTTTATTCTATACCAGAAGATGTGAATTTTGTATTCATTACAACAACATTTTATCATATATGTATATAAAATATAAATGTTTATGTGTTAGTGTTCACCATGAAATTCACTTAAAAACCAAAAAACCAAAACCAAAAACAACAACAACAACAATAACAAAAATTTAATATGTAATAAAATCTATTCTGGGATCCCGGGTTTATTGGCACTGCTCTGGTCAATGATACTTTTGGCTTTTGCTTTGCCTAGCGTTCACCATTTTGTTTTCGTTTATCAGCTTTGTTATTTACTCACATGTAAAACGTTCGTGTTATCTTTTCATAAACAAATTAATGTATTCACTTATTCTATGTATTGTACAATATGAGGAATTTCTATAGGCCCATAAAAACTGGTGTTATCAACGAGCAATAACCATGAAAACCTTAAAAGTTTTGATAACACGTACGACCAACACTCACTCACACTGTGTATAATTTATCGCACAACATTTAGAAAATATTACTGCTTTTGCTAATTTGTGGGCGTTCTATGTTATACGTATTTAAAAAAAAGAAAAAGAAAAAAAAAAAACTGAAGCGATAAGGTTCTCTTCGATTGTGATATGGCAACCGTCAGAATGTCACCGCCACACACAACTGCAGAAGAGGTTAACATCCAATCGAACATATTTTCAGAGTAGATTAAATTTTAGCACGAACGCTTGCTGATGTTATCATAACTTTTTATTAGCGACTCAAATATAAATACGCAAAAAAGCTATATTGGGTTTGAGTCAATTTCCGGATGCAATTTATAATTATGTGTAAGCTGTACACAGTTCCGCCTTCTTTTAAAGACCGCACAACATTTTTTTTTTGTTAATTGTGGGCGTATTTGTTCTCCGATCGCGCCCATTATTAACATGCCGCTTAAGGGGCTAATTATAACAAGTAGAAAAACGAAAATTCAATTTTACTGCACATCTCTATTCAAAATATGGGTGTGGCAGATACTTGAATGCACCCGTTATCAATGTATATAATTCAGAGTTGCGATTGTTTATAGTTAACGCCTACCTTAACGGTCTTATTTAACATATGTAGAGTTTTTTAAGCGTCTCCGGCACCCCTACTAACTCCATTAGAAGTTAGTAGCTTCCAACTACTAGAATACTGTTAATAGTGCTAACAATTCTTCCCCTTGGTCAAGGGTGTTCCATACACCCCAACTACTGTTACAGCCCCCGCGATGCTCCCACAAGGGGGCCTACCCGAAAGTACGTACTGGCAAGAACCTTAGTTCTTGGGGCTCCAGTACCCCGCGGTACCAAACGCATAACGTCTTTGGTGGGACCTTCGACTATGTGTCTCCCAATTCGAGGCGCACTATTCCCCATGGGTTGGTTGCCCATTAAGATGTGCCAATATTATGAATGGTAACTGGAACATATCCAGCAACCCATTATGATTCTTGGAATTATCCAAGAATCAAACACAGGTTTCCTCGGATTACCCATAAGGACTTTATATATAATAATAATACTTGCAGACGCTTACTCTGGCCCCACATTCCTTGGACGAAGCACCTATTCCGGTACTCCGTTTCGGGGCGGGGCCCCAAATGTCAGATTTTGTGTATAAAGGGTTTTTTTTTTATAAATTGTGTACGTATCAACACAATATCTTAAAATTTACGCCAATTATTTGAAAATGAATTTTTTCTAAAAAAAATCGAAAAGAAAAAATTTATCAAAAAAAAAAAAAAAAATAGATCAAATCTAAATTTATTGAACTTTCCAATGACATATCCACTTCAAAATTTGACACACCTATATCCGGTAAAGGCATCTATTATGCAAATGAGTTTAAAAGAACAATTTATTACTATACCCTCCACCCTAGTGATCAGGGGGATGAGCGAGATAAATTTGTTCACCCAAAAGGAGACGTCAGAGACCCTACAAAGTATATATATTCTTGATCAGCGTCAAAAACTGAGTCGATCTAAACATGTATCTGCCTGTTGTTGGCATTCTTGCTCTTAAATTTTGCACAAACACTTTTAGTTATTGCACGCATATCGCTATGGGCAAAATCCTTTAAGAGACACGCCCTCAATCGAAAATTCTCTCTTATGTGTAAAAGTGAAGAATGTTTCAAATTTCTCCTAAGACAAATTTAGTTTTCTTACTTGTTGCGATTTAATTTTCAGTAGATGAGTATTTAAGATAAAAAAAAAAAATGCTAATAATTGAAAGGAACTGCTTGCATGCATAGACTGCAATGCACACATTTGTCGAATTTCTAATTCGTTTATATATCTGAAGAGTAATTCATTACATGTCAATCAATGAAATGTTAATAAAAGTATGCCACACTAATAAGTGCTAGTAAGCATAAGTAAGAAGTTGCATGGCAAGCCATACAATACACTCACTCAATAACATATACATGCGTACAAACATTAGCAAAACATATTGTTGCTAAATTTTCCTTTTTTGTGTGTGTGTGTATGTTGCTCAATTGTCAGATAAATTTTAATGAAATCGTTTATTGAAAATCGTGATTAGCTCACACCTTAAAGAATAAATTCATAATTTGTTTGTGTGTATATGTGATAACAATAAACACACAATAAATATTGTGTTAAGAATATGAACAAAAAACAAGTAGAAAAACTAAATTTGGTTTAAGCCAAATCGTAAATAACCTCTACATACACACTGTACATAGAAACAGTGGCCGTGGCAGGTACATAATTACGAGCTCTACTAGAGCATATGTCGTCGATAGGTAGGACATTTACGCTAAATAAGGCTTTTAAGCAAAATTTTTATGGCATGTAAATAGATTTTCATAGATTGTGGGCGTGGCTCTTGACCGGTTTTGCCCCATTCAAATAGAGTTTTGTATTTAGAAACTAAAAGTGTTTGTACAAATTTCAGTATCGTACACGAGATGGACATACGGACTGACATGCCTAGATCGACTCCGATTATGATACTAATAAAAAAAAAAAATAGATATACTTTATAATTTGCCTCCTTCTGGATGTTGCAAACGGAATAACAAACCGAATTTACCACCCATCTTATGTGAAGGATATTAAAAAACACCAACAAAAAGTGTTTATGTGCACACACAACAATACCTCAAAAGCTAAACGTGTTGCTGTTGAATTATTGAATACTGAACTGAAGTCAAACCATTGAGACTTCATATAGTGCAAGTATGAAAGAAATCAAGTAAGCAGAGCCAAGCAAAACAACTGTAAATAAGCAGCAAAGAAACAGTATTTATGAAACTCTAAACTGTTTAACAGCAGATTTTGTTGAACATTCAACACCTTTGTTTTTTTTTTGTCTTTTTTTTTTTTTTTTTTTTAACTGCAATTATTACAGCATAGCATACAAAAAAGAAAAAGAAAAAACAATCATAATAATAACAACACAAACAAAACAAAAAAACACCATACAATACAAAAACAACAATATTAGACAGGAAAACTAATTGGATGTACAATTATTTTTAAGCATGAAACTAACATATACACGCCAATAATGGCAACAACTAGTGCAATAAAAAATATCGACAGAAAATGAAATAAAAAGAAAGAAAACACCGTTAACTACCATGATTTCAATCCAGCCACCCTTCTTTGGTACCTACTTAAAATGAAATAACCATCATCAACCATTGTGCGGTATCATCGTCAAATTCGTTGTTTTTAATGGAAAAACAAGCAAAGAACAAGTAATGGCTTACAATGAATATTTGATACCCTTTACATCTATATGTTACAATTCTTCAGCTTGTGTACAACATATAGGAATAACGCTTTATTATCCAAATGGTAAAATTCTTTATCAAACGATATGTTTTGTAAATTGTAGGCGTGTCAATGATGGAATTTTCCATGAAATAATCATTTTTGTAAATTATGGGCGTGTCAATAATAGAATTCTGCAAAAAGTATAATTTTTTATAAATTGTGGGCGTGTCAGGAATGGAAATTTTCATCATATAATATTTTTTTTCACAATTGTGATCTTGTTTATTATTCAACCCCGCCTTTATATACTACTTGGTTTTATTTCAAAGTCATTTCCAATATGAAGCTTTATTATAACATCTGTAAGAATTTATATATAGGTCCGATTTTAACCACTTTAAGTAGCCATTTAGCAACCTAGACTGAGATCGTCAGTGTAGCAAATTTTAGCTCAATATCTCGAAAATAACTAACGACACTATAATTGGTTTAGATCAAATCTTAAACACCCTACATATACATATACGCATGCCTTTTATCTGACCACGCCCCTTTATGGTATACCTATACATACTTTACTTATTAATATGTTTATCGCACTTCAACTTTATAACACAATTTTTGTGCCAAAATGTAAAGGTTTTTTGTCTATAATGGGCGTGGCTCTCCACCCATTTTCTCAAATTTATATAGCTATTTGAATATAGAAAACGGAAATGTATGTAGAAAAAGCTTAATACTTTCAAATTTACAATAGAGAGAGTGCCAAAAAACAAACGGACTCCCGTACGGACATATATATGTCGTCCTGGGTTTTGCTGCTAATCAATAATATATGTATGTAGGTGGAGAATGTTGCAGATGCAACAATAAACTTAGTATACTCCCCCCACTATTATATTGAGGGAGGGTATGAAAAAATTCTACATTGTGTTAACGAAAAATGACTTTAAAAAAAAACTTGCACGAAAATATCGCTCCAACATATTGCATATAAATGTATAATGCACACATTCTTTAAACATTCAAAAACAAATCTTTTTGGCAACAGTACAGCCTGTTTACAATCTATTACTCCTACTGTAGAAGGGGAAGGGAAAGCATTAACAACAACAAAGGTTAAAACCCCAATCAGCGTCATTATCATCAAAATCAATAGCAAACGAATAAGTTACCGGAAAACATTGAACCTTTCATATATTCAGTATATATGTACGTATGCATATGTATAGAATGTATATATACCACAACTCAACACTAATATAACATTTATGAAAGCATCTTGTAACTGATTTGGCTGCACATTTATGCCACCAACTTAATTGTGGGTGGTGTTCAACTCAAACCTATTATATCCATTTTCCAAGAACAAAAAACAAGTGTAGAATCTTCTGGGCATATATATATAAATTGTAGGCGTGGTATCTATATTTTTACATCTTCTTTTAACGACTGTTCATATTGATGATTTTTATAATTTATGGGCGTGACATTTGTACAAATGCGCCCATTTTTACAACATAGCTGTAGCATAAGCAAGTGTAAATGAATTCAATTTTATTTTTATATTTTACTTGATTTTTGTTAATTATGGGCGTGGCTTTTTTATTTTTTATTTAACAAAGAGCACTTAGAAGAAACCCTTATAAGAGGATTAACCCTACCTGTTCTAAAAATTATAGATGGAATCCATTTTAAAAGTATTCATTTTTACGTAGTTCAAGAATTGAATGATTGATCTTTACGGCTTTTAACCGCTTTTTTTTTTTCATCTATATAAATAATAAGTAGAAAAAAACTAAATTTGATTTAAAATTCTAAAATCTTAAATTATCTCTACCTTCATATAGAAGTAGTGGGCGTGGCAAGCAGATAATTACACCCTGTAATAAGATAATTATTATGCATCAACTTTCATGTAAGATGTTGCAAAGAAAAATATGGAATTTTTTTGAAATTATGGGCGTGTCTGTTAACCAATCACGTCCATTTTGGACTCAATATATGTCAAGTTTTACGCAGAATAAAATTGTTTGTAAATTGTGGGCATGTCTGTTATTCAATCACGCCCACTTTTGACACATCAATGGATAATAGATTATGCATAAATATTTATACCAAACTTTAACTTTGTAGCATAATTTTTGGCGCTTGATAGATCACTTTTTTGTCGATTGTGGGCGTGGATCTAAAATTTAATTTAATGATTAATCCCATTCATACAAACGTCTAATATTTTACTAGCACATATAAAGGCATTGAATTCGATTAAAAAAAAAAAAAAGAAAAAGCCAACAATAGCAGCAACGTGTATATTGCATATAATACCTATGAAAAAAAAAAGTCATAGGCAAAACATATTTATAGTCTAATTCGCACCTCATGAATCATGAATCGTGTCTAATGCACATTACTTCGAACGCTGATGATGATGGTGATGGTGATAATGACGATTATAGAAGAAAAAAAAAAGCAAATGTTGCAGCTTTAGTGATATTTCTTCAATTGTTAACTACACACAATTGTGGTAATTGTTCGTTCAATTTGCTATGATTACGAAGTGACTCAAGTACATTTTCCAATCACTTCGTTTTAGCTATTTTAATGGACTTATTTCTAAGTTTTTCGAAAATGTGGACTTGGGTCCCAACCCCTTATACTACTTCTTTAATATAATATTCCTCTTGGAATCACTTTATATACAAAATACAGATATAAAAAGAACTTTATTAAGCTTACTACTTTACCTTTATTAGATAATAAATACACACTTTATGTAAATATTTATGTGATAACAAAAAAAAAATTATGTCATTTGCATTTTATGGCATGTGCTGCCTACTTTTCATAGCACAAGTCACGTTATATGTGAAATGAAATCTTGTTGAAATTCTTCTTTATAACTTTTGTCATAATTTTGCTCTCTTCTTGGTTAATATGTAGCATCTTTCATGTGATACATAAATAGATACTTTATATTGATTTTTTAGGTATTAAAAGCTTTTGAGAATCAGTAAGTTTGTTATTCCGTTTGTAACATTCAGAGGTAGTCAACCTCAGACACCCTACAAAATATACAAATTCTTGATCAGCGTCAAAAACTGGCATACTCACGGTCGTAAATTTTGAATTTGATTTGCACGCAGGTCGCTGGGAAAAATTGGTCAAAAGCCACGCCCACAATAGACAAAAAACTATTTATATGCCACAAGAATGGAGCTAATTAGTTGAAATTTAATTTACATATATATAATTGTCCTTTCTATTGATGTGATAAAAATGGGCGTGGTCTCAAAATATACACGCCCACAATTTACATAAATCTATATGTCAGTCACAACAATTTTCCTATAAATTTGAAATTTGATACGCTTATCTGTAATTATCCCATTTATTTAAGTGCCAAAAATAGGCGTGGTCGGATAATATACACTCCTACAATTTACAAAAAACCATACTCAGCGTACAACTTGACTTGCCAGCTGATACGTACTATATACACTATTAGAGGGTGTAAAAAAATACCTGCCACGCCCACTGTTTGTATATAAATATAGAGGGTATTTAAGATTTGACTTAAACCAAATTTAGTTTTCTTTCTTCTTTTTTTTTTTTTGTTTTGTTTTAGATTCAGTCCCACCTCTCATTCCCAATCCTTAATACATTTCACAACAAATAATACGATCTCTAAAGGGAATAATAATAATAACAATAATAATAATAATAATAATAATGGGAATATAATAAAAACTCATTTTCGTGGTTAGATATCATACGCTGGTAAACACAAGTAAATAGAGATAAAACAACGCAAAAAGTTAACACTTTATATAAGAACGGGAACTAACCACAAAATTGGATAAACCTGAGAAAACAAAAGCGCACGTTCACACTTATTATACAAAGGCGCATGCGTGGAATGAAGCTACTACGGCAGCCTTATACAAGTTTTGGTTTAGTTTAGTGTGGTGTTGTGTGATGGTGTGGTTGTCAGTAATCGGTTTAAGATCTTGTTTAACGAAAAAGGAAAAATAAGCAATTGTTTCGTGCATACGATAAGCTACGTGTAGTGCCTTCTCACTCTATACGAACTTTGCCAACATCATTATCATTCTCGTCCCCATCTTCATCATTATTATCGTTATAAGAAAAAATAAAATAAAATAAAAATGAAAAATGAATAAATTTAAATAGAGTCGTATCTCATGTACTCAACAAAACTACTACCATTGCATAGTTATTAGGACGAATGAAAGGAAGTTTTAATCAAACGTAAATTATTACGTGAAAGTAAATGTTAGACGATCACCTTAAATACATGAGAATCCCGCAATCCTCTAGCAGCTCTGCAATGAATTCCGCAACTCTTATTACTTATTTCGAAGATTATTGAAATTTTTCATCAAAAATATGTTTCAAAATTTATCTGTCCCTTGGTCAGTCTGTTGTAATTTTTTAGATATTGTGCTAAAACTTAATGCCAATATTTTAAGTTACTGTACGCAACTTTACCATAATCAAATTGGGCTAAGTGGGCCAAATGCCACGCCTGGAATGAAGAAAAATTTAACTAAATTGCAAACTGAACTTGAAGTTCAGTACACATGTCTAAAATTAGTCCATCCATTGTAAATTGGGCGTGCTCGCATAATAAATACTCCCATAATTTGCTAAACACTACTGATCCTGCCACGTCTCCAGTTTAGGTGGGAATTTTATATGAGATTTTTTTTAAGCTTAACAAGTAAAAACAAACTAAATTTGTTTTAGATCGAATCTAAAACACTCTTCGTATATATATGTACATAGAAAATGTGGGTGTGGCAGGTACCTGATTAAGCTTATTAAGTGTATTTAATACATATCAACTTCCATGATGGATTTAGGTTTTTTTTTTTGGCAAATATGAGCATATTTGATATCCGACCGTGCCCACTTTTGGCAAAGCGTCGGAATATATAATTATATGTGCATCAAATTTCAGCATCGTAGCTCAAATTTTAAGCCTGATAGGTAGTTTTTTTTCCCAATTTTGAGCGTGGCTCTCTACCATTTTTTACCAAAAGCAACCGCCCTATAAAATCTAGACATGTCTATGCATTTGGAAAACTTCAGCTAATCAAGAATATATAGACACTGTTTTCTGGGTATTGCCAACGGAACGGACAAACTTATTACACAAACCATATTATGTGAAGGGTATAAAAACCTAAGAGCTGCATAACACCAGCCACTTATTTTCATATCTTTTGTAGTGCAGAAATAGGAAATAGAAGCCAAAGCTAACTACACAACACCTCTATCTTTTTGGTGGGGACATACTTATGTATAAAATGATAACAACAAAAAAGAAGAAACAGAACAGAACAGAACAGAACAGAATAGAACCGAACCGAATAGAACAGAAGCTGTTTCGTGTAATATGTGAAATGTTTTTTGTGCATTGTATTGGCAATGCACTAATAGGCAAATGTTGACACTAGCCAATCGATTGTGTATTGTGGAGTGTGATCTGCATAGAACAACAACAATATCACGCAACACTAAAATCAAGAATCAAATTCACATGTAAAACAAGCCAATTAGATGAAAAGCATTCATACACATATAGAAACACACACACCCGCCCAAATACAAATACAATTTCTACTTTGCAATGATTTTTTTACCCACAACAAATGTGATATGAATTTAACTTTTATTCCCTACACTTGAATGGAGGGTGCATTAAACTTTGCTATTCTGATGAGTGCTTTTAAATCTTTATCAAAAACAATCGATCTCCGTTACAAAATCAATTACCAACCACAAACATTATGAAATTTTTGAAACTTGAAATTTGGAATTAATGAATTTATGGATATTTTACCTTTCATAGGGTGTAAAATAGAGCGGAATCGAAATATTTCCGTGGGCACATAAAGAAGCCTTGTACTCTACACAAATTGTGCCAGAGTGAAGGGTGTTCATTATTTGCTTAATTCAGCCAAACAAATTTTTCTACAATTTTATTACAAATATATCTGTGTGTGTGTGTGTGTGTGTGTGGGTAAATGTTTGTTGGTCCTAAATAGAAGCCGTGTAGTTGTTGCTGTTATACTTGAAGTAGATCTCTAAACGAGAAGGTGTTAATTTTCTTCGCGCAACCTTTTTTTTTTTTTATAGTTTTTATGTACATATGTACGAAAGACATACATTTGTACCTGTGTCGTTATTACCAAAGTACCCAACGTGTCAGGTCATCAGAGATCATTGCTTTTTGACTGCTTTTGTTATACTTTCATGTGTGTGTGTGTGTGTGTGTGTGTGTGTGTGTGTACAAGTACTATGTGAAATAATATAAATAAAAAGTTATTAACTCATAAAAGTTGGTGGTGTAGTAGTCGTAGGAGGCCTCATCAAATGGAAAGTATAGCAGTACTGGCTTAGAATGCAACACTGTACGGTAACTAACAATCACAAATTAAACACAACTTTTGTACAATATTTGTTGGTTTAGAACACAAATATATTAATTACGTAAAAAAAGGTTTTTGGAAAATCTGCCAACCTCTTACATGTACATTTAAGTTAGGGGCGCGGCATGTGTACAAATTTGTTTCCTTTTAACGGCTATTTAACTCTCTGGAGAAGTTTTGCGGTAATTTTTTTATAAATAAATAGTAAGCGTGTTCACTACCGCGCCCCAAACTACAATGGTGAGAGTATTAAATCTAATACACCTAAATTTCTTTTTACACGATTTTTTTTTACACGAATTTGTTTTAAATTGAGTTAAAACGGAAAAAAATTCTCTTTTTACACGAATTGTTTTGTTTTAACACGATTTTCAATTTTTTTTTTTTTGTAGGTCTGGAATCAATCTATTCTTCCATTTAGCCAATATCTTTTTTTACACGAATTTTTTTTTTTTGGCACGAATTTTTCGGGAACGTATCTATCGTGTAAAAAGAGAATTAGGTGTATTCGATTTTAATTTTTTAATTTTTCGTTTATGATTAAAAGAGAATTGTAGTCTATTGCAAGTCCATGTTCGTGTTTGTTTATCTGTCTGTCTGTCTGTCTGTCCTGATTAAACCTTCCACCAGTTTATATATTAAGTATCAGTTTACAAGTTGGACTTTGCTTCAACAATAGATATCAGCAATCAATTTTAGGCGTATCTGTTATAAGACCCCGTCTACTTTAATGCATGCACTATTTGTAAGTATGAAGGGTATGATAAATCAATTTATGTAGTTACTGCCACGTCTACAAACAGCAAAAATATTTCCATTAAAAATTCAGCTGTAAAGTTTTAATATGACACATATATATATAATTAATGCTTCTATGGATGTTAAAGAAAATAGGCGTGGTCATACGACAGACACGCCCACAATTTACATAAATTCATAATTAACGTAGAATTCGACTTGTAAGTTGATACGTAATACATTTACTTATAGAGATAGTAATCAGGTACCTGCCACGCCCACAGTTTAGGCATAAATGTACAAGATCTTTAAATTTTTGATTCTTTTTTTTCTTTTGTGATTGAAGTGTGTTGTTAACTCCAAATATTATCTTAACGATTGCCGCTAACTGACAAATCATCTTGCAGGGCTGAACTTGTGCTTAGTATCAAAGAATTTCTACTATTTAGCAACTAAAGATGAAATACAATGCAATACAAAAGTTAGAATGCTTGAAGCGTTCTGAGTGTAGTTGTATTATCAGCTACATTAATAAATCATTATTAACTGTCATAATTAAGTAAAACCCACTCAGGGAATTAATATAATGCAATGGCAATAAAAGCAGAAAAGGAAGTGGCTACAACACGCACTAGGCTGCTTTATGCGGTGTTTAGCAGATAATTAAAATGTTTTCATACCAACGTTTTGTTTACTTGTTCACAGATCTCGAAGAGTGCGTGCTGCAAGTGTTTTTTTTTTGGTTTTTTTTTTTTTGGTATTAAGCTTGAATCACACATAATACGAGACCAGACTAGCAGAGAGTTTCACACTTCTCTTATTCAGTTAGCTGGCGGCTAACTGCTGCAAAGCATATACACACATACATACACACACACATACAACATTAAACTTCACTAAACAACAAATACCCAACAAGTGGTCCATTGTTACAAACACACACACCAAACAGAAACAAAAACAAAAAACCAAAAAGAAACAAAAAAACGTGATTCTGCGCTGCATCAGGCAACCGAACATATATATATATATATATATATATATATTTAGCACACATAACATAGCATAACAAGTTGTTAACATTAATTTTCTCGCCATTTGCCAAGAGTCCACCTTTGCAACAGAAGCAACGTCAGCAGCAGCATTGGCCACTACCGTCATCATTATAAGGTTATAAGACTTTTCTCAACATATTCCAGTTTGTTTACCCACATGGACATTTTTATAACATAACACACTACATATAATGTAGTTGAAAATAAGGGAATGCCTGAAGCAGTCGTCACATTGAAGATGACATTAACTATAACAGACCGTTTCATATGTTATGACCAAGTGTTTAATGAAATTGTAATAAGAGGTGTATGTGTGTATATGTGTGTTTTAATTAATTATTGCCGCTAATGTTATATAAGAAGAAGATTTTTATGGATTTTACAGAAATTTATGTAGGTCAGCATTTACTATTTATTTTTATTTATTTTATAAACTTGACATCAATTATTATCTAAATACAAACAGTGGGCGTGGCAGGTAACCTGATGATGATCCTTTAATAGTATATGCATTACATGTCCACTTATAAGTCAGATTTTGTACAAAAAATGATTGTTTGTAAATGGTGGGCGTGATTACCACCCATTCGATAAACGATCTAAATTAAAAATAAATGAAATTCACTTTTATGGACCAATTGTAATGCCTAACAGAGGTATATACATCAATTGTGGGCGTGGCGCTTGAACGATTCGGCTCATTTTGGTAATGGTTACCCCTTCAATATCTTCAAAATTGTCTGGAAGACTGGGAGTCTTTTAACAACAAAACAGATAGATGGACTTTCGTCAATTAAGGGTGTGGCCCTGTTTCTTTTTTTTAAATTCTTTTTTGTCCCCTTTTAAATAGTAAACTTTATTATATCAAAATTTACAGCCGTAAGTATTTCAACGCACAGCCAGATCGATTCAGTTTTTAATGCTGAACAAAAATATAAACATTTTGTAAAAACTCTACACTGACATCTACTATCATTTATTGCAAACGGAATGACAAACTTACTATATCTTGATATCTGCTGTAGACCGTATAAAAATGATCGAGTAATGACTTGTTTTATGATTGAATCACACTGAAAAAGACTAAAATCGTCAGATTAAGTGCAATGATAATATTTAAAAACAAATACATTTACATACATACAAAACATATATTAGAGTTAAATGTTGGATTCCTTTTTCACATGGGGAATAACATTAAAAATAGGACAAGGGAACTGCTGCATGACACAACCAACGACCTCCTGAAACTCAGTCACTCACTTAACTTGTGTATGATAATTTCAAAGTACATTCATACATACATACACACATGCATACATGCATGAACACATACGCAACATACCAACTGATAGCATGAAATGATGCCTTTTAAAAAAAAATTACCCGCTTATCTAAATGCCAGCCTCACAGTCTCGTTTTCCATTATGATACAGAGATATGAGCCACCAAAAGCAGAAATCAACCGAATAATCGAATGTCGCCAATGCAATGAATTCATGCATTTACACACACATACACACGCATACACACACCCTTACATATTTACATATGCAGGTGTGTATGCATGTTTAAAAATGTACAATATTTTATACGGATGTGTGTTGTTGTTGTTGTTAGTGTAAATGTATGCTTCAGTTTTTCTCAGTCATTTTCAGTTTCTTATCACTAACTACTCAACTCCAGCTTTAACTATACTCAACTCAAGGCATTTGGGATATCAAGACTATCCATGAATAGCCGACGGCCAGACGAGCGGGCAGGCAGGCAGGCAGGCAAGCAGCAGGCAGGCAAACAATGAAGATGCTTGGTATGCCGTATTATCAAAGGTATGGTAGTAGATGGGTCGGTGTGTCTTCTATGTAGTAGACTCCAGTTCCAGTCCACCACTCTCCCCGTATCCAATATCCAAGTACTTTATTCGCTGATTACTTGGTATATGGATGGTGTGGGTAAAGTGAAATAATTTACATGACCACAACAAGCGCCACTTTTTTCCATCACCACCATAAATATTGTAAACGTTATATGTTTTTGTTGTTGTTGTTGTTGCTCCTGTCTGCTATGTTTCGGAGATGCTTTACTAAGCACTCCAAGCCTAATAAGGTGAATAAAAACAACAACAATAACAACACAACTACAACAACGGATTACAAAATGTTTTAAAATGTTTAACAAAATCATTTCCATCACGACAATCTTCTACGCTGGTCGGCATGGGCATGAGTATGGATTAGTTTAATTGCTGCATCATAGCAGTCAACATGAAAATTGGAAAATGTGGACATCATATTAAGAGATATTCAGATAAACTTATAAATATGTTTTTGGTTTCATGATAGCGCGCCTAATAAATACTTAAGTCGATTCGAAAAAATTACTTCCTCAACTAATGTCATTCAACAGCTTTAGGAAACTTATGCTAAGTATTAAGGGGAAACAAGTAAGAAAACTAAATTTGGCTTAGTCCACATCTTAAATACATCTTTCACATCTATAATGGTGGGCGTGGCAGGTATATGATTACGCCTTCTACTAGTATATAGATTACTTATTCACTTGCAAGTTGATATTTACGCGGTGTATGGTTTTTTGTAAATTTTGGGCGTGTCTGTTACTCGATCACACCCATTTTTGGCACATCAATGAATGGAATAATTGTTGATATCCATACAAAATTTCAATATCATAGCATAATTTTTATGACAGATAAGTAGATTTTTGTCGATTGTGGGCGTGGCTTTTGACTAATTTTGCCCATTTTAAATAGCAGTCTATCTACTGAAACTGAAAGTGTCTGTAAAAATTTCACTTTAATATCCCCTCAAAATTATGATCGTGATAGTGCCGATAATGGATGGACTGTGTCCATCCATAGTGTGGACATACAGGTGTGTCTGACTTCTCCCATTTTTATTATAAAATTAATCGCAATCATGTAAACTTATTTTCATGTTTATAGAGCAAATTTTGTATCTGTTGGTTAAATGTTTGTCAATTATGGGCGTGACTCTAAGCCATTACTGTCCAATTCAAATATTAATCTAAAATTTCACTAAAGTCTACACAATCGTTTCAGCTTAATAACAAGATATAAGAAGGTGAATGCTTCTCTAGCACATGGACCTACAGACGGACATGGCTAAATCGAATCAGTATTCGATGTTGATTCATACATATTTACATTCCGAGCCCACCCCAACTTTAACCTTGTAGTGGTGGCTATAAAAATATTCATTTATTATCCAATATTTAAGCGTGCAAGAGAACGCTTCGATTAGATTTTGAACTTTTTGCTGAAATTACACATTAGCTCTTGTGAGCTCATCTAATATATGTATATATATAACAAGGCATATAAGTAATACACATACAACAGTACAGACACATATAATACATTGAACTTTTTCATTTTCCATTATCTTGTGAGAGGAATTCATTGGCATTCATTATCTTTTTGCGTGTATTCAATTCATGATATATTCTGTATATTAACTGCAGTACTTATGCAAGGCAATCTCCTTGCTTTCGTACAGTACAGTATTGTTCAAAATATGGAATGTTCATGTAAATATATATTTAGCTGGTATCGATTCATCAATTGATTTGGAAATTTATGACACAAATGTTAAGATAATTACCCTGAGAACATAAGAGAAAGAACACATAATAAGTGGATAGACAGACATACGGACAAATGGACATTTATTCAGGCAGACAGATAGATAGAGTGAGGGAGAGGGAGAAGTAGTTTACAACATTTATTTACACACACTCACACACACATACTCGTATATAAATTAAGAATGACTAACTTAAAGTTAAGTAAGCAGTAAGAAACAGATCAAGGTTTATTAGTAACAGACTGGGTATAATATTATATTTGAGATAATAAAGGTGCACCACTGTGTAAGCCTAAAAATCGATGCGTACCATATACTATAATAACAATGCCATTTATTATTTAATGACAACATTACACATCGGACACATTCCAGGGTGCATTGATTAATACGATATAATGCACACCTACACCACAAATGAATCTCTTATTACAGATTCGAAAATTGCCATTAAATCATTTATTAAGTAGTCGAAGGTAATAAGCTTAATACAGTCTTTACATTCTCCCTTGTTTAGAGTCAAATTTATGCCTCCACCCAAGCAGTAGTGCTGGTCAAAATGTTACCGCTGTCTGTTTTCATGCATTAGCTTGGAATATTCGTAGTTCTGTGAAAGTGTTTGTTATCACATCGACCTTAATATAAACTCATTGAAGAATAAGAAGAAGACGATAAAAAAAAAACTAATTAGATATAGTTTCTGCACTAACACTAAATATTCATCATCATATTTGTTAATGGCCGATTACAAAATATTCAGGTCTTTGGTCTGTGGTAAGAGAAAACGTTACGCGCTTCGATCTTTCTTATTTCTACTCCAGTTTTGTACACCGAAGTTCGGTCATTCTCATACGCGGGCCTTCCAACCGGGTCCCTTTCAAACACCTTCCACACTAGAGCACCTTCATACATGCAACCAATATGATCTAGCCATTCATTGCAGACGATGAATTTTTATACAACGGACCATGTCAGAGTCGGCCTAAAACTAAATACTTACTATCGACAAATCACACCCATGTAACGAGTAAGTAGTAACGAGTGTGTCTATTTTCAACTTTCTGTTTTTCCTACCTTATGAAGAGTCTGAAAAATCGCTTTTTTCAGTTTTTAATGTACTGTGGGCCATTTCACCACACGTATCACCTATGCTTCTGCTAAATTTGCAATTGCTAAAACAATTTCTGCAGCTAAGAGTATAATTTTCACACACACAATACAAATTTTGAGACAGACATTGCCTAATCGAATCAGTATGCGATGATGATTCCGATTAAATATACTTTGTTGAGTGGTAAGCGTAATAAAAAATATATATTCACTTGGCAGAAATTATTACTATTGAAGACTGGGTGGCACAAATGATTGACTCGAGAAAGTTATCCGCCTCCAAGGTAAGCATATACGTGAACAGTAAAGTGGCTATTCTGGCTCTTAACTCCAATACTATAAAATGCAAATGCGTGACACAGTGTTTGAGTTCTCTGACAAAGATTCGACAACATGATATCACTATTAGTTGGGGGCGTGGACACTCTGACATACTCGGGAATGAGATGACAGACGACTCTGCTAGACTGAGGTGGGAAAAGAAGGATGCTTGTATATGAATAAAGTTAAGGGTTTTCTTTGCAGCATTGATTAGTCGCCTCGATGCCGAAGCAAAAAGATTGACTAACAGCAGAAATAGGACATCGATCTCTATGGGGCATCTGTTTTGTGAATGGCCGGCTGTACAGAAAAAATGATACCAAACATTTGGTATCAAGTTTCTAGACAATGAGGAGTTACTGAAAGTAATACAGATTTTTCACTTCAAAAGATTTATTACATCATCTAAATGGTTCTTGACCAAAGCATTCAACCTATGCAATAAAATAGCTTAATAATATCTTAAATACACTCTACCTCTATTAACAAACAGTGGGCGTGGCAGATACCTGACTACCCCCTTCAAAATTTTTGTATTACGCAACAACAAACAAGTCCAATTATGAGCGAAATAAGATAATTTGTAAATTGTGGGTGTGTCTTTTATCTGACCACGTCCATTTTTAAAAAATCCAAAAATGGTCTAATTATAAATATCAAATGTGTATCAAATTGCCATTTTATTTTTGTCGATTTTAGGCTGGGCACTTAGCCGATTTTGCACAATTTAAATAAGAAACTACGGACAAGAAATATTTATAAGATAATTTATCAGTAATTCTTTCTGTAACTCATGTGAAGGGTATAAAATTTGTCTATTTTCCTTGCTGTATATTTGAAGCGGATTAGTGAACTCTGTGTTTAATGTGAGGGGTATAAAAAAATATAGATTAAAATAACCAAATGGTTACTTATCTGTCCCACTCTCTCTCTCTCTCTATTTTTGTCTACTAAGCAGGTGGCAAAATCTAAATAGACAAAACAAAACAATCTTTTTACAATTGATCAGTTTAGACAGTTTTGAAAGTATGAAAATTAATCGATTCAATTGCACTATCGCACAAGTGCAGTTTTATAGACAGATGGACTAATCAGCTTAGGCATACGTAGAATTTGATAACAGTCAAATATTACATCAGCGTCTGACTAATTTATTGTGAATCAAACAGTCGAGCAGTGAAACATTCATTCATACAATACAAGCGTAATTCGTGTTCTTAAAAATTCTGTTTATATATTAAAAATTGTTACGAAAATGAATTATAGTTTGAGATTTTTGATTGGAAGATTTTTTTTTTTTTTTTTTAAATCAATTATTTACTCATCATGTTTGTTATATATTATAAAACAATTATAACGAGTTTATTGTTTGGTTTTTAATTTTTTTTAAATTTTTTTTTTTTAATTTTTTTTTTCAGTTTTTTTTTTTTTTCAATTTTTTTTTTTTTTTAATTTCATACATTACTTGAATTAATTTTTTAACACTTAAACTCTCTTAATTTTATAAAATAATTTGTAATTGTGGAATGCATTGCCGTGTTAATATCCGGCTCTACAGGGAAGATGACACAAAACACTTGGAGTCAGAATTTCTGGAGGGTCCACACTTAGGAGCAGATGCGAAGTTTTTCGATCCCGAACAACTTATAACATGCTTCTCTCCCGGCTCTTCTAAGTATAACTGTTAACACAATGGACCTACATATTGGCCTCGGAAAATCGCCTTTTGGCGTACACCCGATCAACCTAACCTAACCCATATTATAACTAACTGAAACTATGAATAAATAAATAAATAAATTTTGGACTAAAGACAACAACAATTTCAATTATTGTTATTATAATTTCTTTTCAAATTTCAATATTTGTTGCAAGTTGTTGCGCTGGTTTGCTAATTTATATCACCTGCAGCAGTATACGATTCTTGTTCATTGGAGTGCTTTGTGATGGACAAGTCCGTTATACCATTGCCATTGCTGTCGTTATACTTAGAATGTTATGTAAATCGAGTAAAAGATATCGTTTAGCATTTCCCTAGTTCGATACAATTCGTAATCAATGAAAACGTGCTTAAAAAAATGTACAAAAATATATTTCAACGGAAGTGTTTGTGCAATCATGTTGATTGATAAAAATGTAATAACTTTTTATTTTGTTTTATTGTATATTTCAGTTGTTTTTTTTTTTTTTTCATTTGTTCTCTTATTTTTGTATTCCAATATCAGTTAACACACGTATCTCTGAATAAATGACGAATGTGAAATTTAAACGTTCGTATGTACGTATGAATGTGTTGTTGCAGCGATAATATCTAATTACAATTTGACACACCTGCATTTCAAATGCAGGCATGACGGATGCAATGAATTGACAGTACTCTACTTACGGTTTCTTCTTCCCCTTTCAATTAGAATTGCAAGGGAATGCAAAGAGATTCTTGTACAACACCCGCTGTATGTGACTTTTCTTTAATAAATAACAAGTACGGCTTGGACTTAATATAGAACTAGAACGCACATAAGAGGATGGTCTACTACGTTTGATATTCTGTTTACAAACACTTGGAAGGAGGCGTCACAAAGCCCACATAGAGTCTATATTCTTGATCAGCATTCCAAGTCTAAATCAATCTGAACATGTCCGTCCATATATCTGTCTGATATTATAATACTAATTGCTGCAAATTATGAGATATTCAACAGAAATTTTGTACATTTTTATGTATTTTGTCGATGACAGCACTCTATGCCTTTCCTACTAGTTCAATAAAAGACCCAGCATTTTTTACATAGATATAGAAATCTTAAATACCCTTCACATAAACAATGGTGGGCGTGGCAAATATTATATTACGCTCTCTAATAGTGTGTGTATTACGCATCAGTTTGAAAGTCGAATTTTACGTGGCGTATAGTTTTTTGTAAATTGTGGACGTCTATGTTATTTAATCATGCCCATTTTCGGCACATCAACGGATATGATAACTATAATAATATATATATATAAATAAATAATAACTGTACAAAATTTTAGATCATAATTTACGTCCGTGAGAATGCCGACAACAGACAGACTTACGGACACACGGACATATGTGCCTGGATCGAGTCAATCTTGGATGCTGTTCAAGAATATGTATCCTTTGACTCTTCCTTCTGAATGTTGTAAATGGAAGAACAAATTCCTCATCTTATGTGGAGGGTACAAAAAAAAATTTTTTTAGAAAAAGTAATAAAACTATATCTGGCTTAGACCAAATCGTAAGCACCGTTCACATTTATAATGCCGTAATACTAGCGCCGTGTTTAAAAAATTTCTAACATTTTTACACCAAATTATTGGGTTTGTCTGTTGTCTGATCCCGCCCCTTTTTAGGCACATCTATGAATGGGTTCATTATAAATATGTTTATGTATCAATTGTCAACGTTATGGCTAATTTTTATGGTGAATAAATACAGTTTCATCGATTGTGGGCGTGACTTTCAAACAATTTTGCCGATTTTAAAAAGCAACCTAGTGGACATAGAAACAGACATAGAAACAGGCATAGAAGAAGGCCTGTATCAAATCAATATCTTAATTTTTGAGATCGCAAACACACATAGATTGCTGCTGTGCCCACATGTTGTACCACACTTTGCACAATGCCGACGGCATTCAAAAAATATTTCTTATGTACAAATAAGTATCAAATACGATTGAATACATTATTTTTTGTGGTTTATAGATAGATTTTTTTGCGATTGTTAGCGTGGCACTTGAACAATTTCACTTAATTTAAGCAGTAATCTATTTATGGAGAATAGAAATGATTGTTCAGCTAAATTGCTCAAAAATTTACGATCGTGAGAGTACCAACAACATACGGATACACGGACGGACATATCTAAATCGACTCATATGTTGATGTTGATCTAAATTTTTTTTGGGCAAAGCAAAGTAATTATATTATTATTATGAACAGTCTGAGACATCTTTCTAGAATGGTCAACACTTTACATATTCTCATTATCAAGTTAGATTAATAAATACGAACAAGTAAGAAGTTAAATTTTGCTTAGATCAAATCTCATTCTACATTCTACATGTACATTCTAAATGTAGGCGTGACAAGTACATAATTACGCCATCTAATAGGGCATGTATTACGTATCAGTTTGGAAGCCGAGTGAGGTTTTTTTTGTAAATTGCGGGCGCGTCTGTTTTCCGACCATTCCCATTTTTGGTACGCTTCTTTACTATGTAAACCTAATTTCAACTTTATAGATGAATTTTTGTGGCAGATAAATAGATTTTTGTCGATTGTGGGCGTGGCTCTTATATGATTTTTCACCATTTTAAAAAGCGATTTGCATGCAGAAACTAGAAAAAGAAGTTCAGCTGAATATCTCAAAATTTACAAGCGTGAAAATGACGAAAACAGACAGACACACATTCGAACATAGATGTCCAGATCCATTTAGTTTTTGATGTATATACTTTGCACATGAAATGACGAACTTAATATTTTCCTCAAAAACCTTATAGTAAATGGATCCTTGTTGGGTTGAGGCGGCTTAACCAATTAAGCATTATCAGGGAAATAATTATTAGTGGATAATAAGTTTCATTACGATTATCATGAATTTCATAAATTGAACTTTTATTCATTTTATATACTTTTCTTTTCCACTACACCCTACGTACGATTCAATCATTATATAATTTCATTATCGACTCACCTTTATTCAACGGCTTAGGATTCAACTGTTTGCGACGTGACATTTTACATTAGGCAGAATGTGCGGGTGAAAAAAATCCATCAAAACTACAATTTAAGGCCTGTATGATGGTAACAAATGGAAAAACAACAACACAGCACAGTTATTGAAGAGATACTATAATAAATGTAGTCAGCCGATAACCAGTGATTAAGTGCATAATTATTTATCGTCCAAAAAAGAACAAAACAAAAAATGCGAAAGCACACTTTTACAACATTGTGCTGCAATTATTTGACATTTGTACGCTATGTTTTTTGTTTTTTTTTTTTATTGTAATTCATAGTTTAGTGCAGCAACAATCGTAGAAGCACCGTAAACAACATTTGTTTTTTTTTTTTTTATATTGTTGTTCTTCACACGCACTGTTGCTTATGTTTATAAAATTTATTGAACACCTTTTAAACTGGAATGTATTTTTATATGTTCCTTTCTTTTAACAAACAAATCCAATCAAACGAATTATTAAAAATGTTATCATTTCACACAACAAAACGCGAACATTTCTATTCATTTAACATTCATTACAGGGAGCAACGAGCACTGAATACGTCCAAACACAACGACGAATTACTCACTACTAAATGCCGCCACAGCCATGTGCGTTGCAAGTCATGAGCAAATAAATGTATGTTAGCATGCCAACACATTCGCGCAAAGAATGAAAACGTGCAATCAATAGCTTACCGCGATATGTGAATGAGACCTTACTTCAGTAAGCGAAACAGCGCCAAAATTGTTAATAAACGTTAAGAGAGAGATTTGCTGCTGTGGCGAGAAATAAATAATCAACACAAGCACACACACACACACACACACACACGAACACAACAAATAACAACACAAATAACAATTTGTAGTAGTGAGAAAATTTCGCGTAACTTCACAAATATTTTACAAGATAATGAGAGTAAATCAATGTAACCGGAACCGGGCAATTATCTGTGAGAGAAGAGTATATTGAGTATTTAAAATAACTACTCTGTTTTAGCGTTGCCACCTAACTTTTCGACTGTTTCCCTAATTTTCCCGACATTTCATTAAATTGAAAAATATATGGAAATATTTTCATTTTTCTCGAACTGATATCAGTTAGTCTGAGAATTTACTTCTCTGTAATAATAATAATGAAATATTTTAATGAACAGTAAAAAGATGAATAATTATACTCATCATCATAATAATTATGGGGGTATATTGGTTTTGTTCAAATCTTTGGAAGTTATATGCTATTGAGGGAGTGTTCGGTCATAAAGCGATTCATCTGGGCCAATTTAGACCCATTATCATATCCATAACGAAAGGTAGCATTTTTGTATGAATTTCTAAGAAATTTGGCACGATGATCAAGTAAGAAAAATGGACCGAATCGGACAATTTTATGAATGAACTCTTTAAGTATTTTAAATTTGTCACTCCTTCCTCCTCCTCCTACACTTGTCATATATTTCTATAAACATTTGAAATATTTTTGAAACGATTTTACCCATTTTTAAAGGAAATGAATTTTATACATTCTTATTTTGATGTGGGGACAAAGTATAAAAGCATTAATCCGACATCGCTCTACCTACCTGCTAATACTCTCTCCTTCTTTGGACCTCTATCGTAACACATTCTTTTCTTTCTATCCTTATGAGGAGATAGTAATCAAAACAAAAACCTAAACAAGGCCAATTGCAACAAAATTTTACAATTATTTGATAACAAGCCAAGTAATTAGAACTTTTCGTTTCACTAATTTTAATTTAGCTTTATACACTAACCACCATTGCAGTCTCGTATTAACACAATTTCTCATTTGTTTGTTTGTTTTTTAAATAAAAAAACTATGAAAATAATTGTTGATACAGCCGGTTGATGGAAAATTGTCTTCTACACATATCCAATAATATTTTCAACTAAAGAGTGGGGTGGATTAAATTACTATCATATGGCACCTCCATTAAACATAAATTTTTTATAAAAGCTTAAGGTTACAAAATTTCACATAACTCTTGGCTGGTTGCGGTATTAGCTAAATAGCTATCATAACCAGATAATAATAGTAGATAATGTACAGTAAACGGTAACAGTAAACAGATGTCTTAAATTCTCTTGTTAAAAAAGTAATTTAAAAAATCTACTAGAGGTCGCTAAAAGTGCAGCAGTGACACACACCACAGAACATAGAATTCTATACATATTTATATATAACAAGAAAGGAAACTTGGCTTAGTACAAATCCTAAATAGCCTCCATATTCACAGCAGTGGGCGTGGCAAATATAAATATATATGTTGAGTCCTCTAATAGAGTTTTATGGTGAATATGATTTTTATTTTTTTTGGCATATCGAAAAACTTGAAATTAAGTTCACATATTTATGGTTATCCCAACCATCGATATGGTAAAAATGGGCGTGATCGAATAACAGGTACACCCACAACTTACGAAAAGTCATATTCATCATAAAACTCCACTTGACATAATTCATACATTATTACAGGGCGTAATATATATATATATATATTTGCCAAGTACACTATTTGGGGGATGTGTAGGATATTTAAGATTTACCCTAAACCAAATTTTATTTTCGTACTTGTTAATAAAGTAATTCTAAATTTTTTTATGGATGACACCACCGCTTAGCTTAACCTAACGTTTCCGCAATATGGACTGAATCCGACCACTTTTTAAAATCTTTCTCTCCAATTCCGATTCCGATTTTTCAGAAAGTAACTTTAAATGTGAGTGTAACTGCTAACCGAAATTATTTACATACTTAGAGTGTCTAGATCGAATTTCAATAATCCAATGTTTACTAAGATCTCCTTGAAGATCTCATTCTATTAGAATTTTGATGCTGAATTCTGCTTCTGTTACAATAAACTTTCTCACACTATTATGAAGCATATAAAGGTTAACGCTAACAGGCTCGCAAAACGGAAATGATGTTATTTCCGTTAGGTGTTAGGTGTCAACATATATTAAAGCGGAATGAAATTATAAAACAAAGAATAACCGTAAAAATAATAAAAGAATCATTGTTTTTTGTTTTTTGTTTTTTTCATTTCACGGACAAAAACCATAATGGAGAAGATTTCAGTTGAATGGCTACGAAAACAGTAATTGTCTAAAAAGAGAATTTTATAAGCGGTGATTTAGAGTCGCAATATTAAAATGAATTTATTTCGATATATGGGGCTTTCCATTTAAGAATGGAATATGGAGGAATGGAACAGAAGTAGGCGTCATATTCTTAATCGATTTAGTTATGTCTGTCTGTCCGTTTGTGGTAATTATTCTTCTGGTCGCAAAATTACAGATTCTGCTTTTAAACTTGACAGTATTATTGATAGAATTGCCTTGCAGGCAGGTTGGTATTGAAATTGTGTATGAGAGATCAAAGGACATGCTCATGATTAAACAAAAACTAGGTTTATTTTCGTAGTACTCAAAAACTGTAACATATAAAAGGCTGACAAGTGCTCGGTAGAAGATTTTAGTACGTTGCTTCAAAAAATAAGTAGAATCGGAAACTGCCATCAGTAAATATTTAATATTTTTAATAAAAAATTCAACTTAAATGTTCAGTCAGTTTCTGTATGCAGGTTACTATATAAATTCTTGATCAGCATCAAAATATGTACCGATCTAGACATATCCGCCCGTGTGTTGGCACTCTCACAGTAGCAAATTTTGAGAAATGAAGCTGAAATTTTCTTCATACATTTCTGATATCTGGACGAAGAATGCAAAGAATTGACAAAATTGGTCTGAATCCATACACACAACGAAAAAAAATCGACTTACCTCTGCCAGATGTGCGTCAAAAATGGACATAGTCAGATATCAGCACTATTAGAGGGCGTAATCATGTAACGGCCACGCCCATGTATGTTCAAGTGCAGGTTATTTAAGATATGACTTTTTTTTTTTAATTTAGTTTTTTTACTTATTTAAACTTTAGTGTGGAATTCTGCACTATTGAAAAATGGCCCTAACGGAATACCCCATATAATATATATTTTCGCACTTTTATAAATTTGGTAGTTTAATTTCCGCTACAAAATGCTTTCTATATTGCATTTGAAGAAAGAAAAAAAATTCTACATTATAGTCCTCGTTTGTATTAAAAGATATGCACGTTAAAAAAATATGCAAAAAGCGGATGAAGCGTTTACCAATAAATTATATTGTGTGCTAACTGTATTACTATTGAATGAGAAATGCTTCAGTGTTGCGATGCATTTGAGTTTTTAAAACAAGTCAAACCTCACACGTTAGAATCGAGCAAAAAAATCGACATCCATCTCTGGATACAAGTTTTAGAATGCAAATGCATCGTATCGATTAGAAAGTGAATTTATATAAGCCTTACACAGATTTTAATTGCTTTTACTTGCAATTTAACAATAATAAAAGGAGGACAAAACACATTTCTTTAATCTCATGGAAAAATTATGGAAATTTTTTAAGATTAATTTCTTTCTTTTTTTTTTTTTTTTAATATTAATCGGAGTTGGCCTTGAGTGAAATTACAATACATTGTATGTATTCAGAAATGAGAGAAAAAAAAAAAAAGAATTAAATATGGCTTACGCCAAATCTTAAATACCCTACACGTATACATACATACAAACGGTGTGCGCGACATATCCGGGTCTGCGTCTGTTGTAAGCACTCTCCCGATCGTAAATTTTGAGATATTAAGCTAAATACAAATACAATTAGTTTGTGTATGTAAACTGCTATATAAATTGGGCAATATCGGTCCGAAGCCCAAAAACTCACCTATGAAGGTGATATTTAAATATACCAAAAATGGCCGTGATAGGATAACAGGCACGCCTACAATAAACAAAACAAAACAAAACAAAACAAAAATATTACTCAGTGCAAAATTCGAATTGCAAGCTGATACGTAATACATCTATTATTAGGGAACGTAATCATATATCTCCCACGCTCATGTAGATCTACAGCATATTTAAGATTTCGCCCAAGTCAACTAATAGGCCAACTAAGTTGTATAAGAATTATGGAAGAGGTATAAATTGTCGAGCTTGACTGAATTTTCTCTCGCTTATAAAATACATTGTTTTAAGAGCATGATTCTTTCTGTCATAAATTAATTTTTACCAGATTTATGGTTTTGTTTTTCATTGGTAAAAATCATAAAAACTGTCTATAAAAAAAAAAAAAAACCAACTAAAAAAATTTAATTTGGCTTAAACCACAGCTTAAATACCCTCCACATCTTCATACAAACGGTGCACCTGACAGGTACATTATGATGTCCTTTAATGGTATAATACTCGTACATCCTGTCAACTTCCAAATTGAATTTTATGCAGAGTAATTTATAGGCGTGTCCGTTATCTAACCACGCCCATTTGTAGCACATCAATGATTGGGGTAACTATAAAAGGCACTTTTAGTTTCTGTACGCAGATCGCTATTTAAAATGGGCCAAATCGGCCAAAAGCCACACCCACAATTGACACAAATATATATATCTGTTGCAAAAATTGAAATTTGATGCACTTATTTATTCATCGATGCGCCAAAAATGGGCATGGTTAGATAACAGATACGCCCATAATTTACAAAAAACCATCTTCACCATAAAACTAGACTTGCAAGCTGACATTTAATACGTACACTATTAGAGGGCGCAATATATATATATATATATTTGCCACGCCCCCCGTTGTGAATGTGGAGGGTATTTAGTTTTCTTATTCATTATTTAAACTGCTCCAGTAAACACAAGCCTTTGTCATGTAAAAGTTTCTTCGGATCCACACTTTGCCCATTTCATTATTAACTAAATTGTATTAAAAAATTTAAAAATATTGGAATATTCTCCATATAAAGACATGTTTAGAAATAAAGCGTTATATGAGGAAGGGTATTAAAAATGAATCTATCAAGTCCAATTTTCAATAGTAACCGTTTTTGACTTAGAACACATCTCTGAACCAAATTTCATTAATAAATATTATATCAAAAATTGCAACCTATAGGTTGATTACATTGATTGACGGACGTACAGACATGGTTGAATTGATTCATATTTTGATTTTATGTAATGAAATCTGTGTTGGACATTTACCGTTTAGAATTTTCTAAACATCTCCTTGTGTTACGTTGTGGTGTAGGATAGAAAAAAGTTTAATTGAAAAACATTGGAAAATATGTGTTTTTCCCAAAATTGTAATCAAAACATATGTCTTGTATATGATACTTATAAATATATCGATACATTCACGTGAACATTAAGGCATAATCATGAAACCAATGCGTGATCCATTCAGCCACTAAAATTTTTGAAAGCATTAGAAATGCTTACAAGCTTTACGTAAATATATATTAATGTGTCTCTATTTATAGTACGCTATTAATGAATCATCATTTCTCTGCTTTAAATGTATTTTACTATATAGTCAGTTGACCTTAACTTTGGTTGGCTTTGATTGGCTGTGCTTATAAAACGAGCCCCTTTTCCACTACGCAGTACTGCTGCCAAAATGGAATTTCAAATACTTTTTTACTCAAAGCAATGTAATGTTTACAGGCAGATATATAGGATTTATAATACTGTTATCTATTAAATAACTTAAATTATTTCGTAACTATTCAAACAAATATTGGTTATCTCGTAATGAAATTGCATAAAAATGGTTGAAAAACGCGCTCTTCGTTATATAAAAACAAGTAAGAAAGCTAGATTTGGCTTAAGTCACATCTTAAATACCCTCCACATTTACAACAGTGGGCGTGGTTGAGCGCTCTGATATTGTATTTATTACGTATTAGCTTGCAAGTGGAGTTTTATGGTGAATATAATTTTTCGTAAATTGTGGACGTATCTGTTATTCGATCATGCCCATTTTTGGCGCATCGATAAATGGTATAACCATAAATATGTGAACTAAATTTCAAGTTCATAGGTCAACTTTTATGGTAACTTTTTGTCGATTGTAGGCGTGTTTTTGGCATATCGATAGATGGGATAACTATGGATATGTATACCAAATTTCAAGTTCATAGGTAAATGTGTGTGGAAGATATATAGATTTTTGTTGATTGTGGGCGTGGTTTTTGAATAAATTTTACCTATATAAATAGCGATCTGCGTTGTGGATGTGGAGGCTGTTTAAGATTTGACCTAAACCAAATTTAGTTTTCCTATTTGTGTCTTCTGTTTTATGGCACACCCTAGAATATTACCCATCATCGATTATCTCTAATTTGGATTATCAGTACATTATTTATGATAATAGATAGTGATCAGCATTGATAAGACACATGCTTGTTATACAATCAAGTCTGCCACAGCGAATTTAGTGTGTTTATAAGGCATTAACCATACTTTTATAGAGCATATATAAAAATCTTATCATATAAGTCATATGGCCCATTTTCGTATCTATGTCTGCTGCAATCACATGCCTTTATAGACTATAAATATTGGATTTTTATTGGCAACAATTTCTTAATAATACTATTTGCTGGACAATATTATCACGACAAATGTACGTGTTAAATTATCTGAATAAACAAAGTAATCATATTATAGTCGATCAATCTTGATTAATGAATACTCTACACAGCTTGATTCCATTCACTGCAAGTGTCTGTTAAAGTTAGAACAGAATAATCAGATAGCAAAAAATCTGATGTGATCTTGTTGGGGATTAAAAATCATTATTTTTTAATCAAAAAAATTTTAAAATCGATTTTTCAAAAAAAAAAAAAAATTAGAAAATTTCATTTGACAAAAAAAAAAACATTAAATGGAACAAGGTTTTACGACTCGGAAGTCGTAAAAAACTGCTTTTCAACTTTCACAAAATGGAAGGAGATTTTCTAAAGATTATCCGACTAACAGATTCAGTAAATGATACTGAATCGATTTGTGGATCTTTCTTTGTCTATGTAAGAGTTACAATCATCATCACAAACTTAATATACTCCCTACCACACGTAGTGTAGGATATAATATAGTGGATATATGCAAGGAATTGTTTGCATAATAAGTGTTGCTAATAAAATTGGTGAAATATTGAAAAAAAATAGAAATCATTAAAAATGGAATTTATCTCTTTCAGACATTTTTGGATTGTCTCCTACACCAATTTTTCTGAACCATATATTTACCCATTTTCAGTTATTGATCTTTTAGAGTTTCAAATTTCAAACAAGTAAGAAAACAGTAGATTTTTGTTTTAAAAAACCGTATTAATTATTATTATATCATAAAAGTGGACTTGAAAGCTGTTGAAAGTATTCAAATATCTGCCACGTCTTCTGTTAAAGTATTTAAAATTCGACCTGAGGCAAAATCTAGTTTTTATATCCGACGCCCAAATGGCAAATGACACACCCACCTTCAATTATATTCAACCTTTAATTATACCGATCCATTCAGAATGAAAATCTGAATCAATTTAATCTTGTCCGTCTAAACGTTTATGTAAATTTGTACGCAAGCTATCGGTCGAATTTTTTGAGATATTTTGATAAATTTTCATACAGGGACATGTATTTGCATAGAGAGGAACCCATTTGAAAATGGACCGCATTTTGACAAAATTTGGGGCAGACTAGTTAATTAGCTGCTTGGACCAAATTTGTACCTGGAAGGACTATTTTTAAAACCTCTTTTTGTACAAGAATGTTTCATGAAGTGACTGTTTCAAGTATATAAATTTAAATTTAAGTTTTTCATATTAAATTAATTTTTTTTCATATTGAATTTTAAGATTTTTTTTTTTTTTTAATTCTTGAAATATTTCATTTTCAGTTTTGGATTTTTTTTCCTTTTGATCTGAAAATTTTTTTTTATACCCTCCACCTTAGGGAAGAGGGTATATTCATTTTGATCATCCGTTTACAACACATCGAAGGAAGCCTCGGAGACCCCACAAACCATATATATTCTTAATCAGCATGAAAAGAGAAATCGTTTGAGACATGTCCGTCCGTGTGTCCGTGTGTCCGTCTGTTGTTGGCACTCTCACGGTCGTAATTTTTGAGATATCAAATTGAAACTTTGCATACGTATTCTTAGTTCAATTTCGCTGTTCCGTATTGAAATTGGGCAAAATTGGTAAAGAGACACGCCCACAATAAACGAAAATCTCATCATACCTCGAAAAAATTGTGTCTTTAAAAAATTATATATCGCACAATACTATGCCTATCAAGTTGAAATTTGGTATATATATAAAGGGTACCGTTATCCAACACTGTGCCAAAAATGGGCGTGATTGAATAACGCAAACGTCTATGATTTAAAAAAAACACTATTTGCGTAATTACATGAAACAGTCATATACATAAATATGGCAATAGGAGCTTATTTTTTAGAGAATTACAAAAGGTGGAGGGTATTTAAGCTTCGGTCTTAACCGAACTTTTCTATCTTGTTTTTATATATAATTTTCTGTTTTTTTTTTTTTTTAAGTCAACTTGTACTACTTTCGAAAGAGACGCTTTTTAAAGTCACAAAGTTCACAATTATTCTATCATAGAATAAAGTGGAAAACTACAATAATTAAAATAATAATTCTAGCATGGAGAGTTTATTAATAAAACACATAATTATGTGTGCACGCATATACGTGCATGAGTCCAACATTATCTACGCAGTATATGTAGAGCCATCCTACACCACCCGCGCAAGCATTATTCGATCGAAAATACCCTCTCATCGTAGTACTCCTCGTTCGTTGCCGTCTTGAATCATGAATCTCATTAATTACAGTATTACCGCATATGCATCTTATTTTACATAATGCCCACTAAATAGTTGGAAACGCATCATCAACAAGTTTTGTGTGGTTTGTTGTGTTTTTTTGTTTTTTTTTTTTTTTTTTTAAATAAGAAAACGTGTGTTGAGATGTTCCTTTGATGCATGGATTCTGGTGCAAATGCCCTATTTTCGGAATGACATGTTGAATATTGGCAACCCTAGTCATCATAAAAATACACGAAACAAAAACAATAACAATAATAATAATAATAATAACAACAACAACAACAACTTCAATACAATAGGAATCACACCCGTGTTTGCTTATATGAAGCATGTGCGTCCATTGCCTCTGTGTGTGTATATATGTACCAACGAGCCTTCTTTTTCATTGAGACGCTTCTTGGCCGATACCACACAGTTGATTATACATACAAATTTCATTCGTTTGTTGATTGTTCAGCTAAGCAGTACTAAATCGCGCTTATTTCTTGTGTAATTATTACAAAAAAAAAAAAAAACAAAAAAAAAATACAAATAAAAAAAAGTAGGAAGCACCACTACATGCTTATGTATACATAACGTGTATGCAAATTGTAAAGATTATTAGAAAAAAAAACTGTGCGTTACAGATATAAAGCTAAAGCAAATTTAAGAACTTTGTTTCATAAATTAAAAAACAAAAAATTAATAATAATAATAATAAATTTACAAAAACAATAAAATGGATATCACTTCAATATCCTTACCCTCACCACCAGCCACTCCACCTTTGACCGAACAGCCTACCACTGAGAATGTAAGTAAAGCATGACAAAAATTTTTCCGATTAAACTAAAAAAAAAGAAATAAAAAAAAATATATATTAATCAAATTGGAGCATATTTTATATTAAGTGATTTGGTACGTTTTTTTTTTTTTTGGATTTAACATATTAATGTAGATTTATATTTATATTTATTTTTATTTTTATTTTTTTGTAGTTGTAACATATTTTCAATGTTTTCGTCAGATAGTATAGGGTATGCAGTTATGTATTGTAAGGTGATGGGTACTATTTCTGTCTTTGTTATGCTTGAAGAATTTTTGAAAACAAACATTTTTTGTTTCATTTCAACCAGTTGGTCATGCTTTGATCACGCAGCAATCACTCGTCTATCAGCTGGTGTTCACGTGAACACTGCATGTCTGGCATGCAGCAAGCGAATGATACTATAGCAAAACAACAACAACAACAATAATAATAATAATAATAATAATAAATCGTTATGACGATGACTACCTACAAATACAATGCAAATGAAAACAGAACGAAAATAACAAACAAAAAAACACAACTCTCATACGTACACACGCACACATTTATATACATATATATATATATATATATATATATATAAATATATATATATTTATAAACATGTGTTAACCTGAGTCAATTTATATACAATACGTATACGGAGGTGTGTACGTCATATACGTGAGTATATAGGTAGACCTAGGTAGTCATTCAAAGCATGTGTATTACGTGTATTTTTTACAATTAACACACGACATACGTACACACCTTCATACACCTATTATATATAAATTGACTCAGGTTATTGCAGTTATATGTGGTGGTGATGATGATAATACTAATGATGAGCTTCCATGTGTTGTGTGAGATCATTTTGTTAGCTTTACAAAAAATATAAGAAAAATTGTGAAAATATATATAAGTTTTCGGGGGTTTGGTTAGTAACGACGCAGTTATGTCTTATATTTGTAATTCAAGACACACCTACATATTAACAATATACAACAGCTTCGTATTTCAACAATGCCAATAAACACCACTAACTATATATCTTTGTTTAATTTGTACATTGTGTAAAATCAGCATATGTAAGATATTTACATATATATTTTATGTATATATAGACGTTAAGTATATCGTATAAAAACAAAAGAAAATTAGGTGTGCACCAAATCTAGGATATCCATCATCATTAAACTCTTCCATATAGTTAGGAAATAATTTCTCAATTTCTTAATGTGTGTGTGTGTATATCATATATAAATAACTACGTAGCAACTGCTTTGAAAAATGTTGCCTGGTTCAGTTGCGGAGTTATAGGTTTGAAAAACGTTATATTGTTGGTTCGATTCCTGTTTTTTATGGTCAAATTGATTTTTATAAAAAATTTTTTTATTATAATATGGTTTTGGTAGGTCAATCAATGGACCGATTTTGCCCATTTTCAACAGAATTCGACTACTCAAAATTTGCAACTGTGATAGTGCTAAAAGCTTCCGATGATTTTGCCGTATTACAATAGGGAACCGTAGACATTTCAGTGCGATATCACAATGTTTACGATTGCGAGAGTTTCAACAAAAAAGTGTATTATTCACACGCATAGACGGACGGACAGATTGACTAAAACAACTTTTCTATTGATACTAATCAAGAATGTATATACTGTTGGGGGTGTGGCTGGCCCGCTTCTAGTACTTACCCGCACCTTATTCTTTTGATGGATATAGCTAGAGTGGAATTCCTTTCATTTCTATCGAGTTTTTGCAAATCCAGGTACCTTTCTTTGACTTCTTTCCAATTGCATTTGGAGTTATTCCTTTCCATTTGAGTTTGAGTTTTTTACAATTTCAATTGAGTTTCTTTCATTTGCCGATTCTTTCCAATTCTGTTTGAGTTATTTTTAATCATAATTGAGGTTTTTTTCATTCCCCGTTGAGTTCTTTTTCAATTTCATTTGAGTTATCTTTTTTTACATTCCTTTGGAGCCTTTCCAATTGCCTTTGAGTTTATTGAGTTTGAAAGTTTTCCCACTTTGAATTGAGTTATTTCCAAACGATATGACTTTCTACCAACAACATTTCTAAGTTTGTTCTTCCGTTTGCAACACCCACGAGGAATCTTCAAAAACCCTACAAAGTATATATATTCTTGATCAGAGTCGAACTAGTCGTGTATGTCCGTGTGTCCGTCTGTTGTTGGCTTTCTCATTAGCGTAAATTTTGAGTTATTGAGCTAAAATTTTATACACGAGCATGTTTAGTTTTTGCAGGCAGATCGCTACTTGAAATTTTACACATACGCACTTACTATGAAGATCTTATTATACACAATGCCTAGAGAAGAATCATGCACAGCAAGCGTGCCTCCGCTTTTTACATTGTGTTGAATTTATACCCTATATATACACACACACATATGCATTTATGTATATATGTGTGTATATTTAACTAAATATATTTTTCACCCAAAACTGAGGCATACTGGCATACGTTTATATTAAAATTTCATATAAAGTAAGAATTGTAAGGTTATAGCCATGTATGTATGTGTATGTATTGTATATACATATAATCGAGTGTTATCATTCTTGTATAAATATACACGAAACTGTTTACATTTTTGATTTTCTGTCAATGCTTGTGTTAGTGTTCCTGAAAGCCTGTTCAAAATGTGCACTTTGCGTATTTATTGTCTGTCAATGAATGCATTGTCTCTAGGACTGATAAATATTGAAAAAGATTACATTAAACACATAGCATGATTTTTTTATTTTTATTATAGCCTCTCCACATAAGATGGAGGGTTTGCTAAGTTTGTTTTTCCGTTTGAAACAGAGGAAGGCGTCAGAGACCCCACAAAGTATACGTATTCTTGATAAGAGCATCAAAAACTGCATCGATCTAGACATATATGTCTGCGTGTCCGTATGTCTGTGTGTTGGTGGCGTTCTCACAGGCGTAAATTCTGAGTTATTGAGCTGAAATACAGACACTTTTAATGTATGCACAAAAATCGCTTTTTAAAATGGGCAAAATCGATCAAGAGCCACACCCACAATCAACAAAGATCTGTACATCTGCCACGAAAATTAAGTTATAAACTTAAAATTGGGTTTATGGTTATCCCATCCATCGATTTGACAAAAAAAGGCGTGGTGCGTTGACAGACGCGCCCACAATTTGCAAAAAACTCTATTCTCTACTCTAACCCTAAACTCTACTACACCACTTACAAGCTGTTATTAGAGAGCGTAATCATATATCTGCCACGCCTACTATTGTAGATGTGGAGGGTATTTAAGATTTGGCCCAAGTCCAATTTACTTTTCCTACAATGTTCACTAATTATGTTAGTTTTTCTCGTTTTTTTTTTTTCAATTCAGAATTCATTGCGTCAACTGGATGATCAACTGATAAAAGTTCAATTCCAAGCCAAACAAAATGTGGTGGTACACGGTACAGGAAACGGGATTATTACACCGCAATCATCAGACACTGAAGACGATGTCGTGGAGTCTCTGTTGCCTTCCAGTAATAAAAAACCCCGCCTTGAATTGCTGGACAGCAATAACGCAGCATCGAAAACGGTCGAAAGCATTCAACAGCCAGCCCATCAACGAGCCAGCGTTATAATGCATGTAAACAGTTCCGGTGTTTGCTCTACTTTAAATGAGAATATCTGCTGTCCCATTAAATCGCAAGACAGCGTATTGTCAAACAGTTCGTATAATTATAGCAATGAGAGTAGCTTTGAACGTACTATTCGCGATAACTATTCTCAGACTAATGTGTGGCGTAGTTTAAAATTTAAAATCAATCGCAATCGCACCGTTACCGAAAGCCTCAATAAAATAAAAGGCAGTACACCTGCCGTAGATAAAGTATTGGGTTATCGAAATAATACTAATTCTAATTCTAATTCTAATCCAAATCCGCCAGAAGCTGCAGCATTGTTCAATAACAAAAATATTAATAGTTTTTCGAGCAAGGTGCCTGTTATCAGCCAGCCTTCACCCGCACATTATCACGTTATTGCAGCGGAAAATACCCAAACGGATGGCACGAAATGCCAAAGTATGCAGAACTCTACAATTATTCCACAGCTTGTTTTATTAAATACAAATGTTTTGTTCCCGAATGTGACCAGCGCACCCCTAATCACCGCCATTACAAAAACGCCCAATCAAAGTCCAATCAATAACAGCATTAACAACAACAACAATAACAACAAGAATAATAATAATAATAATAAAAATAATAATAATAGTAAAAACAACAAAAACAATACAATGAATTCTTCTATACCAGCAAGCAGTGAACGCAAACGTATATATGAGTGCGATCATCCAGACTGTGGCAAAAACTATTTTAAATCCAGCCATTTGAAAGCGCATCAGCGCGTCCATACGGGTGAGCGACCATTTGTCTGCAAGTGGGACAATTGCGATAAACGATTTTCTCGTTCGGATGAGTTGTCGCGTCATAAACGTACCCATACGGGTGAAAAGAAGTTCGTTTGTGGGGTTTGCGATAAGAAATTCATGCGCAGCGATCATCTGTCTAAGCATGTTAAAAGGCATGCAGCAAAACGTCAGGATAAAACGCGAAAAGCAAGACTGAACTGTACAAGCATTACACCCACAAACGCTACAGAGAAAGAAGTGGTGAGAACGGCTGCAGCGAATGTTACCGGTAGTCACTTGAGGGCCATTGCTCCAGCTACCGCTCAGCCCGCCAATTTGATTAATAATGAACCCATAAGCACAACAACAACAACAACAACCCCCATAACACGCTATTCGCCCCTAATGATGCCCATTTACAATTTAGGAGATGTTTTGGATTTGCACCAAATAGACGATTATCCAAATGTTTATATGGAACCCACCACATCAACCACAGTTCAAATGATTCACTAAACGCTAACCATCATAACATACAGAGTAGGGCTAGAAAACGACACTTTGCCTCATCTCATGAGTTCATGAAAAAACAACAACGAAGAATCATAATAAAGAAAACATAGAACGTGAACAAAAAAAAAAAGAAGTTTTTGAAGCGATTGAAGATTGATTAAAAGGATTCTTATATATATACGGCTTAAGCCTGATGTCCATAAAATTTGAATTCATCACTCACATAATGCGAAATAAAGTTAAACGATAACGGTGTATTTTTTTCTTAACTTTAGGTCCATACCAAGCTTTGGGTATCCCCCAAACTTGACAAAATGTGCATTTTTTCTCTCTCATTAAATGTGTAATAGAAACGTATGGTGGGAATGAATGGGTTACAAACAGTTGCTCTCATATAATAAGTTTGTCATCATACCGTTTGCAACACCCATCAGAGTGTATATGTACTCTTGATCAGTCCGTCCGTGTGCCCATCAATGTTGGCAACGGTCGTTAATTAACTTTTGGATATATTGAAATGGATAAAATCGGTTGAACGATGGAGTTGAAGTTTGGTAAACAAATTTATAATTACCCAATCCAATGGTTAGTTTGCTTCATCATCATCATCATCATTCAAATTCTATGGATGTCACACCTGTGCCATGTATACTATGAACTGTCAACTGTGATATTTATACTTTTACTGTAGTTTCCTCTCTTTCCGTTATATTCCCATATTAATATAATAATTATAGCGTGTAATCATAACTATTTATTGTAAATATAAAATTCATCAGCAAAATACATAATCTTGGCATTCTATTCTATGAAACATCTATAAAAGGACTTTCTTTTTCATAATGAAGAATCTTAGTTTTGTTCTGTCTAGGAAGGTCTTGGCCGTGTTCTCCTAATCGTTGAGTCGTAACATTTATATTTCAATTTGGTACAGAGTACTAGTGAAGTCAAAAATGGGCTTGGCGGCATTTGGGGAGCAAGCTTGACGTACGGACATCTCCCACGTATCTAAAATGTGTGACACAGAATAGAGTTTGGGCAGTTTACTTATACGGGCCATTAGTGCACTTTGCACTGTTTTCAAAAATGATGTTGCTGCATAGTCGTGTTGGACCAGTGTACAACTGGGCGATGAGAAAGGATAGTCCTCTGAAATTGTTTTTGTTTTTTTGGTTTTTTCAAGTAAGCATATTACGGGTGTGGTGATAAAATTGATTACATACCTGGCACGATAATAGTTATTGGTGGCACACTTGGCAACTTCTTATCATCCAAGCAGCAGACTAATTTGATCGACTTGGAATTATTCTGAACGGTAGAGTCGAGTATTATTTTGAATTTGGTATCTAAGCGTGCCAATTCGCCCTGCATCAAATGTGGTATTTCCAATTCACTTGAATTGTTCGACATCTCGTTGAGTCCACTGTCAATGATGCGAGCCCGTTTCGTGGGTGGGCCATCATAGCTGCCGGCTCCAGCGGCTGCGTATATATTTGTGCCGAACATTAAATCCAAGCCTGCCCGAAATGTACGACGCAACACATGATTGGCAGCAGGATTTTGAAGGACAATTGTCAGTGCGTCCAGCAACGGATTGGTTGATTTGCTAAACTGTTGTGCGGAGTGAACAATTTCCAGCTTTTCCAAGACCTTCTCGCATTTGAGCAGCGTTTCAAGTGGTACTCGTTGGGTGGGATTTTGTAGGATTTCCAAAAGTTTACGCATTTTAGAATGTCCTTCAACGTGATTTCCATCATTTCCGAATTTGGCAACCATACGCCGAAGCGGCTCAGCATATTTGGTGAGCTGTTTATACTTTTCACGGTATAATTGCTCTTCGCGAGGATTGAAGGGGCTGTTGTTGGCCACTTGACCGGGTGTATTTAGAGGGGCGTTGGGTGACTGTAATACTTGGCGTTGATTTGGATTCGGTATGAGATTGGACATTTGGGGACTTGAGGTGGGCACTAAAGCTGGACTGGGTATCATTTGAGCGTTTGCCAATGACTGGGGTGTTTGTGGGCCACCCTGCTGCTGTTGTTGTTGCTGCTGTGGCATAATTAATGCCTGTTGTAATTGTTGTTGTTGCACACTTAGACCACTCAGCGGAGATGGCACGGTGTTGGGTGAAGGGCTTTGACTTAAAAATTGTTGCTGACTCACCACACCACGGTTTACACCAAACATTTGATTGCTCAACGCTATGTTGGGATTCTTTTGCATTCCAGGCGGCATGCTCAACATTTGATTGAGGTTGCCTTCAATAGATTTGATTTAAATTTTGTTATAATCACACTTAAATTTGTCAAGAACTTACCTCCCTGACCTGGATTTGTTGGCATTGTTTGATTTTGACCTTGCGGGCCTGCACCTACGTTGCCACCATGCAAGGGTCCTGAGGACTGACCTTGCGCAATATTATTTGGCATACCTTGCATTCCTGCGGTGGCTGCATTATTTGGACCACCCACTGATATATTACCAGACGCGACCCCTTGGTTCATACGAGCGCTCATAATTTGATTCAATTGCGAATGCTGCATATTCATCTGTTGCAGTTGCTGTGGCATTTGACCTTGCAATTGTGGTACGTTCATGGCATTTACGGTCATAGAGCCACCTTGCATTTGACCAGCGGCACCCAATTGCATTTGATTTGGACCACCAGGATTTGAGTTCATCGGGCCTCCTGGACCAGGTACACCCATTTGATTTAATTGTCCCGACAAGGCCTGGCCAATAGGACCATTGACGGCACCCGACATTTGTTGATTGGAACTAATCATTTGATTTTGCGGTGCACCTCCAACGGAACCAGCCATAACATTCATTTGCATGCTACCAGGACCACTCATTTGATTAATAAGTTGAAGTCCTCCAGGGCCTCCAGGCCCTGGCATGCCAGCACCCATTGGCATTTGGGGACGTATACCTTGCATTTGTTGCATTTGTTGTTGATCGGGCCGTTGTTGGCTCAAGCTTTGTAATAGATTGGTTGCAACCACAGGACCTCCGGGACCGGACATTTGTGGCCCATTTGGACCACCTGGTATAGACATTATAGGTGGATTACGGGAACCTTGGCTAGCCAAATTTTGCAAAGCATTTAATGGATCTTGTATCATATTCTGCTGAGATATATCGTCATTTAAAGGTGGCACCTGGTGTGATTTGTCAAAAATTAGTCCTGCAATAATTATTGTATATAAATATCGGGTTTTCATTGTAAAAAATTGTTTTCTCTACTTTTCGACATATCTTTCAATCTCAAATACAGTTTGCCCAGTAGACTCATGTATTCGTCTTTGGTCTTGGACTTCTTGAATATATGATTCTCCATGGCACTAGCATTGGTATTTTCTTGTCCAGTACTTTGCAGAAAATCATTTCTAAAAAATATATAAATTTTTTGTAAGAATGGGTAAGTATGGAACAAGTTTTTATATTCACATTTTGGCAATAGCATTCTGCCGAAATTGTTGTCCTTGCCAATCCTCCGACATTTTCCTTCAATGCTTTTTTCAGTTATGTCCCTTTAGCAGAACATTTATTTATTTATTATTATATTTATGATATTGGGATTCTTGCCTTTTTTTTTTTAGTTCCCTTCTTTTTACCCAAAGGAGCCACCAAAAATTCTACTGGGTTTCGTTAGTTATATAAAAGAAAACAAAAATGTTCAAAAACGTTTCCCTTTTCACTGAACATTACATCAATATATTTTTTATTGGTGTATTTTTTCAAATCTCTTAATTTTAGCATTATTCACGAACAATGATTTTTCTTTTTAACAAATTTTAATTCTACGAAATTATAAACATGATAAAAAATATATAATGAAAGTCTTTAGAATTGACATTTGTCAATTCTATTATTGGCTATCGATTTAGATTACGTGCGCCAACGATAGTTCGCAAGGATAGTTAGCAACGATAGTTAGCAACGACATTTTTTCTAGTATAGCGGTAACTCTGTGAGAGAGTAAAAAAACCACTTTCACGGACGGACCGTGCATTCCATAATAAGATACTACACACTATGATCGATTTTTCTAGATCAAATTTTGTTAAAGATTTCCGTGAAAATTTCAATTAAATCAACTTTCAAGCTTAATTACGTATAAAAATAAATTTCCCTTTTTGTAATTCTCCCTCTGGAAATTTTCTTTTATAAAACATTTCTCTCACAAATGTTTCTCTCTTTACTCACTTAGAGCGTTGCCACTACGCCAAAACAAAAATATCGTTGTTTACTATAGTGCTATCTTGGCACACGTTATTTGATTAACATAACGACTAACCAGATAAGTTAGCAAACTGGAATTCAACGAGATAACAAAAGAAAATAAAATAGTTGCAGAGGATGTATCCAAGGCATTTTTATGATGCTATTAAGTATATAATGCATATGTATATGATTAACAGAAAAGTTCTCCATCAAAAAAAAATCATTTACATATTAAAAATTGTCGTTAAAAATTGCGAAATTTACCAAATTAACGCACTAAGCTAAGCGCAGCAAGCAAGCAAGCGAACCATGTTTACCGCTGTATTTCTATTCTCTCGCATTATCTCTTTCACGGGCTATGGCGCAACTCTTATTAAGTCCGTTACGAACGATTGTTTAATCGTTAAAAACAAATCGTACAAATTTAGTATTAGTATAATTTTACAATTCGCGACTGAGGGAGTAGTGCATTGTGAACGGAATATATTGTTATAAAGTTTTTATTTTTCTTTTGCTGACGTTTAGTTGAAATGCGTTTTTATGTGCATAAACATAATCACATAAATACTTCTCAAATGTATGAATGTGTTGTGTATGTGATGTTTAATTGCGTAAAAAAATAATACATTATTAATACATTTGTATTGTATATCTTCTGCATTTCTTGGTTTGTAATTTGATTAAGTAAATATTAAAGTAAATGCCATGCAATAAAAATTTCACCTTAAAGTCAAAACAAAATAACAAATAATTCAAGAATATAATGAAAAGAGAATAAAAACACCCTTGAGAAAAAATTTGAAAAAGAAATAATATGTAAACGTAAACAATAAGAATGCAAGAACAGTAAAGTAAATAAATAGATACTGTTATAATAACAACAATTGTAACAATAATAATAACGGCATAACTCGTCAACTGTGCAAATAGAATAGTAGAAAATAAAAAAATGTAAAGAAAGAAAAAAAAAAAAACACCAGCGATAAATGCAAGAAAATCAAAACACCTGATGCCGAGAAAATTGCGTGTTTTAGTGAATTTACAACAACAACCAAATTAAACGAAAACAACAATATCAAAACTAAGCGACAACCATATGGATACATAAAAAATGTAAGTATATAAATGCATGCACGCATAGCCATATATATATTTATATGTGTAGGTATGTGTTTGCACGTAAAGGGTTGCAAATGATAAAAAAAACACGTACATTCAATGTTTCTCTTTTGCAAATGCTTCACTCCATACTTTAGGTATGAAAGCAAAGCTTGGCATATTAGGTATAAGTTATTCTCTTACACGAGTATTTATTGTTGACAAGAGTAAAATTAAACGGTATATATAAACATGTACTTTTTTAAAAAAAAAACTTACTAACGTACCCCTATCAAAAAAAGCCTCACGTCTATTTCTGTTCTATGCTTCAGCGTATGTGTACGATAGAGAAGAATTATTTATATGTATATAATTATGATTTTCAGTTATTTATGGTATCTGTTATATTCATATTTCAACATATATATGACCAATCAAATACTTGAGTATACGATCTGTCCATACTCCATTAGCAGCATTTACCAACTTTTTTGCAATGGTTCAAATCATTTTACAAACGATTTGTTTAACTACAGATGTTTTATGAATATATTAGAAAAGAGAAAATATATGGGGAGTTTCTTAATTATAAAAAGAAAATATATATGAAAAGAGAGATGTAAAGAAATGTTAATGTTATGACTGATCCAAAAAAAAAAAAAAGAAAAAAAAAAAACTCTGCATAGTTAGAAGCCATATAAAACGTTTGAATTTTATGCAGCCACAACGAATCGCTTAAAACAAAAAAACAAAATCAGTGACTAACCCCATTACCCCCTCTATCAGTATAAATAGTATAGTCTCGCCTTTAAAAACTAAATAAAACTCATTGTAAATTTTAGTTGTGACTTTTTTCCGACCACGCCCATCGCTGACTAGTGCCAATATTATAAATATTGATTGATTGATACCAGCTCGCTTTATATGACTGTTAGATAAATTGTTATCGATTGTGGGCGTGGCTATGTACTGATTTACTGACTGGAATTAAAGTAAATGAAAAAAATACATTTGGTTTGAGCTAAATTTTTGACTATCCACCACCTGTAAAGCTTCTTAAGGAGTATTATAACTAGAACGGCTCAGTATTCAATGATGAGACATAATACGTACATTGTAGGGTGTCTGATGTTTACTTTTGCTTGTTAAAACAGTTTTGATAAAGTGACTACACCACCGACGTCATATAGACGAGAATATAAATTCTTTACACATTTATAGATAACGAAAGGGGCGTGGCATATGTACAATTGTGCCCACTTGACACCATGTGTTGCATTTTAGTGAATTTTACTATAAAGAGAGCTTTGCGTAAATTGTGGGATACCGACCACTTTAAACACATCAATAAATTTTGTAAAACAAAATATGTGCAGCAAACAAAATAACAAACTTAGTAGCATCTGTATAAGATGGGCCGTCATGCCGTCATTCCGTAACAAAACAAGTGAAGTAATAAAAAAAATAAAAAAATTTTTTTTTTTTTTTTTTTTTTCATATCATTCATGTACAATATATGAAGGTGCAATATTTGAACTTGCATGCACACGCCAGTACAGTGTGTACAAATAAACAAAGGTATGGTTGTGTGTGTGTCTGATATGATATATATACAGTCAAAGACTAAAAGCTTGTTACACGTTACGACTGCCTAATAATTGAATTAAGTTAATCATAATATTCAGTTAAAGTTAAATGTTATCAAATTATTCTACACGATATATATGGAAAAGCACAGTTAGATATGTAGGTTGTGTTCTCTATTTACTCATTAAGTGAAACGGTTGTATATAAAAAACAAGTACGAAAACTAAATTTATATAAACGGCGGACTTTGCAGATGTAGGAGGAGTACGCCTAATAATGTATGTAGTACGTCTCCGTTTGCAAGTCAAGTTTTGCGCTGAGTATGTATACGTTGTCCCATCACGCCCATCGTTAGATGCAATTTATTTGATAGCTCAATTTTTGTCAATTATAGGCGTGGCTCTAGACCGTTTTTGCCCATTTTAAATAATGCTCTCCGTGCAGAAACTAAAAGAAATGTCTGTATAGTGTCTTTCAACTGAAAATCTCAAAATTTATGATCGCAACAATGCCAACATCAGATAATTAGATACATGTCTAGATCGACTGAACTTTTAAACCTAATGTATATACACTTTGTAGGGTCTCTGACGCGTCTTTTTCTGAATGTTGCAAACGGAATGGCAAACTTAGTATATCGCCCATTCATCTTACATGGAGGATATAACAAAACAAACAAATCACAGGATAACACTTTCAATTATAGCAATAAAACAGTGATTGTTGTACTTAAAATTTGTTCAAGTTGTTGTTGTTATATTAGTGTAAATAGCACACATAACACAGCTAAATTATGAAATTGCACTAATACTTATACAAAGGCAATACCATGACAACGCTCTCATCAAACAATTATGTTGATTAGAAGCAAATAATTTAACCAACGGCCAGTAGCGAAGAGTTGAGAGGAGGGGGGAGGACAGTTAAACAATTGACAATTCATTGGTTTATTAACACTTTCAGCCTTTGACTATATACATACATACACATGCTTATGTATCATATATGTATGATACGTAGTAGAGGACGTAGACGTGCTTAGAAAAGAAATAATTTTTAATGAGAGATAATACAACAAAAAAAATTAACAGAAAAACATCATCATTAAATAAAATCTGTGTTATCTCCCCACAATGCGTTTCATTCAGTCTGTCTAACACTGACTGTGATTGCATTTTGTGCGAGTGTGTGTACGTGCGTGCTTGTGAATGACTTTTTTTTTTATTTGTTTGTTTGTTTGCATTTAGATTATACTAAATACACAAGCTTCGTAATATTTATCATCTGTTATGACTTTTGTGGTTTAATAATAATCACTTGATAATATTTTGGCTCTACGTTGGGCAATACCGTGTCCGTGTCAATCACTTGGGTTTTCATTAACGAAAGTCTTTATCGTATCCACTTTGTTCAAACTTTATATGCCTCAAAGCAGGCATTACAGACGCTACACAAAGTACAAAAATCTGAATCAACATCGAATGCCAATCCATGTCTGTCGGACCATTTTTGCCCCTCTCACAGTTTTAAATTTTAATATATTGATCTGAAATCTCAATATATCATCTGCATGCATAATGCTTTTTAAATTGGGCAAAATCGGTCAAGAGCCACGCCCAAAATCGATAAAAATCTATTTATCTGTCCCAAAAATTGAGCTATTATATGGAATTTTGTTTTATATATCTATATATATCCCTTCCATTGAGGTGCCAAAAGTGTAGACACGCCCCCAATCGACAGAAATCTCTATATATCTTACACAAAATGAAATTGAAATCTGGTATATTTATATATAATTAGCCTGTACATATATTTATCAAATGTGGGCGTGGTCGTATAACAGACACGCCCTCTATTTTGCAAAATTCCATATATAACCATGTATCCATCGATCGTTTCAAAATCTAAATCAATTTAAACATGTCCATCTGTCCATCTGTCCATTTCTTATACTTAACGTACAGATCACAGTTTTTGTTATTAATTGATAAATTTTGGTACTGTTAGGACAAGTACATAAACTAAGGAAAATAAATGTAATCGATTTATTTTTAGAGACTTTTCCCATACAACGCCTTTCCACGTAGAATGTGTTGCATGACAATGACTCGTGTTTACTGATTCAACGAAACTAATTAAAGCATAAATTGTCAAACATAGTGGTAAAGGATATTAAATGTTCTACTAGAACCGATTATTATTTTATTAAATGTATGGATGGGTTTATTATAACCATGTAAAGATTTTGTTTTTTTTTTTTTTTTTTTGACTTTTGAGAGGATATTATCTATAGCAGGTGTGACACTTGACCAAAATTACAATTTTTACTATTGTAACAACAGTTGGTCCCATGGATGGACATAATTAACGAAAATCCTAATTTCTCGTTAAGTGCTTATAAAGTATCTACACATTGTGTAGGTAAAAAACCAAAATATTAGCTCAGTTTTGATAATAGACTCACTTGTCCAGCATATTGTGTTCCCAGCATAAATGCTTAAACATTAAGTATAATATTCAATTAAAAAAAGAAAATTATTGTATAATAAATTTTATATGGAAATATTCAATTAAATGTGGCTTCCTGTACAACACCCTGTATGTGCCAGCCATGTCTCCATATACAATTACGCTACACTGTTGTCTTTGCGTAAGTGCTGCAATGAATTTATATAGAAAATATATGTAATCGTATATATATGCTGTGAAAATATATGTGTGTGCTGTTATTGTATATATATATGCATATGCATGTAGACGAAATTGAATACAATAGCTGTGTGGTATATGGTTATCGTGTTTGTCACTGCTGTTGCTTCAATACTTTTGTTTTGCTTGTCACTAAGTAAACATGAGTGTATGGTTGTGTACTTGTTGTCAACGAATGACGCTAACGTTGTTCGACGCTTGTCTCTTCTGCCTGCCGTCAACCGCATTTTGTTTTGCAGTGCTCCACATTTTTGTTGTGCTCGCTTCAATAACGATGAATATACCCTTATATGTACAAACAGTTGTGGTCACTTGAATAGGTAAACACTTCTTTGTCGATTTTTTTCTTTATAGCCTCTCAAAAGATGGGGTGTATGCTAAGTATGTCATACTGCATCAAAAATTGAGTCCATCTAGACATGTTCGTCCATATATTCGATAGAGAGAGTGAGATGTTGAATTGAAATTTTATACAGATACATCTAGTTTCTAAGCGAAGATCGCTTATTCGTAAAATTGGTCAAATTGTCATGCCCACACAATCGGCAAAAATCTATTTATCTGTCACCAAAAATTGACCTATAACGTTGAAAATTTTTATAAATCTGTTTATAATTACATTACCATTCATCGATATGGCAAAAATGGGCGTGGGCATCTTACTCAGCGTGAATTTCGACTTGAAACCTTGCACCCTCTCAATTACCTAAGTGCCACGCCCATCATTTTTTCTATTTCAAGTCAATTTATTTGCGCAATCACTTTTACTATTAGTATTAAATGAAAAAAATTCGCCAAAAATAGAAAAATTGTAGAAAAATTATTAAAAAAAAATTTTTCCTATTATACAAAATAGATCATTTTATCAAATTGCATAAAGGGAAGATTACCTATTCAAGTGACCACCACTGCATATTATTGTGTATATATACAGGGTACGTACACGGTAGTTGGGGAGTAATTGATAATAAAACTAATTTGTGGAAAAATTTATTATAATTTTACACGATGTTGATTATCTTCTGGACTATACAATTATATAATAAAATCCCCATTAGCGGCAATAACGCATTCAATTTGGGGTCGAAAACGATTGCATGCCCGAATCAAATGCTTTTTATTCATTTTGATCATTGATAGATGCTTCAGTGACGAAATAGTATTATGAGAATGTTTATTGGTCTCCCGCTCAACTACGGCCTATCCGTAAAAATTAAACGCCTGGAGAGCTAGATGGTCATAAGTTTGTATAAGGTTGTTTAAAAGAGGTTTTTCTCTGTTCCCGAGTTTGTGCGGACAAAAACTGTCCTCTGCACTTTTAATGAAGGATATATAGCGGAGGTCTTTGTGCACAACTCAACGGAATAGGCTCTCAGGGATATTTAGGTCCCTCGCAGTAGCTTTCATGAACTTTGAAGGGCTTTCATCAACGATTTCTTGCACTTCTTGGACAAATTATGTATTTCTAGTAAAATCCGAACGTTCCTTATGTTTTCCGTTTTGCAACAGTATCTACATCGCCAGCTGATGCTTCCAATTCACTACAAACCGTATGTACGAATGATCGGGTGCAATTCAGAAAAGTGGAGATATCTAAATCGGTATGTTTCGCGCATTTAGCGACGACAACTGCACAACTCTTCACTTCTTGCGTTATTTCCATAGTCCTCCATTAATGATCAGACAAGAAAAAAGAACAAATTTTCCAACAGAAATTACATTCACATCTATGACTGTTTACAATTAGCGTACACACCCTGTATATCATTATATCTAAACATAATGTATTGAAGGAGTGTAGGGTTTTACTTATATTTTATTGTACATATTGTTTTTATACATTACTCAAACACATAACGTAAATGATACATATAAACAAACTGATTCTTTTCCTTATGTCAACATATCATGTGGAAGGTTCCATGCAAAGTTTGCACCATAGCATTCAAAGTCCAAATAGGTGAGCACTGTTATTGGGGCGAAGGCGAACAATTTAATTATTTAAATGGAATGTAAATCAGTTACGAGTGCATGGTATACTATGGTATGCACGTGTCTTTGCCCTTTCTATGTATCGTCGTTCGAAATATTTGAGAAAGTTTTATATATTGCGACTTAAATACAAACAAACAACGTAATTTATTCTTTCATTTATCAAGTATTAACAGTTGTATTGTTTGTCATCTTATATTATCATATGTTTTCGTGTAAGATCTTCTTACGAAGAAAAGTTTTCAAGTGCTTTCATGCAGTCCAATAAAGGGAATGACAAACTTTGTATACCTCCCCTCCTATATAACTTTTTGCAAGTCATTCGCCTGTTGAATCAATCTCGACTTTCATGGGATAATATTCTTAATTGTTGTTGGGTTATCAGTTCAATGTGACAGACGAGTTCAAATTCCAGCTGAAACTCTTCCGAGTAGCGTAGGGTGAGAAATGTGTTTTGTACAACTTACAGAAATTTATCTTAATAGTTCACAATATGAATTGTGGCCGTAATGTTAATTTGATCCGGTTTTCTTTTTTTTTTTTTTTTTTTTTTTCTTTTTGAGAAAAAAACTAAATGATTGCATAAATTTCAAATCAAAGGTTAATGTTGCGGCTTTTCATGTATCAATAACAGTCTAGATCACGGTCATACATATGATAATGTGTAGTCAAAACATCATTGAGAATGTCCAAGACTTTTGTAACAACAACAACAATAATAATAACAACAACAACAACAACAACAACAACAACACAACGCTAAATGTGTTTGTTTTTAATTAGCACGTAACGGTAATAAAGAGTAAATAGTTTCTGTTTCTTCGTTGTGTAAACATAATGCAACAGAAACTATTCGAAATATTTCCTACAATGAAAGATATTACCGTCCATAGTGCACAAGTACAGGAATTACATATAAATTGACAGAGATTCGATTAGATAATGAGTGAGGCGGCTTAAGAACGCATCAAATTGCATATTTAGGAATCAAATGTTTAATATGATGTGATTTGGTTACAAGGCGATAATAAACATATGTGTATTAAATGTACAGTTAGTTGTTTAACGTCAACAATAAGAGAGCGCGTGATTCAACAATATTCACACCACACAACACATATTTTTAGTTTTATGCTAATTGTTGTACATACACTCGTATACTGTAGTACCCGCACGTATGTTTTTTTTTTTTTATTTTTATTTTTATAACGATGTGTTTCTTTTCCATTAATATTGTTGTTATTGTTAAGTTCAATATGTTATTTGGAGTTTATTATAGCAAAGGCCTGCCGAGATATGCATTCGAACGTATATAAATGCATAAAATATGCATAGCTTTCATAAAGTGAAAATATTTATATGTTTAGACCCCAAATATCCCTTTTTTTGGAATGGAAATGTTTATATATTTTATTTAACATTAACACTGTACAACCTTCTTATGAACTTTACTGAACCTTTCATTCGTTTTGATGCGTGATATGCTAAAAAATCAAATATTAAGATTGACAGTCATGCCATGCCCTTTACTTTATGGATATCTTGTAGGGTCACAAAAAAAAGTTTGTAGTATAAAGTTTAAATTTTGAATAAACATGTTAACAATTGAATGAGATTGATTTTTTTACAGCCACGCCCACAATATAACAGAATTTGTTACTTGAAGTAAAAGAAGAAAAAAAAACGCACTTTATTAGATTTAAAGCACCTTGTATTGTACATTTCACGCCCATCATTTATATACAACCGTGAAGCATTTTCCATTCGATTTGATCCAGTTTTTACTCGTTTTTATTATTTTGATTCGATTTAAAATGTTGTAGTTAGTGTTTATAAGCATGTCAATATAATATATGTATGTTCATAATCGCATCTAAGGTATACCTCTATATATTAAATCGTTATATATTTTTGATACGGCTTCTTTGCTACTGTTATTACATATCACCTTCTTCGTTTTATACACTCCACATACGAGCGGTGGGGCGAGGTGGCATACTAAGTTTGTCAATTCATTTGCAATACCCAGAAGAAGGTATCGGACATCCTACAAAGTTTATATATTCTTGATCAGTTAAATCTGAAGCGATCCGTCCGTCTGTTGGTCTGTTGTTGGCACTCTCAGTCTTAAATTTGAAGTTATTGAGCTGAAATTTTGTACAGAAATTTCTAATTTCAGTATACAGAGAGATATTTACATTTAGCAAAATCGATCAAGAGCCATAATCGATAAAAAAAAATTTATGTCACAAAAAAAAAAGTTGAAAAATTGTATGCATTTGCATAATTGTTTCATTCATTTGAAAAAAAAAAAAATATTTCAAAAATGGGCGTCGTCGTAAAACTGACACACCCACAAAAAAAAAAAAAACCTATAAAGCTCAAAACACGGCTTGCAAGTTGATTTGCATAACAAGTACTATTAGAGGGCGTCATCATATACCTGCCGCGTCCACCATTATAAATGTGGAGGGTATTCAAAATTTGATTTAAACCAAAGTTCATTTTTTTTTACTTTGTTTTTTTTTTTTTTTTTTTTTTCTGTTAATTCATTATACATGAACAGCAATGTCTGTACGCGCAGTATTTATTATAGACACATTGTTTTTATATACTCTTCATATTTATGTGCGTAGGGTATATTAAGTTTGTCATGTGGTATACAAGTAGCAGGGAAAAGTTGCATAAAGACTATATAAAGTATATAAATAATGAATAAGATGATGCCTATGGTTGTCCTGTTGTTGATATGTGGTTACATAAATCTAGGTATGTATGCTCAGAGTTATTTGAAAGCTTTAAACTACTTACCATAGAATATCATATCATTCTCACTATGTCAGAGATTATTATTGTATTTTTCATTAAAAATATCTGCCAGTTTCGTATTTAAATAAAATTAAATTAAATTACAGCCACGTCTACAAACGAAACAGTTCTCTTATCTGGATAAAGAAAAAGCTATAAATTTCATATATATATTCATATGTAAGTGATTCATTGATTTATATATGTATGTATCCAAAAAGTGGATGTTCGTCCATAGTTTATAATTGCTTTATAAGTTTAAGGTTTACTTCGTGGAATGATCACGCAACGCTATAATGCCCGTATAATTATGGAGGGTATCCAAGTTTTGGCTGAAGCTAAGTTTGTGTTTTTTTTTTTTTTTTTTTATTTATTTATTTAGTTGTTTTTTTATATTCAACAATGTGATGATTTGTGTTCGTGTTGTTGGTATGTTGTGTATGTATATATAATAGAATTGTGTGGTGGTACGCTTGTGTGTGGTGTGTATGAACCACTACCACTATTATATATGATAATTTACTTTTGTTTTTTTGCTATTTATATGTACAATGTGTTTGTGTACCACGCACTACTTGTGCTTATTGTGTTTATTAACCTATTTAACACGAGCCCATCTTTGTTTTATACCCAACGCGACACGGAATCGATCAGTTTTTAATGAAATTTCGAACATTGTAAAAATATTTGAAGGTGTAGTGTTTCTTAAAAATTGATTTTTTTTTTGGGCATAATAATTAAAATGTTCCATCGCAAAATGCCGCCTTTCAAAAAAAAATCATCTTTTCTATAAAAAGTTGTTTAATAATTTAGAATTTTAATACCCTCAAGGTTTATTATTGCGGCCCGGAAAGACGCTCTAAACATCTTACAAGAAGTCTGTTTCTCCTTCTCTCTAGATCACAAAAATTCAAATATCAACTACAAATTTTGCAGAAATATTGTTGGCTCTTGTACGCAAGTTGGTATTGAAATTAGGTCAAATCGATCGAAAGGCGTGTTCACATTTAAACAAAAATTGAAAATTGTGTTATTTTGTAGAATTTTTTAAACGGTTTTTCTCTTAAAAATTACATCAAAACCCCGCCCAAAATACATGATCGCTATATTGGCAATCTGCACTGCAGTCTGAAGAGGTCCATTATGCTAGCCCAGTTTCCCTATCTAGAGCTTAAGGCTTTTAATAAAGCCAACCACCCACAGGCTTCGAGTCATTCACATAGAATGTATTCCAACGTTCTTAAATACCTCCCCGCACATGCTGCAGTTATTCTGCTTCAATTCAAATGAAACTGAGTCCTTTGTAGAAAAACTCATTTTGTAATTTCAAATAGCTTCAGTGTACGAGTCTGACTGAAGTATTTAATGCTTTTAGATTAGTACGAAATAAAACTCGATTGATTTAGATATGATTGGGTACCGCATCGCATGTATAAGAACATATATTTATTTCGATTTAAAATGGATGAAATATGTAGAAGAAAACGCGCTACAGTGTAATAAAAACTGATAAAAAAAAAAAATTAAAAAATGAAATTTTAAAACTTTCCTGTGCGTACTTAAAAAGAAGAAAATTTCACCTCAAATACCACCATGCCCACGCTCTCTCACTGTTGGTTTTTAAACTTTATTTTAAATTACAGAAATGGTATCCACGATCAACCCGATTTTGAACGTTTTTTTTTTTTCTTACTTGCTTGTGTTTATTTCGTTAACTGTGCATTATATCCCCATAGCGTTTGCAATCATAATAATCATAAATATATATGTACTTAAGTGCATACATATCCATACATATATAGTGTTGGACATAAGTGCTTAAACCGCAATAAATTTGTAATCATTAAAAATATTGTGTAAATTGTGAAATTGAGAAGCATTTGATTTAAAAAACAGTCAGAGTCACTTGGATATAATGACCAGATCGATTCAGATATATGTGGAATAGGAAACTTGATACACGCCATGACAAAAGTAATTTAAAACGCATATGCGTTCATTTGAAAGTTGATAATATTTGAGATATATTGTTTTCTGTCATAAATAAATAATTTCACAAGAAATAAGTTTTTTTTACAGGCTTTGTTGAACTGTTTTTTTTATTATTGATTGAAACAATACTAAATGGTTTAATGTATGTTGCCGTACCGTATAAGATTTTCATATGTTATATGTTTCACGTCCATAATGGATGAATACTAAGTTTGCTATTACGTTTGTAATACCTGGAAAGAGGTATCAGAGATCCTACAAAATCTATTCATTCTCGATCAGCATCAAAAAATGCATCGATTCAGACATTGTCTGCCTGTGTGACAATATGTTCGCGTGTTTGCCTGTTGTTAGCACTCTCACGATTCTAAATTTTAAGATAATGAGCGAAAATTTTGTGCAGACGGTTGTAGTTACTGTACGCAGATTAAAATAAGCAATATCGGCCAATAGCCACGCCCATTTAAAAAAAAAAAAAATCTACTTATCTGCCAAAAATTGAGCTTTAAACATGAAATTTTTTGTATGCACATCTATAATTAACCTCATCCAACAATGTGCTAAAAATGGGCAGATGCATCCACAAAAACCATACTCAGAGCAAAACTCAACTTGCAAGTTGATACGTTTTACGTATTGTGTACGCAGTGGACGTGATCATATACCTACCACGCCCACCATTTGTATGTAGATGTAGAGTATATTTAAGTCTAAGCCATATATAGTTTTCTTACTTGTTTAACATCTGTTTTTGATGATGGTCAGAGTGTTAATTACTAGGGAGCACAAACATTTTCAGTCCATTTAAACGGAATCCGTTTATTGTTATAATAGTAATGGAAAGCCCCATTTTCCTATGAATATGAACTCTACTGTACTAACATATGGTAAATGTTTAATACACACTAACTAACCGTTAACTGTTATTGTGTGTATGTGTAGGAATAAAGATGACATGTATGTGTATAGGCATTACATCTACCTATATAGATACCACCCCCAATTATTACCCCGGCAACCACTTGTTTTCTTGTTACAAACAATGTTATTCTTTATTTTGTTTTTGTTATTCTTTTTTTTTTATATAAAAACACGCATACCCATACTATATACATAGGCATACGTACACTATATACATAACTGTAAATGCTTATGTGTTTATATCATATTTGACTTGTTGTTTATGTTACGTTTTTGTTGACGATTCAGTCCTTGTTCATTTCATTTACCGTTAAGTACGCACTGGTGTTACGCAGCGCTAAAATTGAAAACAATTTCGTGTTATTTATTTAATTCGCTCTCGCTTATACACATATAAAATATTCACTGTGGTAGCAGCATTTGTGTAAGTGAAAAAATATAAAGTTTTTTGCACTACTTTACAAAGAACCAACCAACCAACCAACCCAACCATTCATGTTGACAAATTCAAAGAGAAGCGAAAAACAAAAAAACAAAAAAGCACAAAACAGATAATGGATGAAAAATTAAACTTTGTCAAGCGTTAAATTGTGATTTACCGAAAAAAAAAAATATATAAAAAAAAAAAAAAATTGGTGCTGTTATTATGTTATGCGTTTGTATATTGATAAATTGTCTTCTTATAATTTCTGTTGCGGTTTTCTGCATTTAAGTGAAAGTGCTGAAGGTGTCTTTTTATAATTTTTTATTTTTATTTTTTATTTATTTTTTTTTTGTGCTTAATCGCCTTTCCGTGGATTTTTGCTCTGCTTATATAAATAAGTTGTGTGCGTGTGTGTGTGTGTGTATGTGTGTATGCAAGTGTTTGTTTAATCACAATACTCTCTGTTTCTTCACTAAGCATTCGTTTAGGAAAAAAAAAATTGCCCGTTATTTGTTTTGTTTTTTTTTTTTTTTGGTTAATTCTTTAACATATGGTTAAGAAAAGTTTGCTGATAACGTACAAATGTTGATAAATTTCAAAATATTTTGCAATCATAATATAGAAAAAGACTTGTAAGTGTTATTGTGCAAGCTGGTTATTAAACAATTTATATATTATAGAAAAATATTACCATATATGGATGAATGGCTTGGTAATGTACTAATACTAATAGATCAATTTTAGAATGCCGGGCCAATGGATTGAGTTCAATAATTCAATAATTAAACAGAAACTGTAATTCAAAGAAAATAGAACAGTCGCCAATAGAATATCAAATACGATTCCAAGTAAATCTCGCAAACAACGATACCATATGTTTTCCTTAAAAAAGTTTCTAAATCAAAAATAATTATTAAGAACAAGTGAAAAAAGATTAAATACGGTTGAACCAACCAATCGGAGGCGTGACAGATACTTGATTATGCCATTTAGTAGTGAGTGTAAAATGCGAATTGACGTAAAAATCGATTTCTAGGCGTGTCTGTTAACCGGCACATCGTAGCATGTGGCAATTATAAATATTTTTACCAAATTTCAATTTCATACATTAATTTCTGTGACAAATAGATTGATTTTTGTCGATTATGGGTGTGGCTTGCAACCTATTTCAGCCAATTTAAAAAGAAACCTGAAAAAAGGAAAATAAAAATTTCAGATGACACTGATGAATATGTCTAGATTGACGCAGATTTTGGTGCTTGATCAAGAGTGTATAAACTTTATAGGGTCTCAGACGCCTCCTTCTGTATGTTGGAAATGAAAAACCGATAGTTGTTATTGGTGTATTTACTAAGGTACGCCCTTAACTAAATCGGCCATATTTTAAATGAATGAATCACCGGCAAGCCGTTTTCTTTTAACGCTGAAACTAGGGCGTGATTAATCACCGGAATATACCAGAAATGAAGCGTCAAATATGACATTAAATTTAATCGAAATTAAGTGTCAAAGACTCAGAGGACAAGGGTATATATTATAAATCAGCAGCATATTTAAGATGTTCCTCCTATTACTTACAAATTACAAAAACTATTAAATGAACAATTGATGGGGTTACCGGACCTTTGAATTAACGGCGAAGTAAATTTAAAAGTTAATACAAAATAGTACAAATTTAGCGTTTATTTTTATATAAGTTATTGTTATTAAGTCACCGACATAAACATTGAATATACCCCACACCTTTACATACTATGCAGGAGGTGTTTTATTGTTTTTATTGTGCTAGTGGAATTTTTTATATCGATTGCGTTCTGAAGGATTGTCCACTCAATGACAGTTAATCGTTAATATTTAATAGAAAGGACGTTGTATACACTGGTGGGTTTTTCACTAAATGCTCGGAAAATTACCATGTGCTTAAACATGCATATGTGCACAAATACAGACAAATTATCAGTATACACACTCCACACTCTCCATGCCAGCAACATAGAATGAGTTTTGGCGAATGTCTGTAGCTGCTCCGAAGGGGGCAAAAAAGTCGCATATCCTTTACTTATTCAAAATGACTTTTTGAATCATGTAAACAATGTCTGTCTGTCCATGGTAATTTATGATCAACCTTCATACAAAGCTCTGTTGTAGGGAATTGAATGGTATGGCTTCACCGAATGGAGCATTTTTGCACGGTGCGTTCTACTTTAATATGTTGTAGTTGTTGTACTATTTTCCATTTTCGGTTTATTATTATAAATGTACACATAGCACATACACAGTGGCATCCTATGTAAGCGTGGCGTGCAATATTGTAGATGGAGCTTTTATTGAGCTTTATGCAGAATTATAATAATTTATAATAATTTATATAGCAGTTCCAACAATCATTCATTTATAGCCTTGCCAGCATGTTGCTTTATTACATGTAATCAATGTTCTTCTTTTTCTTTTCTGTATTCCATCACTTTCATTTACAGTTGCTTTCAACGTCGGCAAGGATTAGACGCGTAAGTTGCAGTTTTGAGTAGAGAGCATTAGCAGATATGTATGGTTGAGTCGATGGAGGGCGAAGCGGGAATATCAGCAATTAATAGGGCAAGTGCATTAATGCCTATAATGGGAGTGAGTGCTAAGCATGGACATGTGCCAGGTGGAAGTGGTAGTAGTAGTAGCAGCAGCATTAGCAGCAATAGTAGCGGATACGACAGTGCAACCACAACGCCTACTAATAACAACTATGAATCGGCATCGGTCCAATCGTCCACACCTACGACTCCGGTTGCAATTGCTGAACCGATACCGCTTGCAACAATAGCGGCCGTAACCCCCTATTACAATGAATCTGCCAGTACGCAGAGTCTTGGGGTACAACATTACCAACAGCAGCAGCAGCAGCAGCAGTACTGCAAGCAGAACTATTACCATTCGTATGATTATCAGCAAACTTCGAACGTAACGGGCTTGACATCATACGATGTCAGCGGGAGAGGTGGATATGACAGTGGAATCAGTGGATCCGCACTCAGTTTCGAAACGTATGAGTCAAATGTGTCCGGTGGACTGATGCACAAGCCATCTACATATCGTAATATACCAATTGAACCCAATAAAACAATTCCAACAAACATGTCATTAGAACAACCCATGCAGCCCCAGCAACAGCACCAGGATTACTACTTGAACAATTCTATGAAATCTAGTAACTTTTTAGCCCAAAAAAATAGTGCAATTATGACCAATAATGGTAATAAACCTCAAGCGGCTGCCACCCCATTTTTTGCTCAACCCTACACACAACAATATGGGAATTCTTCCCATTACGACACTTTCCGTACAAAAACGCCAAATGAATATCATGATCCTTTCGCTGATAACGCAAATACGGTTACATATCAAGCACAACATAAATATTATCCGACTGCCAAAACGCAAATCAAGGAGTCCTGTTCGATCTTGCCCAATTATACAGCAATGGGAGTAGCTCCAAAACAATATGCGAATGATCACGCACCAGGCGCAACTGCAAACAATTTTTGCACTAGTAATGCAGTAAATCATGGTTTGGGTTCCTACGACAAATACATATATCCTACACTGAATACAAGACCGCCTAGTCTAACAACTAACACGCCAGTCAATACGACTCCATATCATAGCAATGGCGTACACTCGACTGCTCCATCTCCCTGGCCATGGCCAATTGAGAATATTACAAACAATAATGGCTCTTTGTCGCCAACGGCTGTTCAATCGATTGGTCACATACCTACTGCTACAGTAGCTCCTACACAAGCAAGTTACTTAAACCAAAATGCAATCACATCACAAAGAAAATCTCCATACCGTTTGCATCATGAGATGTATAATGATAAGTATCGAACAATTTGTCCACCGGGACCACCTTCACAAACGCAAGCTTATCCACAACAAACATACATTAGTCCGGCGCCTCCCAATCGCAACTTATGGTCTGGCTCCCATCCGCAAAACTTGCCCACATATAATGAACGTTTACCATATGCTAGTCATCACATGACATCTGGGCAGGGTCTACATCATTCGTTAGCTTATTTCAGTGCGAATACCGGGCATACGACAACAAATAATCGCCAAGCGTGCTGTCCACAGCCATTTCAGCCTCAACCTTGTTATTTCTCACCGCGTTCACAAGCCACCATGAAAACTTTGGAAAGTATTCCTATGCCATCACAACCGACCCTAATTCATCGTTTCAGCCCATATCAAACGCACTGCAAATACGCCAACATGACTGATGAGAAAATAAATAATCCGAATAGTCTCTACTTAAATACCGCTTCGTACGACAGCTTGCCGCCTACTTATGGCGTCCACTCTAATCATACATATGCAAATTCATATCACGGATCAAATACCGGTCAAGAAATTATGCGGGCTCACAGTGGTCCAATAGTACAACATACAACAACATCCAAAAATGGAAGCTTGACTTCTATACCATTTTCTAACGATCTCAATTTAATACCAAATGCTTTTGGAAGCTATGTAACGAATCCATCTAATCATAATGCCCCAAATATAAATTCACAATCTCATAATTTGCCGCCACCTGTACATGGGTCCAATTTAGCAAAACGTGCCTTAATGGATTATCGTAAACACATAAATCCAACAGCTACGCAACAACCATTCTCATTACCTGAGGACTATTACCTAAACAATTTAAGAGACCAAGGCAACCACCAGCCAACGATCAATACGAAACAATGCAACTCAGAAAACATATTAAACACCTTTGATACCACTCAGGAAGCTATCAATATTATATTCGATCCAACACCCGAGATAACTGATATAACTGCACAAAAGCTGTTGAACGATGATGGTACAAAAAATCTCAGTATACGTGACTTTATTGAAAATTGGAATGATGACGAAGAAGATTCTATAATTAATGAAGAAATGCCTAATAACATAAATGAAGTATTGTGCGGGATACCGACAATGAAAAGGAATCCGGCCAATAATAAAGAAATATTATCCATAAATCAAGATACTGAAGAAAAGGATTTCAACGAAGACCTTTTAAGAGTTGACACCGCCGATACAACAGATACAACAACTCAGTATGCAAAATTGCCGGATATTGTAATTGATACAGAGAAATCGGCAAACTGCATAAATCTGGGGAATTCATCTATGCCCCCATCACAAAGTGAACCCTTTGCACTGAACAGTTTTGATGTAGAAAAAGAATTGGATCAGTTACAGTTAAAGAAGTGCAATAGTCAAAGTATTGCGCACTTTTATGAAGATACCGATGACGAAATGAGAGGAACAAATAAAAACGATATCATCCAACTCATTCCAAGCAATGAATGCAGTACAATTCTTGATAACGCTATACAAATTAACATAATCAGCGTTCAAGAACCGAAGGCTGGCATTTCAGAAGCAACCGTATCACACGTTTTATGCCAAGACGGTGGCAGCGATTCGGTGCAGAAATTGCAGGATAACATATACAAAGATAACGATTCGTCCAATAGTGAACATAGTCTTAACTCGAGTGAATCCACTTTCGAGCGCGAGTACCATTCTTTTATACATAAACTGAATACAAACGTCTCCTCTAACTCGAACAAAGAAGAAAAGCCTGAATGTGACAAAAATGATGCAACATTTCGCAACAGGTTTTATAAAAGTATAAATAAATATAAGCAAAATGAACATACAGCAATGGATCCGGAATCAGTACAAAAACTAAAGTATAATTCAATTTTTCCACTAGCATGCACACGAAAGTCCCGCTATAAAAAGCTGGCATTAAGTAATAAAAATAAAACAAAGTTCAAATCCACATTTTACCGATTCGTGCACACCTTCCGACGATCTAACCGTTTCAAACTGTTACAACAACACATACACAAATTGAGAGACAATCATTTGCCCCTAATAAAGGGCAATTCCCCAAAGAAATTCTCAATTAAGAGCCAGCAACCCAGAACTTTGCAAGCAATGTGCATCACGGTTATAAATACGAAAGGTTTTAGAAAGTATTTTTTGCAAAACCATGCAATTCGTAATTGCCCCAATTATGTGGAAATAGATAATATTCCAAACCAAAGCAACCATGAAAAAGAAACATCTAACGCAGAAGATCCGCACATTTGTACCGATCCGCAATGTGAAACGTGTGATGTTATTAGAAGTTTAATGGAAACGGATAAGTACGAATCATTGGTGGCAATAAATGATAATGTAGGGGTGGTACAATCTTATAACCAATGTACAAATACAGAACCCATAGATTTATCATTAGAATCCAGACTTGCAGAATCTTCAACAGAAATTACAAAATTGAAAAACATTGAAAATATTGTTACACCTTCAAAGTTAACAATGGAGAGTACTAGCAGTAATTGTTTGGCCACTTCAACTACAATATCAAATGAAAAGGAAAGTGCATATGGTTTTGAAAATTTTACACTGAAACAATGTCAATCGTATAATTCTGAGTGCCTTGAAAATTTTAAAACAAACAAAGTGTTAGGTGATGGTGAAGAGAGTAGTAGGCTGGAAAGAAAGAAATTGACAAGTCTAACCAAAGAAAATTTCATAAATGAAAAAAACGTTGAAAATATTAATAATAATTTTGTCAAAAGGCAAAGCGAGCAGTTGAACATTGAAGAAATTGCGATCCAAACTAATCTTAGTGCAAGCGTAATAAATACGATCCAAAGTCCACTTTATAAAAGTATTTCAACCAAACAACAGAATAATATTTTAGAAGATCGAGGGGATTGTCAAAGAAGTCCGCGAAGCGTTGGAAGTAATACAGGTGAGAAAACAAAACCTCTTATAAATGTTCAATCATTAGATTCTCGCGATGAGAATAATTTCGTACAAGACATAAAAGACAATAATAACTGCAACAGTGAAACTAATGCATATATTACTCCAGGTGAGCACATAAAAGAACCCGAAAATCAAAATCAAAATATGTCGGAAGTAATTGTGACTGAAGAGGCAATGGTTTGTGATGAAGACAAACAAGACATTTTCGATGAATTTAAAAATGATGAAAATGAGCAAAAAGTTGCTGAATGTAATAAATTAGTAAAAGATAATGATAACTGCAGCGGTGAAACTAATGCATATATTACTCCCGGTGAGCTCATAAAAGAAACCGAAAATCAAAATCAAAATATGTCGGAAGTAATTGTGACTGAAGAAGCAATGGTTTGTGATGAAGACAAACAAGACATTTTCGATGAATTTAAAAATGATGAAAATGAGCAAAAAGTTGCTGAATGTAATAAATTAGTAAAAGATAATGATAACTGCAGCGGTGAAACTAATGCATATATTACTCCAGGTGAGCTCATAAAAGAAACCGAAAATCAAAATCAAAATATGTCGGAAGTAATTGTGACTGAAGAAGCAATGGTTTGTGATGAAAACAAACAAGACATTTTCGATGAATTTAAAAATGATGAAAATGAGCAAAAAGTTGCTGAATGTAATAAATTAGTAAAAGATAATGATAACTGCAGCGGTGAAACTAATGCATATATTACTCCAGGTGAGCTCATAAAAGAAACCGAAAATCAAAATCAAAATATGTCGGAAGTAATTGTGACTGAAGAAGCAATGATTTGTGATAAAGACAAACAAGACATTTTCGATGAATTTAAAAATGATGAAAATGAGCAAAAAGTTGCTGAATGTAATAAATTAGTAAAAGATAATGATAACTGCAGCGGTGAAACTAATGCATATATTACTCCAGGTGAGCTCATAAAAGAACCCGAAAATCAAAATCAAAATATGTCGGAAGTAATTGTGACTGAAGAAGCAATGGTTTGTGATGAAAACAAACAAGACATTTTCGATGAATTTAAAAATGATGAAAATGAGCAAAAAGTTGCTGAATGTAATAAATTAGTAAAAGATAATGATAACTGCAGCGGTGAAACTAATGCATATATTACTCCAGGTGAGCTCATAAAAGAAACCGAAAATCAAAATCAAAATATGTCGGAAGTAATTGTGACTGAAGAAGCAATGATTTGTGATAAAGACAAACAAGACATTTTCGATGAATTTAAAAATGATGAAAATGAGCAAAAAGTTGCTGAATGTAATAAATTAGTAAAAGATAATGATAACTGCAGCGGTGAAACTAATGCATATATTACTCCAGGTGAGCTCATAAAAGAAACCGAAAATCAAAATCAAAATATGTCGGAAGTAATTGTGACTGAAGAAGCAATGATTTGTGATAAAGACAAACAAGACATTTTCGATGAATTTAAAAATGATGAAAATGAGCAAAAAGTTGCTGAATGTAATAAATTAGTAAAAGATAATGATAACTGCAGCGGTGAAACTAATGCATATATTACTCCAGGTGAGCTCATAAAAGAACCCGAAAATCAAAATCAAAATATGTCGGAAGTAATTGTGACTGAAGAAGCAATGGTTTGTGATGAAAACAAACAAGACATTTTCGATGAATTTAAAAATAATGCTACTGCTCTAGAAGACGGTACCAATGAAGACAAAAAAGAAATTTTCGATGAATTTAAAATTAATGCTACTGCTCCAGAAGACGGTACCAATGAAGACAAAGAAGAAATTTTTGATGAATGTAAAAATAATGCTACTGCTCCAGAAGATGGTACCAATGAAGACAAAAAAGAAATTTTTGATGAAATTAAAAATGTTGCTACTGCTCTAGAAGATGGTACTATTGATTGCAAAAATACATTGAAAAATGAAATTGTTGATGAAAATGAGAAAGATGCCTTAGAGAATATTAAGCAAGGAGATGTGGAGATTGAATTTGCCGAAAGCCGCGGATATCACATTGAAGAAGGAAGCAGCGCTTCTTCTTCACTCGGCGAATACTTCAAAGGTTTCAAGGAACAAAACACAAAGCACAGCTTTGAAGAAGACTCTAGAGAATCATTTATGGGTTTCGCTGAAAGGAACGCTGAAAATAACACTTCCAATGGACAACCCCTCAATGAACCCGATGAAAGTTCGGATGTAATGGATACTTTGGATATTATTTCTACAAGTTCTTCTAAAATACTGAATTCAAATGAATTGAATAATGACAAAAACAAAAGCGACAGTGTATCATTCGAACTAAATGAGTTGGAAGCTTTAAAAAAAGAATTAATACAAAATGATTATAATATGCAGCAAGCAATTAACGAACAACAATTCGGTGAACAAAGCCAAAACTTAAGTGAAAACGGGCCAAATATAACAACTAATGACGTAGAGCACATAAAACAAATGCTGGAAAGTGATGATGAATTACCCGAAGAAAACAATGGCTGCATCGTTGAGAGAGTAGTCAAACACAACATAATGGTAACAAATGATAAAAAAGATATTAACACAATACTAACAAAAACGATTATTATACCAAAGTTAAGTGACCTTTCTAGGGATGCCTTAAATAGTTCCTCAGAGTTTTATAGCTTTTCCAACATTAGTCCTACGCAGTCCCCAAAGTTAAGTGACCTTTCTGGGGATGCCTTAAATAGTTCCTCAGAGTTTTATAACTTTTCCAACATTAGTCCTATGCAGTCCCCGACTAGCCATGCAGAAGTACTACATGAAATGACCGTTGAAGAAGCGTTAGCTGAAATGTATCGTCAAGCGGGAGTATTGACCGATTCCGATGAAGCGACTAGTGTTAAAAACGTTTTCGATTTTGTCGATGGCGATGATGGAGGTAATGATGATGATTATAACCAAACTAACAACACCCATAATACGCAAGATATATTTCTAGTAAATGTACAAGAAATTTTAAACAGTGATACCAATCTTTATATAGTACAATGTGATATGAATGAAAATATTTTGGCAGTAGTCGATGAACCTACGAATGATAGAGAGTATTCTAGCGTTGATTTAGAGCGCGTAAGTACTCTGCAATTGATTGAAACACCAAACACCAATGGTAGTTGTAGTACAGCCGAAGATACCCCAATGCCAGAAACTAGCGCTAGCGCTATGCGTCGCAAGCGCCCAGCATATGATATTAATGATATTAATTTAATACCACTTCTCACCGAACCTGATCAGGACGTATCAATGATACATCACGAAGAGATAGTACCTGATAATTTTAAACAATTTTTACGTGAAGAATTTTTCAAGTACTTACATGAGAAATACGTGCAGAGGAATATACCACGATTTTATCATGCTAATCGTATTTTGAAGAAGTATAAAAAATTTATTTACAAGAAAAAAAATGGTCGCCCAACAGCTACCCCTAAATCAAAGTTATTGTAATAACAGCAACAAATCTGATGAATATCGTTTTGAAAGGAAACAATTTTTTTATAGAAAAATCATGGGCACTGGCAGGTATATAATACTGATCTCTTAAATGTTTTGGACTTTAACTCAAGGTTTGAATTCTGCAGTTTTTATACCCTGCACCACTTATCCCAAAGGGTACATACATTTCATTTTGTAACTCCACAAAACTGAATCGATTTAGGCTTGTCCGTCATGGTATAATATAATATAATAATTGCAATTCTTAATATATTTTGGCAAAATTTGTTGAAAAATAGTTAATTAGCTGCATATTTGGCTGGGCCAAATTTTTATTCGATCCCCCTTTCCGTATAATTATATTTCACTTCAGTGACTTATATGGCAGCGTTTCGCGTTTACTGTTACAACTAAATTAATTATAGTATAATATAAGAAGCTAAGTGGTGTAGGGTATGAAATGGTCGGACTTGACTGACTATAACATTTTCACTTGTTTTCTTATAAAAAAAACCTCTATAAACCTATGGACATACGGATATTATTCGATTTTTAATTGTTGTAAGGTCTCTGAAAATGGCTTTTTAATTTTCTAAATTGGACAGTGACGTATTTAGATACTTTGGGGGGTCCTAAGCAGAAACTTTTTGTAAACACTTTTATACAATTTCTGAACAGCTAAACATTGCAAAGATCCCCGTATTCACTGAGGTAATAATAATTTTAATAATAATAATAATAATAAATGCAGAACGATGGATATTTCTTTAGAAGAGAACACTTTTTATAGTTATCTGTTGCAGAGTATTTATTGAGCTCTTCATTTTTAAAGAGTCAAATATGTTATATATATACATACATAAATATCTATCTAGTGCATGTGTAAGTGTGTCATTATTCATATCGTAATGACAAAATATAATTGTATTGTAATTTGGTTTCAAATTATACATTTACATACATTTGTATTGTATTTAATATTTTTTCCATTTATTCCACACTGCATATGTATTGCAGTCAGACAGAGAGAGAGAGAGAGAGAAAAATGTCAACACCTTAAGTGCTTTAAATGTTATTTTGTTAAAAAAAAAAAAAAAAAAAAAAAAAAAAAAAAAAAAAAAAAAAAAAAATCAATAATATATACATAACATATATATATATATATACATACACACACACATATATATATATATATATATATATATATATATATAAATACTATAGACAAATCCAATAGAAAATTTTTAACATTATACAATACATACATAAATTAAAGCTATACATACCGTATCTATAAACAAATAAACAAACGCGTCAAAGAGAGAAATATTTATATACATACCTTAATAATGAACTGTACACATGTTTTAGTAAATGTGTTGCTCACACTTTACAAGTATTAAATGTTCCACTAAAACGAATAAATATATTGATGTTTGTTATATCCAAAAAAAAAAAAAAAAAAAAAAAACATGTTTGAAATTTTAAAAAAACGCATATATCAGATTGACCACAAAATTTTTCATAAAAAAATTAAAAGCAAAGCAAAAATATAATAATAATAATAATAATAATAATAATAATGTAATAACGTCCTGGTAGCATGTTTAGAGATATTGTCATAAATATTAAAATGTTTATCTGGCAGATTATAATAATGTCAACGTACACATAGATAATGTGCAAATCAGGCATGAGCAACACGCGGCCTGCACGCTCTAACGCCATGGTTCCAACTAGACTTCCTTTTTACACCCTACACATAATATATTGGTATTGAAAGTTGAATATGTCATTTGCATAACAAAGTAGATGTCATAGACTTTTTTTTCTTTGCAAAAGCCAAATCTTCATATTCAGGCTTTTGAGATATTGAGCTGAAATTTTCTATAGTTTCTGTGCAAATTAAACGAAAACGGTTAAGAGTTACGCCCCCAAAACACTAAGAATAACTTTCGTATCAACATTTTTAGGTTTCTACATTAAAATTGAGAAAAATTGCACAAAAGGCACGCCCACAATCTCTTCTATTTGACACAAAAGTTGAACTATAATGTTGAAATTTAATACAAATTTTAGTTTTTTTTTTTCTCACCCTAAAAAATGCCCTCAAGAAACACGTCCACAATTTGTAAATACCAAATTAGGCCATACTGTAAAAATAGGTAAAGTTACAATAAATACCACACCTATAATATACTTACAAATGTGTACGGTATTTAAAATTTGTTACAAGTCCACTTGTTACACTTGACTAAAATTAAAACCAATTGTTGAAAAAAAAAAGAAGAAAACATAATTAAGCACAGCGCGACGTGTGTCAACAGTTATAATAGAAACGTGTCCCCGACAGAAGACAAAAGTATGAAAAGATTAAAAGAAAAAAAAAACTGCCAAATTTGAAATGATATCTCAATTTTGTGGGCTCAGGAGGAGGCTTAAAAAAAAAAGAAAAAGGAAAATAACTAAATTTGACTTTAACCAAATATTAAATACCCTGCACAAACAGTGGTTGTGGCAGGTATATGGTACTGCCCTAATAGATTAGAAATATCTGTACAAAAATGTGCAAATGCCTACAACAAACAGACAGACAGACCGACCGACACAAAAATATACATGTCTAGATCAACTGAATTTTTTTTATGATTTTTAGGGTGTTTGATGTCTCTTTCTGCGTGTTGCAAATAGACAAATGACAAATTGACTTCACATTTTAGATTGGGTTAAATCTTCAATACCCTCTACATCTATATAGAAAATATGGGCGTGATAGGTGCCACCTTACTTCCTCTATTAGTATTTGTATTAGATAATAACTTACAAATAAGATTTATTGTAAAAAATGGGTGTAACCATGTGCATTTTTTGTCACATTTATAAATGCATCAATTTTTGGATAGATTTATATCGATTGTGGGCGTGACACTTGACTAATATCATTCAATTATACTATACATTTATAGTAAAGGCAGAAACTAGAAATTTAAGTATAAAATTTCAGCACACAATCTGAAAATTTACAACCCTCAAAGTGCCTAGAATATACAGTGGCGAACAAGGCGAATAAGTCTGGAACGATGATGCATATTTAACTATTGATCAAGAATGTATATATATTTATAGATTGTATTCTTGCTCGATATAAAGAATATGAAAAGTTGCTCATGCCTGATATGAAAAGTGTACAAAATATAGTTTCACCCACCCATCGTTCTACTACAACCTGTTCCTTTTAGCTTTATATTTAATATAAACATTATTGTAATAATCAATAATATAAGTTAATGCATTTTTCCCGTTAATATTAATTCAAACAATTCTGTAAATCACTCAGAAATTACAAAACTTGAGTTGGTTACAATAATATGTTATAATAATACAACATGTATAGACGTTTGGTATTCAGTTTAAATTATTTACATACTTACGTTTAATTATAACATATAGAAATATATGACATTGTACTGTACTTTTCATCTTCATAAATGAATGGATTTATATATATAATACAATATACGGAGTGCGTACGGTAGTTGTGGACAAAATTAATTTGTTTATATTGTTTGTTATATTTCTATGAAATTTTTATATGACATTAATTAACTACTGGACTATATAATTATATAATTAAATCTTTATTGGCGGCAATAACGGAATCTATCTGGGGTCGAAAACGATTGCATGCCTGAATCAAATGCTTTTCATTCATTTTGATCATTACTGTTATTATGGCATCCTTCAGTGATGAAATGGTATTATGAGAATTTTTATTGGTCTACCGCCTAACCTAAGCCCTATACGTAAAAATGAAATGCGCATTTAGCGACGCTAACTGCACGACTCGTCACATCATGCGTTTTTATAGTCCACCATTGGTGATCGGACAAGAAAATAAAACAAAAAACCAAATTGTTTTTCAGAAATGACATTCACATAAATGAGTGTCCTCAACTAGCGTACACACCCTGTATTGTACAATATAATTAGATGCAAAGGTTCAACTACGTAAGTTAGAGAGGTTGCGGGTTTCATATTCTTTACAAATTATACAAACAAACAAACAAAAAAAAGTATCAAAAATTGTTTAATAAAAAAATTATATTAAATGTATTTTAGTGTATGTGTGTATACAAATAATAAACTAGTGTGTATGCATTGTAGATATATATGCATTCATTTCATTTCAAATCAATGCCAAACTAAACAATTTATATAAAATTTTTCTTTTTTTTTTTTTTTTTGGCGATTTATAAAAACGAAAATGGATTCTATTCACACTGCATACATACCATATATGATTTGTGCTCAATGTATTTTAACCATAATACCAATGTGTGAAGATCCCTTTTCGAGTAACAATAATTGCAAATGTTAATCAAATCATTCCTCCTATACCTTCCACCTTTTCTCTGTTATTGTTCAAAGCACCTTTTACCACACCTTTGTACATTAGAAAAAAAGGTTAACAACCTGACAAAAGATGTAGAGAAAATATTTAGAAAAAATATAGTATCTTATAGAATAATACGTGATGCTTATTGTTAATATTTGTGCAAAAAAAAAAAAAAAAAAAAAATTTGTAATACATTCCAAAGCTATCAAACCACGCTGTTTTTAAATTAAGTCAACAAAACTAATTTAATTATTGTTAATTATTTTTATTGTAGTATAGCAAATTGTTTCTGTTCTACTGCTATATTCTCGTCAAATTATTTATTTTTTATGCAAGACAAACAAAAACACTTAACAAAAGCAAAAGACATACATCTATAGCCACCACCTTGACATTGAAATTACAATACAATACAAAACATTACTAATGCCGAAACGTTGTTGGCAGTGCCCGGTCTCACATTTAGAATAAAATATTGATAAGCTTGAAAATGATTTCTGCTTGTCCTTCTGAATCTGAAATGGAAAAAATCTATATATAAATGACAGAATGACCCATCAAGTAGCTGCAGTAGCAGTTTGATTGCAAAAAGAACAAGTTCATAAAGTAAAAATATTAATGTTGGTCCTACCGGACCAACCTGAATACCCTACGCCACTTGGCTCCATAATAATTAGTTGAATTGTGTCGGTATAAGATGGCAGGGGGGTGTATACTAAGTTTGTCATTCTATTTGTAAATCACAGATAGAGGCGCTAGAGACTTTACAAAATATATAATCTCAAAAACTGAGTCGATCTGGATATGTAAGTTTGCGTATGGAATTCTCGCCAAACCCTAAAGAGCTTAAGAGCCACGCCCATAATTTATTTACCACAAAAGTTGAACGGTATATATATTCATAATAACCCAATCCATCGATGTGCCAAAGATTGTTGTGGTTGCATTACAGATACGCCCATAATTTAAAAAAAATCTTTTAAAACGTAAAAGTCGCCTCCTATATAATACATATACTATGAGAGTGCGTAATCATGTACCTGCTACGCCCTATGTTTTTGCATATATCATAGATATGGAACATATTTAAAATTCAGTTTAAAATCACTTTGTAAAAAGAAAAGAAAAAGGTTCTAAAAGTGCTCCCATCGAGTTCAAATTTCAACGATTCTTCACATAGTTTTATTAAAAGAATTTCAAAAACGAAAAGTTTTCATCACATAAAGAGTTATTTTATAATATGTGACGTTTTGTGGCGAAAGATCCTAAAAATGGACCGATGAAAACCATTACTTCAAAAAAACACCCCCATGCTAAATTTCATAATAACATATAACCTGAACGGACAGACAGACATGGTTAAATCGATTTAAATTTTGATTTTGTTCACGACAACGTGAGCGTGAGAGTTACTTTATTACGCCGCTTAATAGTGTATACAATACGGATCGAACTGTACGCCAATTAAGGTTCTTTATAAATTATCTTATACGATAACTTCCAATTTTTCGCTGTTTCAACTAATAATGTAAAAATATCGCCACAACATTTCATATCAATGTCTCAACATTTACGCGACCAGCAAATATTACCAAGAATAGACCGACTTGCGGTCATCGACTCAGATTTTGATAAATAAAAATGATAGTCATTTACTGTTGTATGTAAAATTGGTTAAAATGGACCCCAATGAAGACTTATTCAATTTTAAACGGCAAATAATACACCCACCTTCAATTATAACGATCGAATCAGAATCAAAATCTGAATTGATTTAATCATGTACGTCTGTCTGTCCATGTAAATCCCTATACCCAAGCTATAGGTCGCATTTATTGCGATATTTCAATACAACTTGATACAAGGACATGTATTGTCCCGAAGAGAAATTCTATTGAAAATGAATCGAATCGGATCATTTTTAGAAACCCTTCCCATATGAGGTCCTATTATAAACAAAGTCTTTATGTTGCAAAAAATCGCAATTCTTAATATTTTTGGATGAAATTTGGTGAAGAATAGTTAATTAGCTAAATAATTGGCTGTGCCAAATTTGGATCCAAGCGGACCATTGTTTCAACTTCTTCCCATACAGTAATAGTTCACGAAGTAAATTATATGGTTGAGCCGCGCGTTTACAGATCCAACTAAAGTAATTGTAGCATAATTTAAGGAGCTAAGTGGTGTAGGGTATTAAATGGCCGGGCTTCACCGACCACATTTCATTTTCACTTGGTTTTTTTTTTTTTTATATTTAGATTATGTTATTATTATTAAAGCAAATATAAAATTAGAATTACACTTAAACACATTTGCAAATACTGTACGATTACGCCTCAACTTCACGATAAGGGGAAGGTGGTGGATACCGAAGATTTGGCACAAGTCAAATTTAGCTTTTTTTTTTTTTTTACCTGTTTTATCATCGCGTTTAACCAAAACAAAAAGTAAAAGAAACCGGATTTATAATACATAGAATCAAGATACATGCATCATTTGTATATGTAGGTACTATATGTATATGTATGTTAAAATATCAATAAATAAAGTACCATTTCTAAAAATGTTCAATATTTTCAAAGGAACGAAATTTATTACGCGTTTTTTTTTATGATCATTTAACGCTGTGAACACCGAATGTCATAGCTGAGTGCATCTTTGCAGGTGCATTGAGGTTTAAATTTTCATTTTCATTACTACGAGTAGTAACTCACCAACAGCGGGCACAGAAACTTTGATGAAGCAGTCGGCATAAATGCCATGGGGAGATGTTATGCTATGAGAGAAAATGCTGGTTCTTCTTGCAAATGAGAGATTTTTATTTAATATTGAAAAAATTTCATTTTGAAAAATAGAAAAATTTCCTTTTTCGAGCAATTCATTGATGGTCCTTTGCAACTCGCCCAAAATACTTTGTGGATTTAGATTGTATCCTAAATTTTAGGGAGTATTAACACCTTTTAATTAAAAGTGTAAAGCATTGAATTCGAATGGTATAGAATAGAAGTAGAAGGGGCTGAATAAAAAACCTTATATTAGTACGTGTACGTGGATCGATTATTATTGTTTTTTTTCTTTTTTATTTTTAAATATATAGATAACACATTTCATAAATAAGTTTAACGCAAAGTTCAGGGGTGCTTCGTTTATAACAGCAATGCCCATAGATAGGTTGTTGGTAAAAACTATTGATGATTTTAGAAAAACGTTGTAGCTACCCTCCTACGTATTATGATCTTGCTGAGTTCAAAATTCCTATGATTTTCGTCAGTGTTTAGCATTCACTTTTCGTGCAATTTGTGCTTACCTTATTCATGTACAGTTGAGAGAAAAAAAGCTAAGGGTCCTTCAATCAGTCCAGCCTTTTCATTTATGTATAAAATGTTCAATTATAGAGTATTTATTGATACATATCGTGGCGGGTTCATTGGTACGCGGACAAAGTGATCACGGGGCGTCCCGCTATTTCTAGATATTTCAAAATTGCAAAAAAATCTATTCTCTTAAGCTAATGGGCCCCAACAACTCTTCATCTTTACTGTAAACACAAAAAAGGCTTTAGTGTCCTCTAGAGATCTAAAACGAAGATTTTTTTTTTTTTTTAACAATTTTGTGATTGTGTATCAAATATATTTTCTTCTTTTGACACAAACTTAATTTCTACTACATACTTAATAATTTATAATCAGACTATATGAATAACCTGTCTAACTACTTGGTATGCGATGAAGTCGAGTTTGGGGAATGAGTAACGTGCAAAAATGTAATAAATGCTTGCTTGAAAAATAAAATTGATTGCGTAATTCATTGCGAACGCTATTCGTATTTCTCGAAGAAACGTTTCTTCAAGTCTGGCGGATACGTTACGTATATGTAGTGCTCATTTTGGCCGACCTCGTTCTGTATGATCTCGTTTATGGAGGCCGATGTTCGTAATGATTGTTGGGAACCGCTGACATAACGTTGACGTGCCTCCAGTGGACGCGGCATTGTATTAAAGTGCTTACCACCGCTACCACCGGGACCACTGATACCGATTTCGGCATCGCAACGCGGCGGGGCAACGGGATGGTTTGCGGCTGTAAAAGCCGCATTTGGTCCAATATTTGTACCACTATTTATACTATTCACAGCAGTTGTGGCTACGGGTCTACTACTTATATAGTCGTGTCGGTCTAAAATGTCCTGTTGGTACACCATACCGGAGGTCGGTGGGTGACGCAGTGGTGTCTGTCCAGGGCCTACCAACATTGGCATCGTAATCGTGGGCGTACCCGGCGGATGCGGATCGCCTGTGTATCGTCGCGGACTGTGGCGATAATCGTATAGCACTGGTTCGGGGTACAAATCGTGAGACGTGACGGGTGCCTGTTGCTGTTGCTGTTGGTGCTGCTGCTGCTGCTGCTGTTGATGCTGTTGTTGTTGCTGCCGGTAAAAGTATTGAATGCTCTCGGGAGGTGTGTCGTTGATCACTCCATGATGAATTCCGGTAGTGGGATACTCTTGATAATGGTATTGCTCCTGAGGGTGCAGTATAGCCGGCCCTGCCCCTGCTACTGACGGATGGTGATGGCGATGAAGTGGTTGAATATTCTCGTAACCGTGATTTGCATTGTTTACGGTTGTCTCTTCGGAGGAGCTGTAACAGATAACTTGGGTTTGATTAAAATTTTCTCCCTTGAATTTCTTTTCACATGTGATTCTCATCCAATGTACAACTTACTCAAACAATATCCAAATGATGTAATAACAAAAGCAAATTCCGGTTGATAGTACAAAGGTTAAAATCAATATCAGGCCCCAGGGAAAGGCACGTGGTTCTAATGGGCCATCCTCCCAATACCGTTCACAGGTCAAATACCAACATACAGCCTTGTTCATTTCCTCTATTAAAGAATTTCACGAAACGAATTAAAAATTTTTTAACAAAAATACTTCCTTCCTCCTTACCTTCCATTTCCTGGAAAGCTTGATCCGTCATTTGCAAGATAAGTCCACCGATGCAACTTCTCACCAAATGTTCACATTTCGCTTTCAATTTGTTTATCTCTTCCGTGTTGCAATTGGCTTTCACTTTGTGCATAATACTATCCTCCTCACTGACACTTTCATTGCTTTTCGTCTCTTCCACGGTCTCGGAGGAAATGTTGTGGCTTTCATTTTGACCCTTATTGTGAATAGAATTATTTGGTGATTCGGAAAGGTTATTTTGTATGTTTTTTGCTGTTACTGTTCCATAACTATGACTCGACGTCGACGAGCTGGCCGTATTATCAGCTGTATGGTAATGTCTGTACTTCGGATTGCTATCATATTTAAATGAATTTTCATTGATTTCGTTATCTAAAGATTTAGTAAGATATTCTGAAACGGTATTCTGGAAAAGATTTAAAAAAAGATGTCTTGTATTTACCAGTCTGTGCATATAGATGTTGGCCAATTTGCTCCTGGCGTATTTGACGATTTTGTACTTTGCCTGCTCCAATTGCGGAAGTTCTACACAATATAAAATTTTTAATGCACATTTTCTACAATCTTTAGAAACTCAATTTAAATTACAAATGCCAAAATTTTCGTAGAGTCTAATTATACCCTACACCACTGGTGTTTAATACCAATCGGCTCTGTATCAAAATCTGACTCTATTTAACCATGTGCGTCAATCTATCCTACCTACGACTCTCAATTTTTAAAACTAGTTTTTGCATGCAGATCACTATTTAAAATGGGCGAAATCGGTCAAGAGTCACGCCCACATTCGACAAAAATCTACTTATCTGCCACAAAAATTAATTGATTGAATTGAGTTAAAAAAGCTTCATAATTGAATCCGAACGAACCATTTTTAGAACCCCTTGTCATATAAGACTTCTTCACAAAGTAATTTCCAATAACCATGACTCACATTTACTAATCCAACTTAATTAATAATAGTCTAAATTATGGAATAAAGTTGCGGACAATAAGAGGACCGCCTTTAATATCACAACTGGATTTAAACTTACCTTAGTGGTAATAAACTTAAATAGGCGACATTTGCTTTAGCCAGTGCTGAATTTTGTCCAAATGAATCACCCCAGACCTCAATATCGGTGCTAACTTGTTGATCGCCAATTTTTAAACTGGACGATTCCTCCGTTTGGAACACTTCGCAACGCATAATATCACAATAGTCAGCCAGGCATACAGCATCTTCAGCCTGTTAAATGTATACTAGTACATATGTCATAAAAAAAAACTGATCGAGCTGTGCGTGAACCTTATTTATGGTGAATTTGTGCCTTGTCTCAAAATGAAGATCGAGAAATTTTTCCTGATAGAAGCTTTTGCCACATAAACGACATGTCCATTGAGTTGGTCGATCACGTTTCTTGGCATCCTGTCGTGGTGCAAATGAATCCCGCGTAGGATGTAAAGGACATTCTAACGGAAGCTTAACCTGATAACATAACATAAGGTGATTATAAAATTAAACGGCAATGAAGTATTTTATTTATATGCTAACCTGATATTTATCCAATATTGGCGTCCATTTGGAGCGAACTATTTTACGTACCAACCGGGCGTTATCTCTGGAGCACAAAAATTTCAGAATCGGAGTATAAGGCCATGGTATAAGCAGCAAGCAGTAGATTAATAAAATCTACAATAGACGAAGGCTTGATTGTACTGTTCGCAGTTAATAAAAGTAATAAAGAATAAATGGTTGGGTTAGAGTCGTTCATTTACTACCCTACACCACCTACAGCAGCGCGTTCCAACCATTTCATATGACAATTCAAAGCTCAACACATCTCTCATTCATTCTGTAATGTTCTTCTTTAGCACCTACATGTTAGTCCTGTGGACTCGGGCACTTTTTCAATAAGGACATAACAATTTTGTATTAATATAATTGATTGGAATAATTGAGATATTAGCCTGAAATTTATACAAAGACCAGTTTACATGTTACACTCCTATGACCACAACGAGAACATTTGCAGAGACGAATCTTCTATGAAAAAATTTCATCCAATAACACCACCGGCATGAAATTCACACCACACAGTCCCTTTTTGTGTAAACTACTCCAGTATAAAAATGTTAATCTTGACTGACGTTGTGACGCTGACAGATCATGAAAAACGCTAAAGGTTGCGTTCGTATTAAAATAGAAAATTGTTATGTCCCTGTTGAAAAATCTGTTATATATATATGTCATATAACGGTATAATGCCAGAACTTCTCATCAATAATTATCATATGGTTGCAAACATAACTTAACGAATAGAATGTGAAACATATTTTCCGTTTTCCCTTTTTCTTTAATTGAATTTTCCACTGAGTGAAAAGTACACATACACACACATGCACACACACACATATTTAGCACACAACTAGCAGTAAGCAGTAAGTGGAACACGGAAAAACAATGAAATGTAGAGCATAATTTTGGGGGAAAAAATCAATAACATCATGTTTGCTGTGCATTTTATACAGGGCGTGCTAATCGCACAACCTCAGAGACAAATAAAAATTTTAAGCTTTTTTACACAATTCACACGCTCACCTCTAAGTTAATAATTTTAGAACCCATACATAATAATTTTTAACGCAAATGATATTTTCAATACAGTGAATTTCTTTAAACGGTTGTCGACAAACACGTTGAACTACAGAAAAATAATAAAAACCTTTTAAGTTTAATTATTTGTATTCCAATCGAATATCCTTTTAAATTTTTGATTATTATACAGGTAAAAAGTTTCTATAAAAATTATCAATTTTTCATTTTTTCATTTTTCAATTTTTTTCAAATATAAACTTGTTCCGGAATGGTTGACTGTTGAACGTCTACAACTGTAAAAATTCCTTTAATATCTGAGGAGAACTTCGACATATATTTACGAATTGTGCACATAAAAATAAATGCACGATAAATGGATAACAAGCGTATTTTCGTACATTTGTATCCCATTCAAAAAAAAAAAAAAAAGCTATACATAAGGATATATAAGAGAGAGAAAGAGAAATGAAGAAAAAATTCTCTTTCAAAGAACAGTTAGGTTAGGCAGCAAAAGTAAAGAGACCCTGACGGCTAGCAGTACGTTTTAAAAAGGTGGCAGTTGTCGAATAATTTAGTGACACCTTAATAGACTGAATTGTAAAGATTCCTTCAGTTACATCAGCACTATACATTAAAAGTTTATAAATGCCAAAACAATAATATCAATTCCACAAGCAATAAATGTCCTTGATTTGTTTATTATATTATTTGTTTATTTAGCATCAAAATCTGAATTGATTTAATCATGTCCCTCATGATCATCCGCTTACAACACGTTGAAGGAAAGCTTGTGGAGACCCCACAAACCATATATATTCTTAATCAGCATGAAAAGTGAAGTGATTCATACGGCAATGCCTTGCGTTTATTGAAACAAGAAATTGAGTAATTGTAGCATAATTTGAGGGACTAGGTATTAAATAACACGATCGTTAATTTTAATCTAAAATTTTGTATAGACACTTTGTGCATACAGGTTACTATTTAAGTTGGGCAATCGATTGAGCGCCACATCAATCACAATCAAGAAAAATCCTTTTTATCTGCCATAAAAACTTAGTAATACAGTTGCAATTTTGTACACATATTTGTAAATAATCCTTTCGTCCATGTGCCAAAATTGTGCATGGTCGGATAACCGACAGGTCCACAATTTACAAAAAACCGTACCCAGCATAAAACTCGACTTGATACGTCCTTAGCTAACTGGCTGCCCCCCTACGAGAATTACCCTTATTTTTAAAACAATCGAATGCTCTAGGTCCACGATCGTTATTTACAGCATAAACTGCACCTAAAGTTTTTCAAATATTTATGTAGTCCATTTTTAGGCAATTTTGAATTATTGTTTTTATTAAAACAAATTTATATTTATAACGTTTTTGATTTTGGAATTAACATTGCAGTAGCACTTGAGTACAACAAATAAATTGAACCCGCCCATCTAAATTGGTTAAACTATCAGCTCCGGAATATATTGGCGTTCGTCGTATTCAGTTTAAGGATGATTACTTCCTGACAAACAGGCAGCACATGTAAAAGTAACGACATCCGTATCCGTTATAATAACAGAACGTAGGTTTGCATTACGCATTCCGGGCTGTAAACTAAATATATATATTAATTAGTGTCGCCAATTATTGAATTTAAATTTATAATTAGTTACATTTTGCAACACGAGGATGTAAACACTTGGATGCGTGAACACATCCCTTGGAATTGTTATATCTAAAATTGGATAAATTCTAACAAAATCAATACTTAAGCAGCCAACAAGAATGCCATTTTTATAGGAAATTTCTTGTCCGGAAAACTGCATATTTCAAATATTATTATTAGTTTTGATTATTTAGAATCAAAGAGTATGCCATCGCGGTCAGAATATTTTTAAAGAGTAAGATGTGAATTGTTCTTAATATGATACAAAACTTAGCGATGATAGCTGCAAGAAGTTTCATTTTTTCTCTAGATGATGCAAAAGCAAGCTGTTACTCTTTTTCTGAAAAGAATATAAAAAACAAAAATTATGAAAATAGCAATATATTTACATTCTCAAGACGGCACGAAATCGTGCATTCTATTTTCTCTTAATGTTACAATTTCTGCAATAGCTTTTGTGCATCTCTGCTTTTTGACAATCTTATGTCATTTCTTTACAGTGAATGCTGCCTCATTAAGAGAATATAGAATATAACCAATCAACGTAAAACACGATTTTTTGCGCTTGCATTAACCATTAAAATCTTCATAAATGATAATAAATTTTAAATAAAATAATACTTAAAAATAATTTTCTCCCGTGACGACTGCAAACGTTCTTTTTTAAAAAACTATATTGACAAATATGAAATTATTACGCACGGTATTTGTGATTCAAATTTTAATATGTCTACTTGAGTCTACAGTAGCCGGTAGAGATTTTTATAAAATACTTAAAATTCATAAAACAGCCACAGTGAACGAAATTAAAAGAGCATACAGAGCGTTAGCCAAAGAACTCCATCCGGATAAAAATAAAAATGACCCAGATGCACAGGTAAAATTTCAGGATTTGGGGGCAGCTTATGAAGTCCTCGTGGATGAACAGAAACGAAAAACGTATGATAGATGTGGTGAGGAGTGCCTGAAGAAAGACGGCATGATGGATCATGGTGGTGATCCCTTTGCCAGTTTCTTTGGCGATTTCGGATTTCATTTTGGTGGCGGCGATACTCAACAACATGACACTCCCAAAGGCTCCAATATTGTTATGAACATGTATGTTACGTTAGAGGAATTATATTCTGGGAATTTTGTGGAAATTGTCAGAAATAAGCCGGTATTGAAGCCGTCTGCGGGTACACGTAAATGTAATTGTCGTCAGGAAATGGTTACACGCAATTTGGGGCCGGGTCGTTTTCAAATGATTCAACAAAATGTCTGCGACGAATGTCCCAACGTTAAATTTGTGAATGAGGAGCGTACGCTAGAGGTGGAAATTGAGTCTGGCATGAGGGATGGGCAGGAGACGCGCTTTGTGGCAGAAGGTGAACCCCATATAGATGGTGATCCGGGTGATTTAATTGTAAAAATTTTACAAACGCCACATCCACGTTTTCATCGTAAGGGGGATGATCTTTACACAAACGTCACAATTAGCTTACAGGTATGTAATGATTATAGATAACATACTTGGTCGAGTTGTGTAATTCACTGTTTCTAATTATGAAGAGAGCAGGGAGTATGGTTTCGGTTTCTTTTTTGTTTTATTGTAAATTGTGGGCGTTTCTGTTATCTGAACTTAGGTGGGCAGTTTAAATAAACACCAAAGTAAAAACATCGCAAACTATTGCTACCAGAGCAACCCTATATTCTGATGATAAATGAAATGACAAACCTCTCAAACCTACTAACGTACAAGATATACGAAACTCAGTTGAAATGGAGACCTATGTAGAGTTGGGAGATTATTATACGAAGACATTTGTCAATATGCGAAGGATCATTACAGAATCATTTTTTTTTTATTAAAGGATGCTTTGGTTGGCTTTAATATGGATATACTGCATTTGGATGGACATAAAGTGGCAGTAACACGGGAAAAAATTACTTGGCCTGGAGCACGTATACTGAAGAAGGGTGAAGGTATGCCCAACTATGACAACAATCATATACGCGGAAATTTGTATATAACCTTTGATGTAGAATTTCCAAGGAGAGCTTTAGAGGATACCGAAAAAGAAGGCAAGTACTTAATTTATATTTATTTCTTTTTCATTTTTTATATTTATTGAGGATTTTGTTTTTTAGAAATCAAAAAAATTCTCAATCAAGCGTCTGTGAATCGCTCATATAACGGCCTCTGAGATGGCTGAATGATGTAAATATAATTGTATTTTACTTCAACACTATCCAAGCGCTGCGTCATGATTTATATGAAAATAAAACAATGCTCGAATGACCAACAACATTGGTATTGATGATTTTGAAAAATGAAATATTGAAATTCACAAAATTTTCACTTTTATTTTGCCTTTGGAACAATGCATCTAAAATATATGTATATGAAGTAAAATAAGGTATTTTTTTAGAAAATTTTAATATTTAGTTGTAAAGTTTTAAAATCAATAGCAATAGGGTGCATAATTGCATAATACTAGCCTTAAACCATTCTAAACATGGCATTTACATATATTCTACACTACAACGATGTAGCCGTATTGGTACGACCCTGTATGTATGTAAATCATTCTCCTTATTAAGAATGCTGATTGAGATTCTAAAGATATTGAGAATAAGAAAAATAAAAATTATTTTAGAAGTTAAACCATATCAATGAGTATAATGATTAGAATTTGACATGATGTCTCTCTTCACACTTGTCAACTCTTAAATCCCCGTATTCGTTTCAATTTTTCGTTGCTGTTGTCACGTACATAAAATATTTTGCACTTGCCAATCTGGCAACGCAATATATTATGCTAAAGTGTAATAATACACAAATAAATGAAAAACGTATTCAAATTATATTTAGTTAAATTAAACATTAAATACTATGCAGTAAATGAAAAAGGTACAAAAAATATGGAAAGAAAACAATGGTCCATGCAAGTTTTGGTTAAATCTTAACTATAATAAGAAAAAATTATTGAAAATAAGCTGCAAAAATGACATTTGAGAATTAGCAGTCTATCTCCTCAACTTGTTAAAATACAGTTATGGTATTTGGAATTTAAGGTATTTATACGGGTAAGTTTTTGTTTTTGCAAGTTTTATATAAACAACTTTAAGTATATATAACTTTTTTTAACTATCCGTAGATTATTAGTTAATAAAAATATGTGCATTTTGTTCTCACCTAGTAACCTACAAAACACTCGCTATAATATATATTACGATAATGAATATTTTTGCAATTCTTTACAAACAGATTGTTGATGTACGTGAGTTAATGTCAAATTTAAAAGAAAATTAAGCATATACGTTAATGTTTGTTAACATGGACACAGAACTTTTAAATTGCTTACTAATTGGTATACCCTACGATTTGTTCTTTGTTAATAATTGCCAATACTAAATTACATAAGTCTTATTCCAGGCATATGACTAAGAATTGTTCTTATAATTGATTAAGAAAATGACTCATAAGTAAAAAAAGATAACAAAGAGAGATTTGTTAAAAGAAAAACAACAACTCACACGTACTGTTGTTATTAAAAAGTTACGCTGTACGATTACATTCAGTCGTATATTTCTTCTACACTTAGAACTTTGTATTTATTTTTGTTTGTGTTTTGTACTTGTAGAAATCCAAATGCTAAGTGTTTCATCACCCACCCCTTCAGTCTTCTTTTTTTTCGACTTAATTGGCAAAAACCTGTTAAAATAAAATTCATGTTGAATTGCGAAACCTTACAAAGATTAACAACATTGTATTCCTTGAGGGGCACAATTTCCTTACTTTTACTCTATTATACCCTACACTTAAATATATAGTATTTACACCTGATGTATAAAGTTTGTTTATATATATTTAACTTTATTTTTTAAATCTCTACTCAAATCGATTTAATATTAAGTCCGTCTGTTGAGATATGTTTATAGTAAATGAATTTAATTTCAAATGAAATCATTTAGAATACCTTTAAATGCTTTTACTTCATCTATTATATACGCTGATAAGTTTTATGGTAGGACTATGAACTTTGGACTATGACTTTCTTGGCAGTAAAGAAAATCTAAAAACCAATTTCAGAAGATGACAGTAATGACGAGAACGTTTAAGTTGTCTGTGTTTGAATTTTGCCTTAACTGATTATGATTACCCTAAAATGCTTATGTGGACACACATGTACATAATATATCTTATGATTCAACAAACGTACCGGTTTGCATTGTTCAACTTTAAAAATAAATTAAAAATAAATTATAAGAGAAAGTGTGTTCTATCACCTTGAACTTACTGGAGAAAAATATACTTGCATGCCTATGCCGCTGTTGAAAGTGTTGACAATAAGAAGGATTTGTAACTATTTCGTAACTTAAATAAGTAAATCTATATGCAACTATTTATAATATACGTAATATCATTGCCATTGCTGTTGTTGTTGTGTTATCAACAATACATTTCGTTTTACTTTTATATCGCCACCCAGAACACAATGCAGTTGACTTTCATTTTGTTGAGCAAGCGAACGTTAATGTGAATAAGACGTTACTCTGCTCAAGTTATAGTTTAATACCATTGTAGGTCAATCGCTTATCATAGATTCCTCAAAAAATATCTAAAAAAAACAAAAAAAAAAAAGACGTACGAACTAATTTTGTAAAATTTTGCAATTTCGATTCAAATATAATGGCGACTTCATTTTGAAAAATTTAGGAATATTTTTTTAGAAACATACACGTTTATGATGTTTTGCCAGAGTTGCAGTGTAACACAGCGGAAATGTTGGCTTTACGGTTGGGCCACACTATTCTCCATTGGTGCTATTGTGACATTGTTATTGTGGCCCAAATGGTCAGCACATCTCATGCATAAAGTAAGTAAACCATCACGTCTCATGTCTCCCATTGAGATCGCGTAAATGGAAATATTTTGTTTTAGAGTTTGATAATAGAAGTGGGCACGGATAATTATAAAAATTGGGTGAAAACGCCGATACCGATTTATTTGAAATTCTATTTGTTCAACTGGACGAATCCCCAGAACATCAGTAATCCTCATGTGAAACCGCACTTTGTCGAAATGGGTCCGTATGTATTTTTGGAAGAGCACTCCAAAGAGAATTTAACTTTCCACTCCAATTACACGGTATCCTACTACCAAAGACGCACTTGGCATTATATAGCAAATGCTTCTAATGGGTCGTTGGATGATTTGGTAACAGCACCTCATGTCGTTACAGCGGTAAGTTATTAACTATAAATGTTTCAGTAAAGAGTGATTTTGAGATCCATTTCGTACCATACCAACCATTATACTATATATAAAAATTGTCGTTTTAGACGGTGGCTGATGAAATGCGTCACAAAAACCCCACAATAAAGAAAATCATAAATTTCATGCTGAGGCATGAAGGTGGCAAGTTGTACGTTAGCAAGCCGGTTAGAGAATGGATATTTGATGGCTATCAGGATCGATTAATCGATTTTCTCCGAATGTTTAATACGTCAAAAATCGATATGCCTTACAAACGGTTCGGTTGGATGGTGGATCGCAACAACTCGCTGGAATATGATGGCTTGTTTACAATTCACACGGGGAGGGGCAATATAAACAACTTGGGTATGTTGAATCATTGGAATGGCCGTAGTGTTACAGGTTTCTATCCACCACCTTGCGGAGTTATAAATGGCACAGCGGGTGATTTGTTTCCACCCACTCTTCAATCACAGCAATACTTGACAATATTTGCAAACGATGCTTGCCGTTATTTGAATTTGCAACTTAACGGTTCAATTGAAGTTCTGGGTCTGAAGGCTCTAAAATGGGAGGGCACTGAAGAAACTTTAGACTCGGGCGGAAACTTTCCGAGTCAACAGTGTTTTTGTAACAGTACATTGGAAAAGTGCCCTAAAGCTGGCGTGGTTAACTGTAAAGAATGTCGCAATCACGCACCAATATATGCCTCCTTCCCCCATTTTTTAAGCGCCGATCAATCCTACAAAGATGCCATAACCGGTTTAAATCCAAATCCTCTAAAACACAAATTCGTGTTAGCTGTCGAGCCGACCACTGGCATACCTGTGCAAATTAATGCCCGATTACAAATTAACATGCTGCTCTCTTCCAATCCGGACTTTGAGTAAATGTTTTTTTTATTCAAATTTTGTTTTGATTTAAAATTCTACAATTTTTTTTTTTTTTTTAGCATATATAGCCATGTACAAAATGTTATGATGCCGTTATTTTGGTTTGAACAAACTGCTACATTAAGTAAAGTATTGGCTGATAAAACTAAGGTAATTTTTTATAGCTCGGTTGATTTTGAATTTTTTTCATTTCGAAACTATTAAATGTCTGTCAGGTGAATTTGCAAGTAGAGAATATAATATAATTAATTAATAACATGTTTCAGGTGGCGAGTAACCTTGAGAAGTACGGTCAGTACAGCGGCATTGCTTTACTTTGCCTCGGACTTGCATTATTTATGTTGGGTCTTTATTTAACAATTACCAAAAAATGGACACATGTACCTAAAGATGACGATGATGAAGCTATATTAATTCATAATTCACAAGCAGATGATTTATTGTCTAATCAAACACCAATTAGCTAAATCTATTTTTATATACATATATTTTTATACATTTCAAATGTATTTTAATTCATAAAGTAATAGCTGTTTAGGTATTACATGAATAATACTTAATATTTTATGTTCTATTAGATAAGCAAATGTAAAGTTCTGATTTTTATTTGCAACCTATGTGATAATTTTATTTTTTGTATATAACAATAAAACTTGTACTTCTTATAACATTGAAATTACTTATATTTCACAAAGAGCCAAATGCAGCAGTAGTGTGATGCCACTTAGAAAAAATTAATTTTACGGTAAATTTCCACAATGTAGCAATGCTTCATTAAGGTTTATTTCTAATTTCACTGACTATTCTGCTTTCATATAGATTTTGAAAATAAAATATCATTTGGAAACTATTTTGAATATTCCTTTCTAAAAGAAAATTGAAGCAAATTATAAATTTATAATTTATTGTAAGATATAAAATTTGTGCGACTACACTGAAATAGATATGGCAACTATAAAAAAAACTATACAGCAGCCAACTTAAGACTAATATGTACGTTATTTTCTAATTACTGTAAACGAAAAAGAGTAGTTTCTCATATACAGCTATAAAATAAATAAGCTGCACAAATTTTAGTAAATACAAGTATTGTGAGTTATTTTCGTTAAAATGAAATGTATAAAGATCAAACTTATTTTACACATTGATTAATATAATGGCAAAAGTGATAGTAAAGTGATTATGGTGCAAGTGGGGTTTCACAATTATCAAAGAAAATGTGGAGAATTTCCCCAAAAAAAAAAAGCATTTCCGGGACAATTGGTGAAATATTATATAAGCAGTCGTTTATAAGTTAAATAGACATGAACATGGTGCGAAATATTGGAATGGCCTGGATATTCAACATCCCTCTGTAGGTAAGTGGCAGAAAAAAGCAGTTGGTATAATCCTTAGACAAAATATGTATTAAAAGTCTGTAGATTATAGATCACTTCATAAAAGCGTTTGCAATGCATGAAAAAAATATATGTATTCTGAATTAGCATCGAATCTGCTGTCCGTCTATGTGAGGAAGTTAGTCTGATCGCAAAAATATACAAACTTGGCATAAGCACCAATTTGTATTGGAATTAAAAACTTGTTATTATTTTTTTTTTTAATAAAGTTTTATTTATGAAATTTCTATATTATAAAAATTTGCTTACAATACTAGAAAATATAAAATCAAATAAAACTTAATATGCATGCCATAATGAAAAGGCGATGAAAAAGGTATGTGCCACAATGTTAACAAAGACCAGTAAAAAGGTTTAAAATGACTTGGGCCAAATGTTTGATACCCTCCACATGTATACGTATTTAAATTCGCCTTCCCATACGGACCATTAAAGGTTTTTTTTTAGTTTTCGTTAAACTATTTGGTAAATTGTAGGCGTAACTGTTATGTACAACAGCCAACCTATTTACAACACACAAATGGACATGAAATTTTCAAACAAAGTTTTCAATAAATTTCAATGAAACAACAGACCGACATTATATTTGGATTGGATTACGTATTTTAAGAAGCTTGAATTCTACCTATATGCGTATGCAAGCTTTGGCTTTGTTTTAGGTATAAAAATTGTTTACTTTTGACGACACATCTTTTGTACAGTAATGTGGAGAGTATAAAAATTATTATAAATTTTATACCTAAGAGAGAAAAACAAAAATTTGTGACACTATTGTACTAAAACACTAAAAAAAAAAAAAAAAAGTATGGTTATGTTTATTGCTTTAGGAAACGCTGCGAAAGGGAATGTTGCATTGCTATTGGTTATGGTTAGTTGTAAAGAGAAATAATAAAACAAATATAAATTTTCAATAACACAATCATATACATATACATATAAAGGTATACACAAAATTACTTGTCGTATACATTGTATGATTTTTATAAACATATATTATTAAAAAATAAAAAATATGATATATTTAAAAAAAAAAAATAAAAAAATAAAACACATATCTTATATAGTTCAATGTAACAATGCCTTGTGCTGGGTATGTTGGATGCACTTTTTTTTTTATATATATATATATTTTTTTTATATAATTATGAATTAAAAAAAAATATATATTGTATGTATGTATGTATATGGCAAAAATTGGTTGATATTGTGGTGTATATGAATGTTTTCTTGTCTTTTAATAATAATTTAACTAATTTAACAAATACAAAGCACTCGGTCAACTTAGCTATAGATTTTCCTAAATAAAATCCATGCAAATCTGGTGCATTTGTACTTTTTGTTGAAATATTTTATAGCAAATCATGCGTCGTTAGATGCTCACTTTCTTCATGAATTGAATGCACATTTATTTTAACTTCATTTTAATTTTGTTTTTTTTTTTTATGAAAAGAATATTCGTTTTCTGGGTATGTTTCAAATTGATTTTAGTGATGAGACTGATGCATGCAATTATAGTTTAATGCAAAATACTACCGTTGATATTTTATTTCGCTCAGTGAAAGAGTGTTTATCATTTACAAACAAAAACAAAAACGAAAACAAAAACAAAAAAAAAAAAAGGGGGAAAATTTAAATGCGGACTTTGCATAGTTTTTTTAAATATAACTTGTAAACAATTATATTTATAAATATATATAAAATACGAAAAAAAAATCAATCACAGTTGTTTTGGGCGGAGTTATTAGATTGAAAAAAAAACAAAAACAAAAAAAAAAACAAAAAAAAAAAAAAACAGATAATGGATACTTTGTTGTTTACTAGACAGTTAAGTATGATTTCACAGTGTGGTTTGGAACAGGGAGGCTTAAGAGAGATTTAAAAAAAAACTCTCATCTATCCATTCGACTTGTGTATGACACAAGTTCTCTTACTTTTAAAGTTAATTGCGTTTTTAATTAGATACATAGATATAATCCGTATTTTATACATGAGTATTTTGATTAGTTTTGTGTGCTCCACTGTTCGTTACAATTGTAGTTTTCACATTTCACTCGTAATGTTTGTTTCCTAAAAGTGACTAGAATTAGTTAAGTATTCGGTTTAACTTGAGGTTAGTTATAATTTTTTTAGTGCCTGCTCATCTCCCCTATTTTCTTTTCTTTTCTTTTCTTATATGGAGGGGGGGGGGGGGGGGGGGTCAGTAATATTTTTATATATTCAGGCGTCCTTATGTATAATGTTGGGTTTTTTAATTGTACACGTGTTTTACAATACTTTTCACCTGCATGAGCACAATGGGTTAAGAGCGAAAACGTTAAAGCTTCGCGAGTAGTGAGTTTAAAAAAATATATATCAATCGTTTGGTTATTAATTCCAGTTACAAAACAGAGACCTCGTACCTGAATGAATGTTTAAACATTGCAAACGCTTTCTAAAATCTGCACAAGTACTTTTACACTTTTTCTTTTGTACACTGAAAGCTTAAGTGTCGCATATTTCTCATAGTTCATTTCGGTAAATCAATGGGATTGTGAAATGTGTCTTGTGGGCTGGTTGGAAAGCTTTCACAACATACACAATCCTGCTGACTTTTACTCACAAACTGTAAAAACCAAACTTAAATGAAATTTCTCTAATGGTCAATATGTGATCTCGTAGCACCCTAAAAAATAAATAAATTGTATTGTAATGGACAGTAAAGTTTGAATTTTTATAGATTTGCCAAATCTTTTACGAAATTCTGCCTAATTGTAAGAACTTTAGTTATATTAGAAGTATTGAATCCACCACAAAACGTGAGATTCTTGGCAATGGTTCCGAAAGTTGTTGAAACTTTTTGGAGAGCCTCGTTCGTAAATGATATGTATTTATATAAAACACTCTTTCGACACCAACTGGTTAATGTGTTGGTATTGCAAAATGATTCGGTATAGTATAGATGTCTCTGTTATTATTGAAATCTACCTTTTAAACGAAAACGAATACCTTTCATATGCGCCATTTACAAGTGATTGATTGTGTAATCACCAGATTCCAAAATAAAAGATATAAGTAAATGTAGCACTATGCATGAGAATTATGATTCTTATGATGTTTAAGAATCGCTGGATCCATAACATAATTATTAGCTGCGGCCATTTGCATTGGCAATGGTGGCAATTTATCATTAGGATGGCGATGACTGACAGAAGTTCTGCGTGCTTTACCGTTAACAACACTAGACACGGCAGCTGAAGTTAAGAGTTTACTGTTAATACGTTGAGTTGACGGGGATGTCATCGTTGTCAACGTTGCTGTGGTGCTGTTATTTTCCATTGATGTTAAGCAGTTACTGGTAGTATTAAGCATTTCTGTCGAATTCATTGCATTGTATTGTAATGCATTACTTGTGCTTTTTGTGGTCGCATCTGGTGTGCGCGGATGAACCAACATTTTCGTTTGTTTAAGCAACAAACGATCATTACACAGAGCCGATATTAGTGGCAAGTCTAAATTTTTACTCTTCTCCCTTAGCAACGCTATATCTAATTCGTTCGGTGGTGCAGCGACAGTACTATTCAGGCTAATGTTAGTTGTTGTTGCTGTTGTTGTCGTTGTTGTCGTCATTGTTGTTGTTGATGTTATTATTGTTGTTGTTATATTTTTGAAATTCTGAATGCTTTCATTTGAATCAGTGCCCCTGTATATAGGGTCCATCCGTTGTGCTCCGCTGGAAGTTTTCGTCATATGGGTACAAATCGTTTGATTATCAAGGTATGACTCCTCCAATGCCGGAGGTTTTGGTGATATAATATTTGTGCGTAAATCTGGTATCATTGAAGCCTTGCATTTGCTTGTGCTAGATTGTAAAGGCTTGGTGGGGACTTGAAAGAAAGGGGAAAGAATATCAATAATATTTTTTTTCGTTTTGTGTATGTGTGTATAGGCTTGTGTGCTTACTTGGAGGTGGTTTCTCTGTTGGCGCTGGCATTGGTGCCTTTTTGAGTCTCCTATTCACGTATGGCGGAGGCGGCGGTGGCGGTAGGCGTTTTACCTTTGGTAACAACTCCAATGAGTTCAGAATATTATCGTCGGAACGTGAACGTACATATAGTGGTGTGTTAGGGGGATGAAATATTGTTGATGCAGCTGTTGTCATTGCTGCTGGATGTAGGGGTGGTGGTGGTGCATCATACGATGAGCATAAACTACCAATGGATGGACTGTATATGGACGAGTAAGCGCTGGGCAGTTGAACGTAGGTGTCGGATAAGTTTTGCGTGGAAGCGTAACGGGAGTGAGATGAGAGAGCCAGGGGTAGATATGGCGTACTACGGTAGAGGGCGTGACCTTTATACGTTTCCCATGCTGCCGTTGCGGCAGCATTGTGGTAGGCTGCCAAATAGGGATGATGGTGATGAGATGGTTGACATTGTGCCATTGCGGCTATCATGGAACCTTGCTTTGCATCCAAATACTCCTGTTGGCTAACAGCAGGATCCTGCAGAGGATAAATAACATAATCAACGTCACTGCATAATTGTTGTTGATACAACTCCAACTGTTTGCGTGCTACGTGACTGGGGTAGAGACTATTGAAATGTGTTGGTGGAGGAGGTGGTGGTTGACGCGGAAGACTGGGCGGTGGTGGTGGCAAATATTGCCTTGGTTTAATGACTGGCAACAATACACACGTTGGTGATGCTTTTAATTCCGGTTGCTGTTGGTGTAGGGAGGACATACTTTTGTGCACACCGTGCAAGGTGTACGGTACCATTGGTATTCCGATCGAATTGGGCAAAACGGCGCAAGTAGCTGCTGCACAAGCATGCGCTACAGATGGCGGTTGTTTGCGAATTTTCGGCCCTGTGACCAGATGATGATGATGATGCTGTTTGTAATTTAAAGAGTTTTGTGAGCCACTTGCATAATTGGAATTACTAACGGACTGCTGTGACAAATTGCTGGATAAATGGTGACTACATATTGATGCAGTTAAAGAAGCTGTTGAGGAACAATTTGTAGGTGCCGCAAAACTCGGCTTGGCATTCTCATTAACAAAGCTGGTATGTGCCTTAAGGATATTAATCTGGGGTCTGGTCGTTATAAATCTGGCGGTGACTTCTTCAGCTTTAGGGGAAGTCGTTGATCGCCTTGATATCGAGACTGCATTCAAATATTCCATTTGTCGGAATGATGAGCTTGAAGAAACTGCGGGAATAAGAGACGGATTTCTGCTTTTTTTGATTGATGCTGAATATGGCGGTGGATCTATAACTTGTGTTGCAGAAGACGAGCTCTTGGCAGTTTTTGATGACGTGTCTGGTGGTAGCCTTGTTTCAACTGGCGTTAATGGACTTAGTAGTAATTTGTCTTTGGGAATGGCTGTACTGTTGGCAACCAATGCAGAGTTGAGAGTGGTCTTTACTGGAGGCCCACAAAGTCCTGTTTTACGATGTCTGGCATTGTAGGGTGGAGGGGAACCCAAACGGGGAAACAATGACATATTTTTGCTCTCAATTCGTTTCGGCAATGTTGGTGGATCAGTAGGCAACAAATCATTAATCAAGTCCACGACATGATCTTCGGTTGGAGCGGTATCCCGATGGCCCTGTATATAGGATCCCCCTGTTATCGATAACGGTAGGGTTACGTAATCACAATCGGAATCAAGGGTGCTGGAAACAGTTTTGCGATTTGGATAGATCCCTCGGCCTACAATCAAATCAGTCAGTTCTTCGGCTGTCAGTAAGTTGTGTTTATTTTCTGTGGGATCGCTACCGTCACCACGAAATGATCCACTCGTGCTAACATTTGAATTTAAACGCCGGCGGAACTCATTATTGGCTTCGCTTTCTCGCCTAAAACTTCCTCCACCATCTACAGCATCTTCCAAATGACTCTCATTGTCTTGTAAATGATTGTTGCTAATATCACTTTTCGTGGGTTGAAATATGCCATAATGAGAACTTTTCTCAGACTCTGCAATTTCAGAAGACTGGCACGTCAACTCACTGCTGTTCATTGTATAGACGCCAGAAGTTTCAGTGGGAGCCATCCCACCACCCATGGTGTACACCTCAGTGATACTTTCATTTTCATCATGATGAATTCGCATCAAGTCATCGTCAATACAAGTGGATTCCGCTTCACTTAGCATGGAGTTTTGGGCTGTGTGACTGAAGCCTAATTCCAAGCTAGAAGATGTGGAATTGCGTCGTTGATTATTACAATTACTAGAGGTTATGGCTTTAAGGTTGGATCGTACAGCTAAGGTTGCAAGTGAGCTCAAATTTTCAGATGTTGATGAGGCTACAACTACAGTACTGCAAGTCGAAGAACATTGCGAACCTTTATTGTGTTGGGATGTAGGCGATTCGATCGATGTAGACGATTCAGTATTACATTTAGATGCTGCAGTATTTAAAGAATTACCACTCGTTGAGGAAGAATTACCTGCAGATGACGTGTTGTTTAAATCTGTAGGCGAATCAGGGCGTTCATGAGTAGTAGAACACCGCGTTTCACTTTGCCGTATAGACAGGGCGGCTAAATGTTCTTCCAGATCCTTAAGTGATACTTGACCAACTGAAGAAGTTTGTCTACTTACACTGGGCTGATCAAGCAGGTGCGCCAGAGCCAAACTCTCGGTGGATGGGGCTGCTATAGGAACCGGTGGCGTATTAATCATTATTTCTAATTCATCCTCAGAATGCACCCTATCACTAACTATACCCGACGTAGTATTTGAACTGGTGCTGGATATAACTGAAATTCTCTGATCGCTTTTATTTTTATAAGGCGGCAAGTGCAAACTGCGTGAGTACGCGTAACACGCGTGTAAACAATTGTTTTCGTCCTCCTCACGCTTAATAACTTCTTTTAGGCGTGCTGCTATTTTCATGCTAAATTGGTGGGTATCCCTGCATAAGGTCAAAAGCATTTTATTTTTTTCATCCGACGTAGCAAACAACGTAATTTTATTCTCCCCTGAACGTATTTCGAATTTTTTGCGTTCAAACGATAATTTCGTAATATTGGGCCAGAGGAATGTGATTTGTTGCTGCACACTAGTCGATTCTGTCGTTCCCCCACTACTGGCAAATATTATAATGCCTTTGGCATAAATCACGAACCAAGAGTTGCCAGGTCCGTTTTCATTTTTTGACAAACGCATACGAAACGTATGCGCGTTAATGCACTCGTGCATCATGCATGCCTGTTGGATGTAATGTAGCTCTGCATCGCTAACGGACATGCCGCGATTCTCTCTATGGCAAGCTCTTAGGGTGCTTGCGGCCCGTGCTGTCCTTAGATGAGGCGGCAAGTAATCCTCCAAACGAAAGTAATCGGGCCGACTGCTTGCATTCGTAGATGTGGAAGCATTGGTGGAAGCGCTGCTGGGACCGCGGCTTATGGATGATGTCGAAGATGCTGGCGATAGAGGCACCACTGAATATAAACTGCGTTTTAGGACTTTATGGGCAGCAGTCCTACTTCCTTCACTAACCATATCAGATGCATTACTACCTTGATGGGCGCTTGAAACGTAACTAGATAAACGCAATATACGCTCATGTACCATATTCGTTCCTTTATTAATCTTTGGCAAAGTTGTTGTTGCGGTTGTGACTTGCTTGGGAGGAGGCATGGCTTTCGCATGAAATGCATGTTCTGCACTCTTGTTACTGATATTTTGAACTTTACCATCACAACTGATTTTCGCCGCTATAGAATTCCTTTCCACACCGCCATATGGTATCGACACATCACCCAAATCCGCCTGTAATGCTAAACCAGCTAGGAAAATCATAGATTGCTCGGAATAATCGCATAGTATATCCCGATGCAAGGCATTGTATTTTAGTTGTAAATAGTAGTTATGTCTGGTGGTTTCATCTTTTAACAATAACGGGCTTTCGATGTAAAATTGCACACGAAAATATAACTCCAAGAGTGGTCTTCCATTCGCGTCCAGACCCTGCCAAGACAGAGAGAGCTGATAATTGCGGACGATATGTTACATGAAATTAATATAAAAGAAAATTACGTGTGTGTGCGATGATCGCCAACTTTTCGGGCCGTATTTTGAAAGCTTGCTTTCCGGATCCGCAAATAAATACTCGCCATCTGTAAAAATAGATGAAATAAAACATTATCACAGCATTCGCATACGATTCATTTTAAATGGGATATAAGGAAATAATTAAAATTGGCAATACGGCAAATGCCATACACACGCTTAATTGTACCAATCGATTTAGCATCAAAATCTGAATCGATTTAATCATGTCCGTCTGTCTGTCCATGTAAATCCCTATACCCAAGCTATAGGTCGCATTTATTGCGATATTTCAATACAACTTGGTACAAGGACATGTATTGTCCCAAAGAGAAATTCCATTGAAAATGAAACGAATCGGATCATTTTTAGAAACCCTTCCCATATGAGGTCCTATTATAAACAAAGTCTTTATATGGCAAAAAATCGCAATTCATAAAAATTGTGGACGAAAGTTGATGAAGACTAGCTAAATAAATGGCTGTACCAAATTTGGATCCAAGCGGACCATTTTTTCAACTTCTTCCCATATAGTAATATTTCGCAAAGTATCGTATATGGCAGTGCTGCGCGTTTACAGATACAACTAAAATAATTGAAGCATAATTTAAGGAGCTTAGTAACCAAGACTGGCGTTGGGATAAAAAAACTGATTGCCTTGAAATCGGAAGACCCCCAAAAGAAATCTAAACGTTCACAACCGTTCTTTCGTAAATAAAAAGAGACGCATAAAGGAAAAATTAACCAGCCCTTGGAATTTGTGTACGTGCCAACGGCAGGCTAAAAGATTTCCAACATACGAGCCCACTAATTTTGGATACAATTCATGGGTTTTACGGGCAGTGGCAAATGACATGATAAAGCGTAGCCACTATTTCATCCATCGCACGTACATCACTAGTGTGGAGACTCTATAATAAAGCAAGCATCTGCTGCTGCATAACACACACACACGCACACACACACATATACACATTTTCTACACATCATACATGTGCACAAAAGTGTGTATATTCTTAAACACATAGTGTAAAACATTCTACATACACACAACCGATATGCGGTTAAATAGCAGCTCTTAAGCGATCTTGTAGAACAGCTATTTATGATGGAATGTGTAGAGTTTGTTTTAAATTGCAGTGCTTGTTATTTTTGTTGTTACTGTTACTGTTGCTGTTGCTGTTGCAGACCAAAGCAACACCATCATAACAATGTTCGGGTCTCTCATCCCAGCTCATCGAGCCCGATATATATATTTATGTATAAAAGTGTACACTATATAGTTACAAATGCGCATTCACCAACACTATGTATATAGTTATTCGAATTTAACCTCAACCGTGCCACCAACTACTAAGTGCTACATCATTAACATTATTGTAATGAAGCATCAGTAATACGGTGGCAATATATCCAAACAAAACATATGTGTATTACGGCTGGCATGTAAATGTTGTATTGTATTGTATTGTCTGCATATGTATTCGTTAGATTGCAGTTAACATACATACAAACATGTCATTATCAGTGGCTGATATTACGTTGATTATCACTTTTTCTCATTCGACATTTTTATTGGAAACGTTAGCTACCAGACGTTTTTAAAAATAACCAGCCGTCTTTGAATACAATCGCCTGGTATCGTACAGGTACGGTCACAATACCAATATCAACACATATTCGTCGTATGCAACATTATCGCGAAAATATGTTATCAACACATTTGTATTCTAAATAAGTGAAAATGTCGCTCAAGTCTCAACATATTAATAACTTCGATTCCACAGTGGGTTTTAATGAAATTCTATGTAAATATTCGTTGTGAAATATTACGTTTTAAGCTTTCACTTTTTTTCTATTTTAGGGCGACTTTTATTAAAAAATTAATCTACACTCTAACAGCCAGTTGGTAAAATCTTTTGTTGACATCTCGATGAATGATGTGATTATTAATTTATATCCTAATATATATGGGCCTCGCCCTATTACGGAACATTGGCCCAGGTGTTCTGTGCATGAAAATTGAAAACGAGGCAACAGTACACGTGCTAACAAGCTCAAAGATCTTTATACCATAATACAAAGATCATAAGATTATGGTAGCAAACAATGTTAACGGGTTACCAGCCCGTGAGCAGTAGTTGGCACGAACTGGTAGACCCTTATTAGGGTTGACGGTCCAACCAGAGACAACATCTATCTCAATATCTAGAGACATTGTCTCCTCTCTATGGTACCAACTTACAGTATTACTTCACAGGGAGGAAGAGAGGGCCCAACCCTAACTTTCACTTGAATTTCAACGGGTTCACGCATATCCAGCCCTACTTCACAGGGCCTATGCGTGGTTTCTTACCCTTTCTAAGGTCCTAAGGCACTTGACTACGCTGTTAGCAAATTTGATAATGATGTCGACGATTGTAACATAAAGGTAGTAATGTTAGATGGCGACAAATTATCACAAATCTTGGACCGATGAAGAATACATCCTCTGCGTCTTCCATCACATCACATTGTGAACAGTGGGGGTCTTCAGCATGCCTGAATCGGTGCAGATATGCTTTGAAGCATAATAACTCGGTTAGGTAGAAATTTACCTCCTCATGTTCCCTATTAACCCAAGGCTCAAGCCATGGTATCTTAAGCTTATGCGTCCATCGCCCTTTGGCTGACGTAGTCCACTTCTTTTGCCATTCCAACATAGATAGGGTGGAAGGTATATAAAAAAACGGTAATAGATCGATTAATTGTACTTGTTTTATGTAATCCAGAATGATATGGATATTTCAAGGGTAAGGATTTTATAAAATCCACAATCCATGGCTTCAATTTTTTTTGATAAAAAATTGTAGGGTTATCGACTAAAAAAAAAAACCTTTTACAACTATTAAGCATTTATGTGTATATAGGTGTTTTAAAAAGTGTGTGTTTGTGTGTGTGTATGTGTTTATTAATGCAGTTATTGCAGCTTATTTTTGTGATCTGTTTTGCTTTGAAATAAGAGCAGGCTTATGTACGGGTATTGGTTGTGGTGCCTGCCCATTGTACAGCAACATATTTTTCGTTTGGCTTTTCATGCCTTTTGATTTCTAAGTGTACTCTTGTAAAAATGTATGTACGTATGTATGCATGTATGTATGTTTGGGCAGCAGCAGCAGCAGCAGCAGGAGCAGCAACAGCACCACGCTCACTTGCGATTGTATTAAAGCAATGCATAATAGCTACCTGAATTACTAAACACGCGTCGTGTACCTTGTATTGGTCGGTGCTACAACAAAAACAAATAAAACAACAGCGAAATATACAATGATGAAAAAACAAAAACAAAAAAAACACAAAAAAAAAAAATAAGTAAAGAATTCTACCATTCAAACCATCTTAGCTATCTGTCTGTCTGTCTGTCTGTCCGTCCATACCTCCCGACTATCTCATACACACATATTGTGGTGTTTTCAAAAAGGTATGCACACAACTATTAAAGACTTCTTGTTTTGATTGCGCTTGTGTTGCGCATTTTTACGAATTTCGAGTTGACTTTTTTCGAATTATACTGCAGCACCAGCACCAGCACCAGCACTAGCACTAGCACCAGCATCAACACCAACCAATCAACTTTTGTTTGATATTGTTTATACATTACGTGTGTGTGTGTATGTACACACAATAAACTAACCGGTCAACCATCCCAACCAAACAATATTTATACATATGTGCCTGTGTGTTTGTGTGCGTTGGCACATTAAGGTAGAAACTGGTTCTGCCTCTGATGGTGTTGAGCTTTTAAAGGAAATTCTTGATATTTTGCTTATTAAGGCATTCAGGTTGCATGTGCCTTGGTGTGACTTTGTTATACCCAACCATCCAGGACAATTTATTGTGTATGTGAATGAATCGTTTGTCACAAAACGTGCAATCTTTCCATGTTTGGAATGTCTAAATCACATTCGTAAAAATTTGTTGTTAGTCACAACATACTTTGACTATAAACGTGAACAATACAACCGATCAACCGATCAAACTGCGACTATTAGACTATGACTTCTATAATATCAATCATTTTCTTTTTCTTTTTCTTTTTCTTTTCTTTTCTTTTTTAATCCTATCAAAATTACCGAAAAGTTGTACGGTGGCCAATATTCGGTTGAAGTTAACAATCGAAGCTCTCTTTATTTTTCACTCTATTGTTCATTTCTCCTAAATAATTCTATGCCCTACCCTCACGCTAGGGATAGTTGGTGGTTTTATACTAACTTTGCCACTTGGGTTGATAACGATCAACTTTAAAAGGAAGCTTCAGGGACCTTGTAGAATATCTACATATATAAATATTTTTGATGAGCATCAATATTTGAACCTATTTAAGGTATGTTGACGGACGATTACGATCTTCAGGGTGAAATGTTTTAATCCAAGCCACACTTATGTTTGCTATCTAGCTGGCTACACCTCGAGCCATGGGCGGTGTTACTTAAGTGCATCTCACTGAATGGCATTCCGGCTATATCAAATATTCTGCCAAACATTATAATCACAGTAAAGCTTCCATTCGAAAACATACAAAATGATTTGCTTGGTTGCGGTGGTGTAAAGCATTTAATTGTCGGTCCATGTCAACCATAACATTATAACTTGTTTTTTTCGCTTCGCAGTTGTAAATTGATGCAGCTCGCAGAAATGCATTTCGCATATTTTTAGTTGATGACGACGACTACATCGACGACGGCCAACATACTTGTTGCTGTTGTTGTTGTTGTTGTTGTTGTTATGTATATATATATATACATATATTTTTTTTTAAAAGAATCGTTAAATTTTATTGAGGTATCTCAACAGAAAAATGTAAAAATTTCGTGCTATTTAGTGGATTGCATTGGAGAATTCTCTTTTATGGTTTTGATCTTAAGGAGAAAATATTTTGGTTTCGAGCGTTTTTTTTTTCTAAATTTTGTATGTGTGTGTTAGCCCAAAAACAAAGTCAACAAGTTGCAACGTTGAGGATTAAATTAAGCAAAGCAATGAATGCATAGCATTTGTGCAGCTTGGGTTGAGGGGAATATACGGACAGCACATTATCGTATCGTGTATATTGTACGTACATATAAAATCATGAGTAAAGGTGTAAATTCGATTGAAATATATGCAAACATTTTACTCACCCATCAATACAGCTAAACCGAATAGTTCGGTATCGAGCATGCCCTGTGTAGAGAAATGTAGACATGTTTGTGTGTATACTTCTCGGACTCGGCTCTTGGCATCGACTAGGAAATATAACGTTTTCGGTTGTTGATTGCCCAAAAGTCTATTTCGGAAATGAAACAAAACAAAAAAAAAAAAAATGAATCCGCATTACTTAAGCACGACTGTAAACTGCAAACGTACCATAATAAATAACAGTGAAGTCAATGTCAATAGTAATCTTGAAAAAATTCAAGGTCAACACTGCGAGTCTTAGTTTCGATAGGTTGAAAGTTGTAAAGTTAAACCTATTGAAAAACCACTCCACACAACTGACTTGCGAAACTGACGCAGACAAGTAGTTAAAAAATTGAAATGACGGCAACGTTTCCAATGTTCGTTTATAAAGTTGTCAGTTCCAAACGATCATCCCCTAACCTGTTGTTTATATCAACTGCGCTTATATATATAAATCATGTAGAAAAGACTACATTTTTGATCAAACCTTGAATACCCATCACATCTATATATGTACAAAGAATGGGTGTGGCAGGTACATAATAGCGCCCTCTAATAAGATATATATTTCGTAACAACTTGTGAGTTGAATACTAAGAGTTTATTATCCATTTTTTGTAGATCGATGGAAGGGTAGATAGGCTTTTTTCGATTGTGGACGTGACTCTTAATCAATTATGCCCAATTAGCCCAATAAGCAACCTTTATATGGGATAGATAAATGTATGTACAAAATATCAGCTTAATATTTCAAAATTTTACGACGGACACATGTACGGACTTGGCTAGATCGATTCAGTTTTTGATATTGATTAAGAATATATAAACTTTGTAGGGCCCCTGACGGTATTACAAAAACAAAACCCCAAACTTAGTATACCCCTCAGCTTAAGTGTAGAATATGAAAATGAAATGACGCTTGTATGTAATAAGATACCTCAAAAACCACTGAGTTCTCTATTGCAGAATGTCTTCTTTGAAATATATGGATGGGTTTTGTAAGAGTTTTAAGGGCGGGATTTCGCCCACTTCTTTCCAATTAGTAATGTTTGTAGTTGGATTTAAAAGTTACATTAAAAACTACATTTAAAGGGCATCAAAGGTGGAATTATTTGAAGCTTAAAAACATGGGTAAAGTGAATGGACCCTAAAATAGAGTACTAATGTACTGATTGCAGTTTCTTTCCAGTTGTTTTCATGGTTTCTACAACCTTTGGTATCTTTGGGTACTAATTACACTTATCATGTCTCCGTTTTAGTGTCCATAATAATAGTATATCGAATAAACGTTTCGTTGACTCATTTTGTTTTCTGTAGCAAAAATTCTTTTCTATTGTATAATTTTATTATCATAATAATGAAAAGTATTCAAATTTCAAAAGTAATTGTTTATATTTTTTTTTTATATCCTCTACCTTAGTGATGAGGTTATACTATGTTTGTTCTTCCCTTTGCAACACCGAGAAAATGGTGATTATAGAATAATGTTTACCTTAATGCTAGGAAGCGTGACCCTGGTGATAGCTGTTCCGCCGATGATGCGCAAACTTCTAAAGGTGCGCTGACAGTACAAAAAGCTCGCATACTGCATCATCATTTAAACGCCCCAAACTGCTTGGAAATATTGATTCTGTAATGAATAGATAGAGAACATGTGACAAGGCCGCTTTAATTGCCTGATCTATATAAATCTAGTCTAAATTGTTTTCATCAAGACAATATAAAGTTGATATAGACCTAAGATAAACTAAAACTAACTTTATCAGCAATTTTAAATAATATTTATTTAATGTTAACTCTATGTGTAAAGATCCAAAATTTTTCTCTCCATTTTTGTCATGGTAATAAAAGGCTGAATTTTTTTCTTGGAGAAAAGCTTAATAATATTATAAATACCATTCTTATTATAAACATTTAACCCTTACGGCAGGAAAGGTATTCTACCAAGTTAGGTATAGTTCTGAGATCTCTTATTCTAAGGAACATAAAACATGCTGAAAAGTATCGTCTTTTGGGGAAGGCAGATAGTCTGCAAGAATCAAATCTATAAAACTTGCGTAAAATAGTGGCCGTTCTTAATTCTATCTATGGAGGTTAATATTGAAACGCATAAACTTGTTGAAATTTTATCCTGATCTTCGATATAAGTAATATAATATGTCCCTATTTATATATAGATAGTCCTTTCAGTAATTGAGTTGTCTAAGGCTTCGTCTTAGTACTTGGACTGGCAGCTTACCGACAATTAAGAATATTAGAAAGTCAAGGTTGGTTCGACAGACAAATGAGCTTGTAAAAAGTCTAAAAGCTAGTTTAACCGTAATGTCGTATCTGTTTCTAAAGCCTTCTTAGAAAAATTATTCGACCTGTATGGGGATTAGAGCTTCTAACAAAAATGTAATGTATACTGTTCAGTCAGACGTATAGAAACTGACCCATCTTAGGGTCGGAAGTATACTCATTTAGAGAAAGTGTTTGTAAGAAACAAAGAAGCATCAGTTCGTTTACGAAATAGATATATTCTTGGTCATCCTGAAGTTCTTAGTCGATTTAGCCGTGTCTGTCTCTCCCTGTGTGATACTTATACTCACGGCCATAAGAATTTAAATATTAATCCCCCCTCGGCAGGTTCTTGTACGAACGGCACGCCCACAAATAAACAAAGGACTAAAGGCCTGCCACGCCCACAATTTCCATATAGATGTGTAGGGTATTTAAGATTTGATTTAAGCCAAATGTAGCTTTTTTACAATACTTGTAATTGTGGGAAATATTGATAAAATTCTGTTTTTATGTGCGCAACTCAATCACTTTCTACACATTCCTGAAAATTCCGCATAAACAATCAACAATTGGTTAAGATAATATTCACACACACACACACACACTTTATAATATTGTACTTCATTTGTTGGTGTTTGATTAAAAAGAAAAAATAAATATGTTTTTAGATTATCAACGCGACTGTGCTATCCGTCGCGACCATTATTATTTATTTTTAAGAATTGTGTCTATGACACGACAAATAATAAATAAAACGTTAACGTTTTGTTATTTTTAACGTTCTTACTGAACCAATGAAACGTTTCAAGTTTCAATAAAAAAAAAAACAAAGAGCAAAACGATATGAGTTCAGACGCCCCTAATCCATAAAAGTCCTTTCTGTACAATAATTCTCTGGGATGATTAGAGGTGGTATGTGGTGTTATTCAAAATTCGGTTCAGGTTGAGCAGAATTCCATTTTTTTTTTGTTCTTTCTTGTTTTACTTGTTTTCTTAACGTCATTCTTGTGGACTGCAGCACCAACAGCAGCAGTACACTGCATTAGGTTTCAATGTGTGTAAAAATAATAAAAAGAAAAAAAAAAAAAACAAATTCTTGTCACGAATAGAGACGCTGAAACATACACACACACACACACACACACGCACATATACAAATGTACCAAATAACTTGAAACAATTTACAACATACGTTTTGTATTGTAATTAAAAATTTTGTAACGCACAGCATAGTTTTAAGTTTAGCTTAGCTTAGCTTAGATCAGCTTAGCTGAGGGACCTCCCTTCGATCGAACTTGGAATGAATTCGTGTATAAATATATAATGCGTGTGCTTGTGTATGTGTATTATAATCATTGTTTGTATGCATGTATATGCATAATTTGCGAAGAACTGCATATTTCATTGATTGATCACTTGTTGCTGGTTGTCGTTCTCTTTATACCCTGCACCACTTGTGGCAAAGAGTATATTAAGTTTGTGCAGATGTTTGTAACTCCTAAACGGAAAATGTCACAACCACCTTTCATTATACCCATCGATTTGATATAAAAATTTGAATCTATTTAATTATGTCCCTCCGTCTGTCTGTTTATGTAAAATTATGCGCCAGCTACAGGTCGCTTTGTTAAAAATATTTTAATGATATTTGGTACAAGGACATGTATTGGCCCACAGAAAGAGCCTATTCAAAATGAACCAAATCGGACCATTTTTAGAAACCCTCCCCATATAAGGTTCTATTCCAATGAAAGTCTTTATATGGCAAAAAAAAAATCGCAATTCTTAATATTTTTTAACAAAATTTGCTAAAGAATAGTTAATTAAGTTAATAATTAGCTGTGGCAAATTTGGTCTCGATGGGATCATTTTTAGAACACGTTTCTATACAATGATATTTCTGGAAATAATTTGAATCGCGTTTACTGATACAATTAAATTAGATGTAGCATAGTTTTGTGCAACTAAGTGATGTAGGGTATTAAATGGTCGGGCTTGATCGACTATAACATTTTCATTTGTTTGGTTTTGTATACGTATGAATCCAACTATTGTGCAATATATCCATTCACTGTTCAAGTTTTTATGATACAAATATTTTTCGATATAAAATATTTTTTTCTATTTATGCACCCTACACACATTATTATAAATACTAAAAACTATATATATCTTTTTTTATTATGGTGGAAATTCTCAAAATTCGGTTCAGGTTCGCAGAGGAGAACCCATTGATATAAATTTTTTTTTAAGTAAAATCGATTTATTTAGAAAAATTTTAAATGCTTTTGCCGCACCCACAATTGAGAAAATTCTCTCTCACAACATCTCACAAGATTTTGATTTGATTTTCTTTATATCCGTTTTTATATTTAGAGTATCCAACCAACCATCCCCATTCACTTTGGTGTAACGAATGGGCATAAGGGTGGTGGAGGGTATCAAACACTTGGCCTAAGCCTAGTATTCAGTCTGTTTACTTGTTGTGTTGTGTTGTGTTGTGTTTTACACGTACATATTTATATACTTATGTATTCGTACTTCTTTCCAATTTCCTTTCGCATTATATTGTACTTGGAGAATTAGAGAATTATAAACTTGACCGATCACTAATTAAATATTGTTGTTGTTGTTGTTGTTGTGTTGTTTGTTGAGAATGAGAGGAATTCCTCTCACAAATCTGGTTTAATACACTCAGATATAAAATAACAGAGAGCTCACAAGAGGCAACGCACACACAAACACTGTTTGACATTTTATTCATGGAGAATATTTTTTTAAATTTTTTTTTTTTTCAATAAACTGTTGCCTCTGTTGTTGCTTTTTATTTTATTGTATATATATCTACATATACTCTCACACACACACCTACATACAACGTATTACAATGTGTCGAAAACCTGATGTGCTCTGTTCGCGCTGTTCGTTATACTCATAGGTATGTGTTGGTATGTATGTATGTGTGTATGAATGTTTAGTACTGTGTTTGCTTTCCTGGCTGCGTCGCTATTGTTTTTGCTGTTGCTTACAAAAATCGTTATCGGTTTTGTTGTTGGACAAAAGAATGTCATATGTTTTGTTGTTGTCGCGCAGTTTTTTATATTATATTCTTTCATATGTATTGCTGTGCATGTGTATATGTGCTCGTAATGTTCCTTTTTTTTTGTACACTTTTTTTGTACACTTTTTTTACACGTTTGTATCAGATTTAAGAAAATTAATTTTACGGAACCCGTTTACAGCATTTTTCTATCTATTCCGCCGATTTTTTTTCGGTTTTTTCTTTTACAACAATTTGTTGTTCATCATCAATAAGTTATAAATTACATATATATATATATATACACAAATATATATATATATTATTAAATTGGTTGTGTATGTATTAAAATACAATAAAATATTTTTATGCAGACAGATAGATGAGAGTTTGATTTGCGAACCGATCCGATCCACTCAGCACCGTAAACTAAACTAAGCCGACGCGCTGGTGCAACGCTTAGTTTTTCTTCAAAAATTCCATTGGAGATTCAAGCTGATGTATGATGTGTGTATGTATGTATATGCATACATACACGCATACATACATATATATGTATTGTGTGTAACTGTGTGAACATGTTACGCTTTTTTCCTTTATGTTTTTATACGTTATTATTATAAACATTGCAATCTGTGTATGAATAGGTTTTGGTGCGTGTTTTGGAAGAGCATTCTTACATACAGTAATATGCTCACATACATACCTAGGTGCGTTACTTCTTACTACGTGTACCTGCTATTTATAATACAATTTTATACCCTCCACATAAAATGGAGCGGTACACTTTGTTATTCCGTTTGCAGGAGTAGCCATCAGAAACTCTGCAAAACATCAAAATTTCATGCGATGCGAACTATGTCTGTCTGTTGTTGATATGCTCAAGGTCTCAAAAATTGTTTAAAGAAACTTATCGAAATGGGCGCATTCGCTCAAGCGCCATGCCCACAATAAAATAGATATTGCTTCATCAATCGAGGGGATGATCCGAAATTAGACATACCAACAGTTTGAAAAAACCCTATTGAGAAAATAACTTTTAAATTAGCCCGTAAAAGAATTATTTGCCCTGAACTTTTCGGTGGCGCATCCAAACTTCATGAAAGTGTCTTTTTATACTCTACACCATCTAGATGTAAGAGGACATTAAGTTTTTGTAGATATTTGTAACTCCTAAACGGAAAATGTCACACCCATCTTCCATTATACCGATCGATACGAAATAAAGATAAGAATCTATTTAACTATGTCCCCCCCGTCTGTCTGTCCATGTAAAATTATGAAATTTGGTACAAGGACATGTATTGGCCCACAGAAAGAGCCTATTAAAAATAAACCAAATCGAACCATTTTTAGAAACCCTCCCCATATAAGGTTCTATTCCAATGAAAGTCTTTATATGGCAAAAAAAAAAATCGCAATTCTTAATATTTTCTGACAAAATTTGCTGAAGAATAGTTAATTAACTTAATAATTAACTGTAGCAAATTTAGTTCCGATCGGACCATTTTTAGAACACGTTTCCATATAATGATATTTCTTGAAATAACATGAATCGCGTTTCCTTTTACAACTTAGTTAATTGTAGCATACTTTGTGGAACCAAGTGGTGTAGGATATTTTAAATTGTAGCGCTTGACCGACTATAATATTTATACTTGTTTTTTATTTAAAGATTGGCAGTCAGGAGATGTCTCCTATAAATACATACATTGTGTTGATCTTACCCCCCTGGGAATTACCTCCCAATTAAAAAGCATTTTAAAATATCTTGTCATATATACACGGGTTCGACTGTAATAGGGTATATAACCCCCGACCCTCCGCATTTAACTTAGGTGTTAAATCTCTACCTATTGCAAAGTCTGAGCCTATCCTAAACAAGTTATATTTTTGTTGTAAACCCTTCAGTAGCCGAGTTTGCTGAGGTTTTATCTTATACAGCTGAGGAGCAAAAGTGATAAAGTTTTTTAGCTAAAATTTGAACTCGCTCACAACCATCGAACCATCGAAGAGTAGATCGTAGCGCGGGTTATCCACATGCCACCTTACACCCAAATTTTACACATAAATTAGGAGACCAGCTAAAATGTGGCTCAAGCCAAATATAACTTTTGACTAAATGACTTAATCACATTCAGAATTGTCATCTGGATCGATTCAACCACGTATCAAAAGTCGCATTTTTTTTGGATGCAAAGTTAACCTTAAATTGAAGGGAATTTTTAGAACCCCTTCGCAAATAACTTTGTATTTGAAAGAAGCCTTTATTTCTATTTTATGACTAAGTTAATAATATACGCATGAAAATATTTATATGAATGTTATGGTCGCGCAAAAATGAGATGAAAACCTTCATAAAAATAATTTTTATACTTACATGGAAATTTATTTTTATACCCACCACCTTAGTGATGAAAGTATATTAAGTTTGTTCTTCTATTTGCAACACTCAGAAGGAGGCATCAAAGATCCTACAAAGTTTACGTATTATTGATCAGCATAAAAAACTGACTTAATTTAGACATGAATGTCCGGGTGTCCGTCTTTTGTTGGCATTCTAACGGTCGTAAATTTTGAGATATTGAGTTAAAATTTTGTACAAACACTTTTAGTTTTTGTACGCAAATTGCTATTTAAAGTAAGTAAAATCGGTCGAAGGCCCCCCCCACAATAAATAAAAATCTATATATCTGCCACAAAAATTAAGCTATAAACTTGATATTTAGTGTATATATCTATAAATATTCCGTGCATTGATATGTCAAAAATGGGCATGGTTGGATATCAGATGCGCCCACAATCAACAACAAAAGTTGATCTAGGAACTTAAAATTTGGTATACGTATACATAGTTATTCCATTCACTGATGTGTAAAAAAGGGGCGTGTTCTAATAACAGACACTCTCCCAATTTACAAAAAACCATATTTAATGTAAAACTACCTAGAATTGCAAGCTGACACGTAATATAAATATATATGCCACGCCCACTGTTGTGAATACGGAGGATATTTAAGATTTGGCTTAAGCCAAATTTCGTTTTCTTATTCTTTTTTTCCTTTTTTTTTTTTTTTTTTTCTGGTCATCTACCAGAGATCGTATCCCACCCAATACTTAACTTTGAAGGACGTTATAATGAAAGAATGTTTTTAGTACCTATTCAAACAAGAATGAAAAAAATACATTTATTCTTGGAGGTTATTCAAATACATGCGCACCCATACAACTTTATAGGTGTAGATGTAATACATAAGATATGTGCATATGTGTTAGTGCGCCTAAGGACAACCACATGAATTTTTGTGTAAGATGCTCTTAATCTGGTAAGGAAGGAATTGGGAGTATTAGTACACATACACACATGTAGGTACATGGAGAAGATTTCAATGATATTTAAAAAATGCGCGCCAAATTTAAAATTTTGCTTGTGCTATAAAAAGTAAACGAATAAAAAGAAAACTGCACACATAAGCAAGCTGGCAGCAGGCAGCCAGGCAAACGTGCATATATATGGTATGTACACATACCTATGCAATGTGTGTGTGCGCCTGCGTACGCCTGTTCGAAAAGCGCTTCATAATGAAATCAAATACGAAATGAAGCCATGAAAAAATGGAAAAAAAAAACGATCACATATTGAAGGAACACCGAAAAACTGAAATGGAGATGCCAAACTAAAGGCATGCAACGGACGTCAAAAACTCGGCGGATATAAACAGATGCATATAAATCACATTCGTGTTACATATCATACATTGCATGTGCCTGTGTACTTGTGTATACTTTTACATATATTTTTTCTTTTTTTTTTTAATATATGAAATTGTATGTGTGTGCATGTGGCAGATCCTTATAAACGAATGAACATGTGGCTCCAAGTGACGTAAATCCATTCTTCCAATATTTCAACATTGACTTTGAAAAAAAAAAACAAGTGAAAATATTGTAGTCGGTCAAGCCCGACCATTTAATATCCTACACAACTTGGTTTCATATATTTACACAATTTGCAAATTAGTCACCTCATGTAATAGTATTATATGAAAAGGGGGTTCTGAGGGGGTTCGATCGGGTTCCATATGAGGAGGGATTGTAAGAATGGTCCAATTTGAATCATTTTTAATAGTGTCAGTATTCAGGTGAAGATGTAGCCAAACCTGGCGTATATGAACATACAAGAGATGGAAGGACGGACGGACATGATTAAATCAATTGAGATTTTGATTCTGAAACGATTGTTATATGAAAAGGGTCGTGGAGTGGTGGAGTTAAGTAGGGCATGGTATAAAAATGGACTTAAGCTACTTACAAAATACACTGCATGCACATATACATGAATTTATTTCCTACACATTTACTTAACAGCTTGCCATTGGTGTTGTGTTGAGTTGTGCTGTGGTCTCTAGCTGGCTATTGAATCCTCTTGATTGCATTAATTTAAGAAACAATGAATAAGAAGTGAGGGAGAAAGAAGAACATTATTGTGTCTTACACATACACATGGGCGCATAAGAACCTGCCAACGTCGCCATAAACATCAAAACATCAGTCTTGGCGAAAATAGCTAAAGCAACAAAAAATATCCACAAAAAAAGACTGTGCACCACAATGCTGAAGTGCTGAACAATTCAACTTAATATAGGCCCGCAGGTTGAAGCTCTTAGCTATGAGTACACCTTATGAACCAAATTGCAGGCACACAGCAAGGCAAACACACAAATAATAAAAGGCTAGCATAGCAAGCATAAGTAATAAAATTCCACTAACACTAACATTAACACTAACACTAAAATCCAAACCATCCAAGTCCGTGTGTGTGTGTGTGTGTGTGTGTGTATAACAATGTGCAAGTTAAAGTTCTAAACTCGTCTTACAACCAAAACTCAAATCTAAATACATTAGGACCCACTTTTACACAAATTCAGAATTATGCATTAGAAGTGTGACTGACGCCCCACAGCCACAAAAATCTCTTACAGCCACAAAAATGTGCCTTTACAGTTGCAATTTCATGTATAATCCAAGGATGTACTAAAAATGGGCGTGGTCGGAAGTTGCACACGCCAAAAAATGTACAAAAACCTTTTTTTATACCGAATCCGACGTGTAAGTGGATTGTATGGATTTTACAAATACTTAATCAGGTACCGGACACGCCCACAGTTTGTACATACTTGTGGAGGTGTATTTAAGTTGAATTAGTTTTTATAACCTCCGCATAAAATGGGGGCTATACTAAGTTTCTTACTCCCATCCTGATTAGCATCAAAAACGAAGTCTATTTATTGATTAGCAGACACGCCTACATTTTATTGTACAAAAAAGCGTTTTCAGCATAAAACTCGACTTGTAAGCTGATACATGAGAGAGGGCGCAATATATATATATATATATATATATTAGCCACGCCCATTTTTGTGAATGTGGAGGATATTTCAGATTTGGCCCCTAAACCCTAAAATTTAGTTTTCTTACTTGTTTTTAGCTTTATCTAAATTTAAAATTTGGAATATTTTTGGTTATTTTCTCTAATTCGCAGAAGAGGAGGTCTGTGTACTATCCAAGTTTTGTTATTGTTAAGACATATAATGTGGTTATAATTTCATACCCTCCAACCACGTTATAAACATACACTAAGTTCTTCATTTGGTTTGTATCCAACAGAAGGATGCTTCAGAGGTTCCATTCACCAGCTGAGTCCATCTAAGACATGTTCAGCGTTATTGTTGTTCGAAGAAGAAATTTGATGGGCCAAATTATTTGACCATGCCTACAATTTATGAATTATACCCACTGTCGAGTATCAAGCGGGAGTGTTTCTTTTTTGCATGGTGTAGTGAGAGCATATTTGAAGGTGGCTGAAAAAACACAAAACAAAACAAACAACAAAAAAAAAAAACAAAAAACTAGGAGAACAACGAAAACGGAAAACTGTTGATGAGCCAAACTGTTGCTGCAGAAGTATTTTCATGGTCTTGCCTTGATCTGGTTTGGTCTTGATTGGGTCGCCGCATTACAAAATGCACCATGCACACAAATTATAACGCAAACACCAAAACCAAAGCACAGTTTGATTGCTTTTGCATTTTGTGTTCGTATGTATTGTGTATCCCTATCAACCCAGACCTATTGCAGAATTCTTCACGTATAAGGATGCAGTTGGTGGTGGGCACCTTTAAAGCAATATTGCAGAGGGGCAGAATTACTTTCTATAAATATACGGTTGTAAAGAGGAATGCAGCAAATCAAGCTCATAAAATATTACTGTATGTTCTGGAATGCGCCGAATTGAGGATATTGAAGCAGTTGCGTGTGCATTGTGTGTTCTTTTTGGTCAACAGCTTAACTGCAGCCATCCCTTTACAGTTGCTATGTATTGCGCCAAGTCGTGTGCTACAATACAATTCCAACATTCTCAAAATAACTGTGACACCCCCTAAAAGCCCCTCTCAGGCACTGTGCAGTAGTTTGGATATATGTCTCACCTGGTTGTGCATTCAAAAAGTATTCTTTTGCATTTCCCTACAATCGGTGACACTTTTTAAAAGAGCTGCTCATCTTCGGAAAACTTTAAAAATTCAGCGCCAGTCCACAGTAAGTAGAGAAGTTCAAGTACGCGGTCTAAGCCATCGCGAAGACCCTAATAGTTTTTACGGTTCTAAACATTGTTAAAATATTGATTGCAGCAAATCTTTCATTGAGCTAATAAGCCGCAAAACTGCATTCCGCTTAAGGCTGGCAAGTGTCTGTATCCACTGCTATCCTTACCTCATCGTAAAGATTAGAAAATGTTTTATTGCAATAAATTACTTTCGTAAAATTAATGCTTTCCACGATGTTTTAGACATTTTTTTAATGTAAACCCTTTACATTATAGTAGGTTTGTTAATCCATTTCAAATTACCCGAAAGAAGCCTCATCGAACCCTGTAAAGTATATATTCTTGATCAGTATTAAAATCTATTTTGAAGTTTAAAGACTTTCTTAAAAGCGGATAAAATTGGCCACAACTGAGGTAAATCACCTCATGGGAATTGGGCGTCTACAAATTTTATTAAGTTCCAATTTCAATTCAAGACACGGGCACTTCACTTATGATTAGGACAATGCCAACAATTTATAAGCGTCACCGCTAATTCATAAGTTTTTTTAGGGGCTAGAATTTCAACTTTTGACCTAAGCCAAATATACCTTTTCTAACTGACAAAGCCCGAGAGAAGGAGTTTAATAAAAAGAATGAGAAATTGAATGAGGGCTACAAAAGGGAATTTAAACCTTTAAAAACAAACAAGGGGATGATAGTTTATCGCAATTATTTTATTATCGCACATCAAAAGCATGCCGACTGTGGCGACAAAAGCACTAAGAGTTTCTTCACGTCTCGGAATACTTTCTACAAAACATACACTCGAAATAAATGTTTCTCTTATATATATAACAGAATAGATGGATAGTCATACATGATTAAATTGAATAAGAAAGAAGAAAATAATCTTTTTTAGTCAAATCTATCAACGGCCCGATTGTAATATCCAGTCCGACCATTACTTTCATAACACTATGCTACATCTAATTTAATTGTATCAGTAAACGCGATTCAAGTTATTTCGAGAAATACCATTATATGGACACGTGTTCTAAAAATGGTCTGATCGAGACCAAACTTTCCACAGTTAATTAATTATTCCTCACCACATTTTGTCAAAATATGTTAAAAATTCCGTTTTTTTATATAAAGACTTTCATTGGAATAGATCCTTATAGGGGGGAGGATTTCTATTTTTAATAGGCTTTTTCTGTGCGCCAATACATGTCCTTGTACCAAATTTCATCTAAATATCTTTAACAATGCGACCAGTAGCTTGCGCACAAATTTACAGGGTCAGACAGATGGACATGGTTTAATCAATTCAGATTTTTCATTTACAAACTGGACATTTTCGCTTAACATTACCGCCAACTTACTAGGGATGTTGTTATGTTTAGTAAGTGTGTGGAGAACTGATAACTAAGAGAATTTGTTATGGGTTACTTTGGTGTGTTGGTGCTGCCACCTTTATTGCTAAACTAACATTATTAGTAAATCACTACAATCACTTTGCTTGGTAGCTATGGTAACCAGAAAGATTCTTCGGAAAGAAAAAGTGAAATAAATCTTTAATCCTCTGCATTTCAATAGTTGTAAAAGTGAAAGGAAATTGATAAGCACTCAAGTAAGAATTAAAAAGAAACTATTAAGCCCACCTAGGGAAGGAAAAAAACGGAAAGAGTTGGCAAACAGAACCAGTAATTGTACGCGCAGTCATTATCGATATTCCAAACACACCACCAACAATAACATCATCAACTAAAACAACAGAAATGCGAGCAACATTAACCATATAATGGACATATAGAAAAAGCTACATTTGAGTTGGACCAAATCTGAAATCCCCTCAAACGTTTTTAGGTGAACTGAGGGAGTGGCAGTTATACTAATATGCCCTTCTATTAAGACTATTAAAGTTTTTTTTCGTCTCCATTTCTATATGGGTCGGATTTATACTCACTTTGTCAAAAAATTCTGTGGTAAATATTGTCCCGTTCTTAATATTCCTACCAAACCCGGTAGAAATATTGCTAGTTCTTGCTCGCACAGCTGGGAACCATTTTTTTTTTTTTTATGTATCAAAAACTGAGAAATTTTGAAATTCTGTACAAATGCATTTGGTTTCTGCCACAAAAATTGATCTATGAAATTGAAACTTGGTACACTTAGTTATAATTATTCCATTCATCGATATGCCAAAAATAGACACATAATAACTGGCACGCCCACAATGTAAAAATAACTATACTCCACGTAAAACTCCACTTGGAAGCTGATTCGTATTACGTACACTATTACATCATGTATCTGCCACGCCCACCATGTTTTTTTAAACACCCCATACACGGGTTCGTCTGCTATAAGCATAGAACCTGGGACTTTTCGCAACTTGCTATTGAAAATCGGTCGAAGAAAATGTTCATAAAAACTGTGGTGCTACTGGTTAAAAGCTGCTTATGGTGAAAGGGCTTTTCCAAACCGATCCAGCTCATTACTCCATTACTCACCGAAATATTAATTTTTTCATTTTTTGTTTCAGCTTAACAGAAAGAATTAATTTAAAGAGTGAACTGAAAACGTTCGAAAGAGTCGACTTGATTTTTATGCCAAGCAAAAATATATATTTAGGGAAACTCATTTCCAGTTGATGTAAAGAAGGGACCCACTGAATATACGAAGAAATCTAAAGAATGGAATTTAGCTGTGACATATAAAATTCATTAAGCATAGAAGGGCGCGACGTCAAAGTGATATTTTGGTGACAATAATGAATGAATACCAATGAATATCGCCAAGGAATCTTATACAGTAGCGAATAGTTATAATGCTGTTACAGGTGGTGATATTGATGATGATGATCATAATGGGAAAAAGGCACTTGACGGTAATGCATTGAACAACAGCAATCATGCGAAACTTATTGATAAGTCACTGGCAACACTGGAACTGCAATATTTTAAGGCTGTCTCATTGTATCGTCGTAGAAATTATGAAAAATGTGTTGAGGTGTGCAAAGTAATATTACAAACAGGTCAGGAAAATAATGTTCAAATGTTTACGACACCGCCCCACATCAACGACGCAGATGAACAGAAGGTGAACCAAATAAAACTAAAGAGAACAGCCCCAGCGGAAAGAGATCGTAGCGAAGATGTACCCAATAACAGTATGAGTACGAAGCAAAATCATCATTTTTACAACGGTAGTAATCGATTCAGTAGCAATTTGCAACACGTAGCCTTCAGGCAGAAATATCACAACAGCAAAAAACATGAGCAACATAGACGATTGCCGACACATAGTAATAATGGTTGTGACAACAGTGTTGCGGCGGCATCTGCCTCATGCGTTGCCTTGCCTAAGTGGATGATGGAAGGTGTTTGGCAATTAAAAATGCGTGCACTTACGCAACGTATCTTTGTCGATGACTTGGAGAGCAATGTTATAAATAATGTTGGTACGTAGATCATGAGCAAAATATATATTGTAGGGACGACAAATAATATATTCCGTTTAACTGAATTATGTACATAACCACTGAGTGTATGTGTATGTGCGGGTATTATTAACTTTAAGTTTAAGTTTAAGGTTTACACCAGACATGGTCAACCTTCACTTTCGACGGACCACCTGCAAAATTTATGTTTCTATACCCCATATATATAATAAATATTAAGAATATGTTCACTTTTTGTTTTCGGTATATATGCCAGACATAACCGATCACCTCACAATTAAAATCTGAATGGATATTGTCGAATTATGTCCGCCTTTCCGTCCATTTCAATCTAATTTATTGATGGAACTAATCGGTCTATTTTTAGATACCTTCTCTCTCTATCTCTCTAAGAGGAAAGTCTTTTTTTTCTTTTTCCAATGTTTCCACAAATCTCTCAGTGAACGAGGATGTAGAGTTAGAGCGTCTGGCTACTAGGGCCAGGCCTGGATCTTCGATTAAAGCAGCTTTAGCATTACGTCTCGGCACTAGCAGAAGTTCCACCGTAGAGCTGAATTCTGCACGTACTTTGACCTCCAGCATCAGCATCAGACCTACATCAGGCATAGTGAGGCAGTAAATCGTTTTCGCATTTTACGATAATTTAAAAATGTACGCATCTCTTACAGACCCGTCCTACAACTGGTGAAGTTACTAGGCCGACGTCTGCCATACGTGCTAGACCGTGCGGTCTGCGTGGCAGCGCTGCTACGGTGCGAGCAACATCAGCAGCAGTTTTCACAGTTAGTGATCCCACAGCTGTTTTGTATCAGGCTTCTCGTTTGAATCCTACCATTTATGCTGAGCGTAAGGTGTTGGTGAAAGCTCTTTTTCAATTTCTTTACTACCATGAAGCCGATGTACAAAAAGCGCACTCCCTGTGCATGTCGGTGATGGACGCTTTCAAACAGAAGCGTGGTCATTCGCTTTCTCTTTGCCTGAGCAGTTATTGTGACGAATGGTGGTGGCAGCAGCAAAGCGGGCGATGTTTATTAAGTCTCTGGTATCCGAGAAAAGCGGAAACGTATTTGCAACAATCCTTGTTCCAATTTCCACATCCCGATACATACCTTTTGTTGTCCCGATTATATCAGCGTTTACAACAACCGGAAAGAGCGTTGGATTTATTGCAAACAGCTATTGATAGGCACCCGTTCGATGTATGTTTCCGCTTAGAATGTGGCCGTTTATTGGATGTGTTGAATAAGATGGAAGAGTCCGTTCAAATGTTTCGTTTAATAACTCGATTAAATCCAATTAATGTGGAAGCTTTGGCTTGCATAGCTCTGAACTATTTCTATGACAATAATCCCGAAATGGCTTTAATGTATTACAGGTAACACCCGAATATATTGTAGATTAAGTAAATTGATAAATACATTGCTTAGACGGATACTGTGCCTGGGCTTTTACTCAGCCGAATTATATTGTAATATGGGCCTATGTTGTCTATACGGCGGCCAAATCGATTTAGTTTTACCCTGCTTTCAGAGAGCTCTAACAACAGCACAAAGCACTGATCAAAAGGCTGATATCTGGTATAATTTAAGCTTTGTTGCCATAGTAAGTAAAATTATATCGGTCGGCCAAGTCCGACCATTTAATACCCTACACCATTTAGTTCCACAAATTATGCTACAATTAGTAAACGCGTGACATTGCTATAAAAGTCTCTTCGTGATATATCTTGTTCTAAAAGTGGTCCTATTGTTTCCAAATTTGGTACAGCCACTTATTACGCTAATTAACCATTCTTCACTCAGTTTTGTTAAAAAATATTAAAAATAGCAACTTTTTGCCATATTTATTATAATGAAACCTTATATGGGGAGGGGTTCTAAAAATGATTCAATTCGGTCCATCGACTTGTTCGGATACTAAATTTCAGCGAAATATCTCTAAAAATGGGACCAGTAGTAGCTTGGGCACAAACTTACATGGACAGATTGACAGGCGTGGTTAAATCGTTTCAGTATAATTGAAGGTGGTGCATGGTATAATAAAAAAATATTTCTAATGAGATATTAAATAATCTTCTGCAGACTCATGGAGATTTCAATTTGGCCAAACGCTGTTTGCAATTGTGTTTGACGTATGATGCCCAAAACGGAACCGCTCTAAACAATTTAGCGGTTTTAATGGCCCATGCGGGTAATGTGTTGAAAGCCAAAGCTTACGTTAATGCAGCCAAAGAAGTGTTACCAACATCTGAAGAAATTGAAAATAACTGTAAATTCATTGAGTCACACTATAAATTGTAATTTTAATCGTAAACATTAAATACAAACTTATGGTCTCCTTAACCATTCGTATATGTCTTGAAAACCCATTTTCGTAATGGAACTTGCCTCCACAATTGTGACCACCTGGTGTATCTGTGTCTGCAGTTTCGACATTTGCAGCATTAGTAAGGCTTCGTTGCGCATTTGGCGGTAGGCGTAATCCATTTTAGATAATATTAATAATATGCGAGTTTTTTGCAAGCGAGGTTCTGCCAAAATTGAATAAAACAACACACCTGTCCCCAACAAAATGCAAAAATGAAAATAAAACACTTGTAAAGTATTTTACAATACTTAACCTGCCGCTGATATTTGACACAAGTTGGCGGTATCGACCACATAAATAAGTTTATGAACATTATTATAATATTGACGCCACATGGGAGCCATGCTGCCTCCTACTTCCAGTATGCTTATAACATTTAACAACGCTACGGCTTTAGTTTCCCGTTTAACTTTCGCCGAATCATCAGTTATGCTGGCTTGTGGTTCATTTGTTTGTAAGCTGCCGGAAGGTAGCATTATATTGTATATACTGGTTCCGATGGTGGATGTCGAATATGTAGTTTCATCTACAGAGTTGGGATCTTGTAAAGCCTTTAGCAAATGAGTTTTGCCCGAACCCTTGGGACCCAAACAAATGCAAGACATGATTTACAAATCACGATGGAAAAGTTTAGTTGCCAAGTAACCAAGGATATAAATATTAATGGAGAGATTAGCTCAATCTCTCTCTTTCTCTCTTCTGCCTTAAGTTTTGTTTATTTATCTTATGTTTACTAAAAAAGTTGAACTAATTAAACGTTTATGAAGAATATTTCTATGCGCTCCACCTTATTGATAAGTTGGTTCTTCCGTTTGGCCAGATAACGTACGTGCCAGATAACAGACGTGCCCACAATTTTTAAAAAAACTATACTCAACGTAAAACTCGACGTGCAAGCTGATACGTAATACATAAAACATTAAAAAAAAAACTCCATTTTACCAAGATCAAATCTTTAATACCCACCATCGTTGGACCAAAGCTGCCATGTCAATATATCTTCTTTAGTTAATTTTCTGTATACTATAAGTAATGCGGAACACTTCCTTAAAAGGTTGTCCTTTTTTCAGATTGTGTTGCATTTCAAGACCATGCTGGTACTTCGGCCAAGCTTGGAATATACAACTGAATTTTTACGTCCAGAATAATGATTATCGGAGACCGCAAAAGCCCGTACAGATGAATGGACAGACATGGCCAGACCGACTCAGTATTCAATACCGATGCAGAATGTGAAGCTCCGACGTTTCCTTATGGGCCTTACAAATGTTTTAAGAAAGTCTTGTAGTCCGTTTCAATGAATTCGATAAATTTTCAAGTGTTGAGTAATTTTCGGTTCATTTATTAAAATCACAGTCGCTTTTTTTTAAATTTCAAAAAGCTAAATATTGTCAAATCCTTTGTAAAGCGGAGAAAACTTCTTGCAGTAAACGTTTTTCTTTTTATATTATATATTTTTTGTAATAAATTAAATTTATTTGCGTGAAAAAAATGAATCACAACGGCCAGATAGTTTTACAAACATTACAAAGCATGAAGCAACCGGCATCGGTTACATGTATAGCGGAAACAACTGACGTAAGGGAAAAAAATGAGCTTTTTTAAAATTTATTCCATATTTTTATTTTTATATAAATTTTAGGTTCATCCTTCGGATGTGAAGAAACCGCGATGGACACATTAAAAGCTCGTACAGTTAGTGCTAGCAACAGCCGTAGAAGAAAGACGAAATAGTAGACGCCGTTAATCATATAAATGTATGTGTTTATTATATAATATATAAAAATTCGAATTCTTGTAAATTTTGTTGTGAAATTTATCATTTTGAATAACATTTTTATGGATAAAAAAGTGTTTAATTTAATATTTTTTGGGCTCAAGAAAAATGCAAAAAAAAGCATCTAAGAAAATCCTTAAAAAATCAAAAAAAAAATAATTTATAAGGGGATAGGAATTCTAAAAATGGTCCCTTCCTATCCATTTTCAATAGGGTTCTCCTCTAGGCCAATACATGTTCTTGCACCAAATTTCATCAAAATATCTCAAAAAATGTGATCTTAGCTTAAGCACAAATTTACATGGACAGATGGGCGGACAGACGGACGATTCTAATTTTAATGCTGAACCTTTACCGCAAGCAGTACAGGGTATAAATAGAGAAATTGATATTAAGTACAAACTTGCCTAGTTCATGTGGTAGGCTTGCTTGTAATGGCTCGAGTCACACACACTCCTGCGCTACAGTCTTGAAATTTTGTAAACATACCAACAAAAAAAAACCACTTACTATCATGTAAAGTGGCGATGCCACGTTTAAGGTTACCCTAAAAAAGGGGAGCGCATAAAATATTTGGAGCCGAATAAAGCGTTATTTGTAACAATTAATGAAATTCTTGTAGTTAATACAAATTTACAAACACGTAATTTTATATAAATATTGCTAAAAAGTCAGGGCAACACCACCTCTGCTCCACTCTCATTATTTTTTTTTTCTTAATTCTTTCGGTTAGTTTCTTTGGGTTATTCCAACTCTTGCGACTGCGTGGAAGTGAATGGAATTTGTTTATTAAAATCCTCATAATTGGCTGAATTAATGTCCTCTGATCTTTGCGGAACTTCCGTTAGTATGTCATCGTCTGACTTTAACGTTAATGAGCCTGTGTTTATATTTAAAAGATCACAAAGTTCTCCATTAGCGTTCAATTCACGAATATCTTCGGAATTCAGTTGCGTTAAGGGGCCAGATTGAGAGGACGTTACAAAACATTCTTGCAATTGAATCTTTTCAGGCGTTGAAATCAGTTCTTGAAAGTGCTCTTGTAAACAACCATTGGGAATTTCTTGTTGCATTTGATCACTTTGTGTATAGGGTTCTACGTCAGTGAACACATCTGCCGAATTATACATGCAATTATTTATTGCTGGAATTTGTGTGCAAGACTTGCTTATGTCCCCTTCTGACCTATGCTTCTCCAAATACTGTATACAGTCTCTTTTGCGGAGGCCCCACTCCTCCTGTCGTATTTTCTCTATATCTTTACAATCATACATTAAACGCGTTTTATGTTTGGTAACACCTTTAGCTATTAAACGTAAACGGTACTTGGAGGAGCGATTCCTAAAACGCCCGTCCTCTTCCAATTTTTCACGCATTTCGTCTGCGGGATTCCATTTCCACATATCCACTTGGCATTTATACTTCTCGCACAACAGCTTAAGCTCAGCTGGTGTGAAGGATCGTGACAATTCCTCCTCGGAAAGTTTCTATGGTGATTGGAAAACAAAAATAAATTGATCTGCAATTTTTGTAGTTTTGTATACCTACCGCCCTTGCATCCAAATATGTAAGAACCTCTTCATTAATTAAACAGTCATTTAAAGATGAATTGAGTTTAGTTTTCTTAGATTTAGACCTGGTGGGCATATTTTTTACATATTAAAAGTTTCTTAAAAGAAATGAAGTTTATTTTGACAAAAAAAATTATGCTTCTTGGTTAATTTAAAAAAAAATTCAAAACCATATAATATTTATTAAAACATCAGATATGTGAGTTTTTGTAGATGAACTAGTTTGATCGAACTTATGTAACAATCTGTAAACTGAGAACAATAGTTCACTTTTTCTTGAATTTTCCTTACGGATTTTGGCGTGTTTTTCGACGCTAAAAAACGTTTACATGCGTAAAAAAATATACCTCTTTGGTCAATTATGAAAATGCTTAGAGATCAAGTGCAACTATTGTAACACTTTGCTGGCGTATATAGAGTATAATTTCATAACGTAGGAGCTTTGTTTTCCTTTCAATAATACATAATCAAAAACACTCAAATAAACTGAACAAATTCAATGCAAGGCCATTATTATTGCCTGGACCCTAGTTATCGATTTATGGCATTTATTTCACTGCCCCGTTAAGGCTAAATCATAAAGTTCCGCATCATTGCATTGCGATTCCTTCTTACCTTCATTTACTTAAAAAATATTTCATAAAATCGAAATTGCGTTTATTCGTTAATCTTCTATTTCACCTAAATATAAAGTTTTATCGCTAGAGGCAGAAAGTATTAACGGTTCCAAGGGACTGAAATCCACATCGTTAACACTACCGCTATGACCAGGCAATTTATATAAAATCTTACGACTAGTTGTATCCCAAATATACACAAAACGATCTGCAGAACCGGCAGAGATTTTACTGCCATCCTGTGACCAAGCGCAACGTAAAAGATTTTTTTCAAAATTATGCTGATGCCCTTGAAAAATCTTAACGCAACGTTCACCGTGCACATAGGGCCGTATGTCCCATATTCGTAAAGTGTTATCCATTGAGTTGCTCAACACGTAAGAGCCATCCGGCGAAAGGGATACGCCGGTTTTAGTATCGGCATGACCTTTGAGATGAAGTAAAATCTGTTGTACTATCATGTAAAATGGCGATGTTTAAGGTACGCTAAAAAAAAGGGGAGCGCATATAATATTTGGAGCCAAATAAAGCGTTATTTGTAACAATTAATGATTTGGTCTTTATCTCAACAATTCAATCGAAATTCTTGTAGTTAATACAAATTTACAAACACGTAATTTTATATAAATATTGCTAAAAAGTCAGGGCAACACCACCTCGGTTCCACTCTCATTCTTTTATTAATTCTTTCGGTTAGTTTCTTTGGGTTATTCCAACTCTTGCGATTGCGACTGAATGGCTGAATTAACGTCCTCCTCCGGAATTTCTTGTTTTATTTGATCACTTCGTAAGTAGGGTTCTACCTCATCTGCCGAATCATACATGCAATTATTTATTTCTGGAATTTGTGTGCAAGACTTGCTTATGTCCCCTTCTGACCTATGCTTCTCCAAATACTGTATACAGTCTCTTTTGCGGAGGCCCCACTCCTCCCGTCGTATTTTCTCTATATATTTAGAACCATACATTAAACTCGCTTTTTGTTTGGAAAAACTTCTGGCTATTAAACGTAAACAGTCTTTGGAGGAGCGATTCCTAAAACGTTCGTCTTTTTCCAATTTTCCACGCACTTCTTCTGCGGGATTCCACTTCCACATATCCACTTGGCATTTATACTTCTCGCACAACAGCTTAAGCTCAGCTTGTGTGAAGGTTCGTGACAATTCCTCCTCGGAAAGTTTCTTTGGTGATTGGAAAACAAAAATAAATTGATCTGCAATTTTTGTTGTTATGTATACCTACCGCCCTTGAGTCCAGATATGTAATAACCGCTTCTTTTGAAGATGAATTGAGTTTAATTTTCTTAGTTTTATATATGAGAGGCATATTTTTTACATATTAAAAGTTTCTTAAAAGAAATGAAGTTTATTTTGACAAAAAAAATTATGGTTCCTGGTTAATTTAAAAAAAAATTCAAAGCCATATATGTACAAAGTGTTCCACATTTAAGCAGGTCCTCCAAAATTACCGATAACAGAGTTATAATATAGCTTGAAACGCAGTCATACCTCCTCAACCCAAAAACGTACCTAATAATGGAATTATTAGCCTTTTGTAGTTTTTATTTGGAAATGGAGTCGCAATTGGCAAACAGCTCACATCCGCGTAGGAGTTTTAGATATAGGTAAGCTTTGGCGAAAAGTTTTCTGATATTTAAGGGTGTGAACCACTGTAAATTCCATAGTGTTCTTAGCATTATCGCAAGTAAGCGTCATTTAAGGTTTTTTACCGTGTCGACTATCTCCACGTCCGTCCCCAGTAAACGGATATTAATATTCCTTAGGTCCGTCTTCTTGTAAAAAGCTATGCACTTGGTTTTTGCAGGATTTAAGGCCAGACCGTTGGAACAGGCCCATTTTGCAATATTGGCAAGATCATAATTGATTTTAGTTACCGTATATATGATGTTATCTGGCGGTCCACTAACCCAGATCTGTACATCATCTGCGTACATATGCACTTGGCACCATCTAAGGCAACTGGGTAAATCAATAATATATAAGGAGAAAAGTAGTGGACCGAGAACAAACGCTTGCGGAACCCCCCGCTTAATCGGAAGTACATCAGAAAAGACATTATTGGCAAACGCTCGTTGATACCTATTTGTGAGGTATGTTTCAACAAGCCTGCAGGATGCAGTGTCAAAGTTGAAGAATTTCCTGAGTTTGACTGTCAGTAGCGAATGATCGACGGAATCAAAAGCTTTAGTGTGGTCTAGTAACACAAGGAATGACATATTCTTGCTGACCAATTTGCCCCTTATGTTTTCTGCCACATTAATTAGGGTGGTGGTGCACGGTCTATTTTTTCGAAAAGCGGACTGAGAATCAACCATTATTGAGTTGATACGCACATAATACTTTAGAGAGAAACGGAAGGAACGCAATTGGCCTGTAATCAACATTGCTTTTCAGAATATTTAAGACTTTTGTTAATTTCTAACAGTTCGGAACGGTCGAACGAACAATTACATCATTAAGAATAAATGAAATACTTTTTAAAACTATCGGGAGTATTAATTAAAAACTCTTGGGTCAATATCGTCCAGTCCGATGGCATTTGACTTGATAGCAAGTATGCACTCTAGTACTTCAGTTTCCGTTTCCAAATAGTGAGAGACATCTGGGCTGCTCATTGGTATGTTGACAAATTTTTTATTCATTTCGTTAATGTCAAGGTTAACTGGAGTTGATAGAGTGTTACTGTTGATGCCGATTTCACTAATCGTGGTCCACTTCTGCCTAGTACTTAGGGCAGAAGCAAACCTTGATCCATGGTAAGCAATTTTCGCTCTTCTTATAGCGTAGGATGCTTTTCTGCATAGGTGCCTTAAATACATCCATTGATGGGTATAAGCGTACGCTTCCACACCCTTCAAGCCTCGTATCTTTCTTCCATCAATCGACAGATGTCCCTGGTTGAACCAGGGACGTTTGTGCGAATCCTTTCTGACGGTTTTTTGTGGGACATAAACATCAAAAAGTAACCGGACATTATTGTTGAACCAGTAAATTTTGATTTCAAAATCCGGTATAAACATAATCTCACTCCAGTTAACTTGGTTCGCTCCACATTCAAGTTCGTTGATGTCAATACTTTTGAAATCCCTATACGTATGGTTTATGTGCGCGTTTTGAAGTTGAAAATTATAAATAGTGAAGATTAGGTCATGATTGAAGAAATTTGGAGCGTTGAGCTGATCATAAAAGAGGACCTTATTAACGTTGTTGACTAGAAACAGGTCTAAAAGAGTAGCTGTGTGAGCGGTGTAATGAGTCGGGTTTGATGTGTTAATAGGGAGAAGACCAATGGTAGGCATCTCATCCACAAATCTATTTTCTAAGAGAAGATTACTATTGAAATCTCCGCTTATTATCAGATCGGGATGGCCGATAGTTACATCATTAATTGTCCTTCTTAGTTCCGTATAGTCGGTATTTCGGTGAGGTTACTATAAGCAACCCACCAAGAGTTTATGTCCGCTACTTTTACTGACAAAGTGGTATTCAATAAGACTCTCCGGGTTAGACTTGCACACCAATGAGCAATGTATGTGGCTTTTTATGTAGACGGTAACGCCGCCTGCACGATTGTGCCGGTCAGTTCAAAAAACGCTATATCCACTAATGGTAAAAAGGGAGTGAAGCTCAGTAGGCATGAACCTGATACACATATTACGTGTATAGCCTCAAAAATATGTCGAAGTTTGTCAGTATTGTAACGTAAGGGACAAAATGTGCTTTTTTAAAACTTATTCTATATTTATATTTATATATAAATTTTAGGTTCATCCTTCGGATGTGAAGAAACCGCGATGGACAAATTAAAAGCTGGGGTACGGTACGGCTAGTACTAGCTGTAGACGAAATAGTAGACGCCATTAAACATATAAATGTATGTGTTTAATATATAATATATAAAAATTCTCATTCTGACTCCTGCGCTACAGTCTTGAAATTTTGTATATACCAAAAAAAAAAAACCACTTACTATCATGTAAAATGGCGATGCCACGTTTAAGGTTACCCTAAAAAAGGGGAGCGCATAAAATATTTGGAGCCGAATAAAGCGTTATTTGTAACAATTAATGATTTGGTCTTTATCTCAACAATTCAATCGAAATTCTTGTAGTTAATACAAATTTACAAACACGTAATTTTATATAAATATTGCTAAAAAGTCAGGGCAACACCACCTCTGCTCCACTCTCATTATTTTCTTAATTCTTTCGGTTAGTTTCTTTGGGTTATTCCAACTCTTGCGATTGCGACTGAATGGCTGAATTAAGGACCTCCTCCGGAATTTCTTGTTTTATTTGATCACTTCGTATGTAGGGTTCTACCTCATCAGCCGAATCATACATGCAATTATTTATTTCTGGAATTTGTGTGCAAGACTTGCTTATGTCCCCTTCTGACCTATGCTTCTCCAAATACTGTATACAGTCTCTTTTGCGGAGGCCCCACTCCTCCCGCCGTATTTTCTCTATATATTTAGAACCATACATTAAACTCGCTTTTTGTTTGGAAAAACTTCTGGCTATTAAACGTAAACAGTCTTTGGAGGAGCGATTCCTAAAACGCCCTTCTTCTTCCAATTTTTCACGCACTTCTTCTGCGGGATTCCACTTCCACATATCCACTTGGCATTTACACTTCTCGCACAACAGCTTAAGCTCAGCTTGTGTGAAGGTTCGTGACAATTCCTCCTCGGAAAGTTTCTATGGTGATTGGAAAACAAAAATAAATTGATCTGCAATTTTTGTTGTTATGTATACCTACCGCCCTAGAGTCCAGATATGTAATAACCGCTTCTTTTGAAGATGAATTGAGTTTAATTTTCTTAGTTTTATATATGAGAGGCATATTTTTTACATATTAAAAGTTTCTTAAAAGAAATGAAGTTTATTTTGACAAAAAAAATTATGGTTCCTGGTTAATTTAAAAAAAAATTCAAAACCATATAATATTTAATAAAACATCAGATAGAGTTTTTGTGATTGAAGTTATGTAACAATGTGTAAACTGAAAACAATAGTTTACTTTTTCTTGTACTTTTCTTACGGATTTTGTCATGTTTTTCGATGGTGAAAACGTTTCCATGCGTAAAAAAAATATACCTTTTTGGTCAATTATGAAAATGCGTAGAGATCAAGTGCAACTATTGTAACACTTTGCTGGCGTATATAGAGTTTCGTAGAGTATAATTTAATAACGCTTTGTTTTCCTTTCAATAATACATAGTCAAAAACACTCAAATAAACTGAACAAATTCAATGCAAGGCCATTCATTATTATTGCCTGGACCCTAGTTATCGATTTATGGCATTTATTTCACTGCCCCGTTAGGGCTAAATCATAAAGTTCCCGCATCATTGCATTGCGATTCCTTCTTACCATCATTTACTTAAAAAATATTTCATAAAATCGAAATTGCGTTTATTCGTTAATCTTCTATTTCACCTAAATATAAAGTTTTATCGCTAGAGGCAGAAAGTATTAACGGTTCCAAGGGACTGAAATCCACATCGTTAACACTACCGCTATGACCAGGCAATTTATATAAAATCTTACGACTAGTTGTATCCCAAATGTACACAAAACGATCTGCAGAACCGGCAGAGATTTTACTGCCATCCTGTGACCAAGCGCAACGTAAAAGATTTTTTTCAAAATTATGCTGATGCCCTTGAAAAATCTTAACGCAACGTTCACCGTGCACATAGGGCCGTATGTCCCATATTCGTAAAGTGTTATCCATTGAGTTGCTCAACACGTAAGAGCCATCCGGCGAAAGGGATACGCCGGTTATAGTATCGGCATGACCTTTGAGATGAAGCAAAATCTGTTGTTTGCGTATATCCCACACTTTGAGTTCGTTGTCTATGCCGCCGCAAATAACTTGTTCAGCTGTGTCATTAAAAATAACCGTCGTCATTGGATAGGACGCGTCGAAAATATATGCTGCTATTTTCCTACGAGCATCCCATATACGTATTGTACGGTCATCTGAGGCAGAACAAAACATTTGCACTCCACGTCTGGTTCCATGAATTGAATTAACAAAATTTGTATGGCCCTTGAAGCGCTTTATGCGTTGGCCTGTAACAATATCCCAGAGAGCCACAGTTTTGTCAGTGGAAGAGCTGACAACTTGCGAGCCATCCCGATTGAAATGCGCTTCTAACACGGCACCAGTATGACCCGACATTGCCATAATATTTTCACATTCACCATAAACATTCCATATATATATTTGTCGATCAAATCCGGATGATAACAGCATTTTACCATCAGGATGAAATTCTGTTGTGTATATTTCACCTTGGTGTCCTTCTAATTGCATAATGGGGGCCAACAGGTTAGAAGTGCGCCGCACTCCAGCTTCCACCAGAGCTTTGTCCCGATTTGTGTAAGCAACTAAATCAAGTTTGCCCTTTTTTGGGCCAATTGCCACGATTGCACTATTACTAGGTCGTTTTGTACCCATTATGCCTAAATATAATGGATTATTATTATTATTAGATTAATAAATTAAGATCCTAGAAAATACAAGAACACTGACTGATGCTAATAAAGTCGGCTTTAAAGAATTGTGCAAAACTAAAATGCATCACAAGAGGGTGACACGTGAAGCTATAGTTTTAAGTAATGCTCTGATTAGTTGATTTTTGTTTATTTATGTAATATTAACATAACCTCTATGCTGTGCTATGTCACAATTTGTAATTGAAAGGAAGGGTAGCAAATTATTCCATACTGTTCAGTACGAATTCGGCACGGTCGCGAATAATGAAAAACAAAAATTTATCAAAATTTTAATTATTGTCGTTGTTACCCATGGAAAGTGTTGTTTGGTTAGTGTCTATATTATTATCGTGACCAAATTTGTTGTAGCTTCAAAGTGATTCTTACTGGGTAGCTCTCTAGAGTCGACCTATCAAATGATTTTACGTCCCAGGATTAAGCAGATGTTATTTAATAATTTTTTTTAGATTGAAAAGCTGGATTTTATAAGCAGTCAATGCTTCTTCTTTCATATATATGTATCGCCTTTTTTGTTTTTTAACGCAACAGTTATTTTAACACGACGAAGCTATACAAATCGCAACAGTACAATGCTGAGATTAAATAAATTTAATTATAAAACAGCACTGGGGCACAACAGCACAAATCGTTATGCATCTTACTCTAGAAAGAAATTGACTTCCGATATAAATTCATACAAAATTATTGATTTTATGTGAATTTTATTTTATTATTGTTTATAAAAACGTATAAAATAATGTAATAAATTATTACGCTATACTATATGTATTGTTCTCTACAATTTCACTTACAACTTCAGACAGGCAATGCACTCGAACTGGAGCCAATACTACTTTTGAACAAGGTACCGAAAACTTTCATACCCGAAGTGCCACCAGGTATTGTACTAATAACCATAAACGCCAAAGCAATCATTTGGATCAAAGCAAATAATACAGTTAAAGGGGTGCTTTGGGCCCATAATGCACAATATAGAGTGCTCGTTAAACTACCTAAATAGGTGACGGATATGAGGAATCGATTTTTAGTGCATAACGTTTTGAAGAAGGCTACGAATCCTGATAAGAAACAGAAGCTTAATATGAAAAACAAACTACCCATAGTATAAAGTAAGGCAAATTTGCGTGTTTTCAGCAACAAAACGGGAACGTATAATAGGGAGAGTGCCATACATAGCGTACCCATACCCAAACAAGCCACAAATCCAACGATTCTTTGTAGACGGGACTAATACAATAATAAAAATAATACATTTTTATAATATTTACAATGATTTCAACTTTATTATAACTCACTAGCTTAGGACAGCAGGAGTCTTGTGTTTCCTTTAACCAACTATTCGCTTCGGTATCTGTATTACGCCAATTCCAATCACCTAACTCTGGCATTTTTAGATTAAATTTTTTCTTCTTTTCATTCTGCAATAGCAAATATTGGTCCAAATCATCCTTTATGTTGGACATTTTAATTTTCTATTCAAATATTCTCCGTAAACTTCGTACTGCCACGAATTGTTTACTTTAATTAAATACATAAAACAGCTGACTCTTTATTTAAATCATATTTGCAGAAACAGAATGCCAGCATCCCCAATACTTCACACAAATCAGAGATAATAATTTATGTATTAAAATATAAGAAAACATTGCATTGGCAGAAGCAAATGCAATGCAAAAGTTGACTTCAACTGCAGTAATGCGTCTGTACTTTAGGTAAAAAGTGGCAAAAATTTTCAACTATTCGACTATGACTTTTAGTTAAAAGGTGAGAAACATATGAACCATTGTTAAATCGAGTGGTACAAGTTTGTTTTTGCAACACACCAATTTAAACATTTCAATGGTCATATATTTTCATAATTTTTCAAATTTTGACTCTTTTGGAAAAGTGCACTTGTACCACTTTAGTTCAGAAACGCTCGTATATGTCTTAGCCTTACATTTGATCAGGGTCTCCTGTATTGTAAAAAAAAAAAACTAAAAATTTATACATTTTTATACACCCTGTGTATTTAATTGACTCTCTGTTTAATATTTTTTGTTGAGAGAGACCAAAAAACTCTATTGCGGCCACCTTTATGAGGTATTTATTTAAAATGGTGGCTGATTGCAGCGTTCTCTTCAGTATGATGGCTTGTATTTGAGAAAATTCAACTCAGTCATTAAGTATATCGCGATGGACATGTTTCGTTAGGGACAGCTGTGTACGCGTTTTTCCACCCAAAAACAACATACGATATATGTTGTTGTAGTTTACATTAATCAACTGCATATATTGTGTGTGCTTCAAATACAACAACATAACGGAATTAATAAATAAAACAATTTCATGTACGTATATACGTAAATATGCAAGAGAAAATTTCACAATAGAAAAAAAAAAAAAAAAACAAATTAAAATCAATAGAGAAAATATACAAAAAAAGAAGAACGCGCCATATATAAGCTTTGGGTACAGAAAGCAAGTGCGAATGAGAGGAAAAATTCATTATAGATCAGAGAAAAGAAGAAAATTAAGTAGAAAATTGTAATGTGTGATGTTACAGCAAATGAGTGTTATTCAGTGTAAAGCTCCGTTTGTGCAAAAATAGATGAAAAAGAAAAAATCTAGAGAAGGCGAAGAGAAGTACCTATTAAAAAAATATATCTATATGTGGTGTGTGTTCTTGTGCACAATAAATAAGTAAAATGCACGATAAAAAAGAAAAAAAATCTATGCAAAGTCTTATGTATGCGAGCACTCAATAGCAAACTTGCCACCAGTAATACGTACGTAAAGTAAAGAAACAGCAAAAAAGAATGGAAATTTAAATAACATACATATTTACACAGTCTATATGATAAATGAAATTTCTTAATCACACGCAAAAAAATATAAAAGAAAAGAAAAGAAAAGAAAAGAATATAATTAAGTAAAAAGTGCTTAACTCACTGAAATAAATCAAACTTGCCCCATACGTAGGTGAAGTAGTCACAATTCTCTTAAATCTATTAACATGTGTCAGTGCTGTGTAAGTGGGTGCATGTATACAATTGAGATAAAAAAATTTACTTTATTTTAAAATCATCAAGTAAAAGGAATAAAAACATTAAAAAAAAAAAATTAAAAAAAAAACAGACACTTTAAATAATGCACCAATGCTGGTTAAGTATTGAGTATTGGAAAACGGAACAAGGAGATTTTCGTAGAAAGAGTCCACACCAGGATACGTAATAAATTATTATACCAAAAAATTAAAGAAAAATCAATTACTTGCACAGGTAAAAATGAGTTCCAACAATAGATGAAGATTGAAAGCTAAAACAACCATGGAAACCATAGTTCAATGTCCCCAATAGAGGGCAGAGGCTTTTCTAATTTTCATTCTACTTGTTTCTTTCATTATATTAGTAAATGCTAGTTTCGTATACACATTTGTGCATGCATTTTTACACTCTACCAGAATCAAGTCATTATTAACCCTGATGATTTTGAGGCGTTTATTAATTTAAGAAAAAAAAAAAAAAAAGAAAAAAAAAACGTCAAAATTAGAGAATTCCGCTACGAATGCTTATGTTCTCCACCAAACAATACACGAAGTTATGCACGCAAATGGGTGTAACCCCTTTGTTAGAATAGTGCCATGTAGCGACATAAAGTATAGTAGAAAAAATCTATTTTTTTAAATGTATTTAAAAAAAAAAAATTATTTCAAAAGAAACGTGACACAATAGATGTTTCGGGGGCGTTGACAAAGCAAAAATGTTTTTGGCAAATTGTTTATTTAAAAAAAAAAAAAAAAAAAAAATTGAAAAAAAATTTTTTTTTTTCAATTCAATAGTTTTGAAATTACAATTTTACAGCTTTACAAAGATGATAATTGACTAGTTCAAGTTTAAAAGTTGGACTTTTCGATAAGGTGGTGAACAATTTTCAATAAAAAAAAAATTTTTTTTTTTTATTTATTTTTATTTATTTATTTATTATTATTTTTTTTTTTTTGAGGAAAAAATGATAGATTTTAGTATTGTATTGTTTTGTAGTTAAAATAAATTGCGCATTTTCGATTGAGGTTGTAGAAATAACATCAAATGTGACTATTATCCGGTATTATAAGTTTTGAAGCAAATCGTTCGCAAGTGATTCTGTTATGCTTGAAATTATAGAGAAACCGATTTAAAAATTGATTGCATTGTGCACGGAGGCAGTTTCAGTACAATTTGATGCAGAGCGCAAAATACGATGCAATTTATATTGTATGCTGTGGAAAAAACCAGCGCCCCAGAAAATTCTACACAACTAGGAAAAGATACGAATGTAAATGAAATGAAATAAAAAAAAAAAAGAGTGAAACTAAACTAAGCTACACACCACACCACACCAAACACAACGAGCAAAGTAAAAACGTTTTGTATCCCTCGTTATGAACGAAGAGGAAAATCGTGAGCCGTCGCAGCCGTGACAGGCAACGACCATCGACGAATGACGAATAAAGAAGCAACTAAGCAACCGAGCTGCGTATTGTTGAATAACATGACAGGGAAAAAATTTACAAATGAAGTATATTTAGCAAATGTGCCACAACAACAATAATAAAAACAACACAACTGCATGCATATGCACACACACACACGCTCACACCCAATACATTTGAACGTATAAAAATGTGTTTTCATATGGATTTCTAAGCAAAGGAATATCAGTTTAAGCGAAACAAAGGCGTACCACCAGTTTGTGTGTGTGTGTATGCGTTTACAACGTTATCAGCGCCACACAACAAAACAGCAGTTGTAGCGAGGTAAGCTACACAATAATGGAAAACAACTTTAAACAATTGACAACTGTGTATTCGTATAAACACACATGTGCGTACGTATGGATATAAGTAATAAAAGTTGAGGCAGATATGCAAGCATAACAGATATAGATAAAAATTAAAATGCGCATAAGTAGTACTTGTGTTTGAAAAACTGAACTGAAGGCCTTATAAGCGATAAGGTTAGTGTGTGATGGCACAAACGCAATATATAAACAAACATATGTAAAGTCTGTTTTTACCTCCATGCATAACAATTCATGTTATATACTGGTCGCTGAATATATTCGCCCATGCAGAGCATAACACAAATGGGAGAATTATATGAATAGAGTAGAGAAAAAAAAAATACTAGAAATAATTTTTCTGTTGCTTACAAAAGCAGCAATAACAAGACTAACTGTATTTAAATGCTAAAAAAAAAAAAAAAATGACTCTCCCGACAAACAACAGCCAGCAACTGTATAATTTCGAAAGCTACAAATTTACATGAATCGCAGAGAGACAGAGAGAATATATTAGAAGTATGGTGCCGGAAAGAGACGGAATACATTTTATGGAGTTCTTTCTTTGCTAATATACGTAGTTTAGTTATACACACACACACACACACACACAAGCGTATGTTTTTATAAAAAAATGTGGTGCCGTTTAAAGTACATGTGATACAACTTCATAAAGCATTAGTAGCAAGTTGTAGTAATGGCAGCAGCAGCAGCAGCAGCAGCAGCAGCAATTTACTCTGTTACCTACATGTACACAAAAATTCTACATAATATAATATATCTATAAAATATCCTTTAACAGTATGGGGAACTATTAAAAAAACGTAAAATATTAGCTCAAATGAAGATGTGGACAATCACCACCTTCAAAAGCCACAAACACCACTACATCTTAACGGGAACGATTTTTATTGATTAGTGCAGGGGTTGTAATAAAAAATCGTCTTCTTCTTTAGAGCACTCTCATGACATGTACATGGTTATGCACTCTTTGAACCGTTTGCAGCTCTAGATAGCCTAATGCGTATTAAATTGTTATATAATGACTTTTTTTTTTCTTCTTCTTCTGCTTGTTAAGGGTTAACGTGAACCGACAACGCGTTGCTTACAGGTCCACCTGATATGTAATTTCTTGAAGTCTGTCATAATTCTTCAATTAAAACCGTACGAAGATATTTTTGTCTTTGCTCGCCCCATCCTTAATTAGAGAATTTTACTTTTGCACATGGTTCAGTTTGCTTAAATAAACCATTTCAGGTACGTCAGCACCACCTAATATTGGGTACAGAAAGTCTAACCAGTAACTTTGGTAAAGTATTAGCAACACCTAGAAGGAAATTTTATCCGAGAACTGAGAGTACGTACAACACTCTGCTAGTTGGCATCTAATGGCATGCAAAATCCAACTAGAATACCCTCCATATCTATATGCAAAATATGGGCGTGGCAGATACCTGATTACGTATTTTAATAGTGTACATAATACGTATCCACTTCCACGTCGTGTACTCAGCAAAGAAAGGTTCTCTTGTAAATTGTAGGCGTGTCTGTCATGTATTTTTGATACATCGATGGAATGACTCAATATAAATATCTTTACCGAATTTTAACTTCGTAGATAGATACATATTTGAAGATTGTGGGCGAAGCTTTCGACCCCTTTTGCCCGTTTAGCGAGAGGGAATACTGATCGGAATGTTGGAATATTTCGCTGTATCGGCTTTAATCCGACTTGTTAAGTTTTTTAGATGGAATTTTCATGTTTAAGGACGGACTTACACTAGGTCGGACTATGGTTGGACTCATCCGATATTTCATTTTCCCATACACTAAACCATTGGCACATCCGTTAGAGAGTTCACTTACTAACATTTCGCCATTAGAGGGCATGGTGGATAGTGCCTATTCAAAATTCAACCCAAGCTAAATTTGACCTTTTTCACTTTGCTTGAAGGTGTTTGTATAGGGAGGTGTGACTGGGTCCTTGCATTAGTAATCAAAAATGCACACATTTCCTGAAAATATTCTGAGCCTTCATTTGGGATTTTATAAATGATTTATTATCTATAATACCGTGACTGCTTATGTATTGTGGTAATTAGTGTTTGAAAGAGTTCTGAAGGTTCAAACACTTGTACAATCCATTGTGTGTGTACACACTGTGTACTTTACGCTTATTTACGTATATACGCAATAGTTTGTATACGAAGAAAAGTGACGAGTTAAACAAAACTACAGCGAGCACATCTTTGTGCATGGATTTCTTTTCTTTTCTTTATATTATATTGTGCTCAACATATTTAACTGTATACTGTATACTTATATAAATGAGAATTTCTGCAGACATCCACAATGGTACGTCACTTTACATAGTGTAACATTATTAGCAAACCACCACCCATAGTGAGTGGTGTTTAAAAATGTTTCGCTTTGAATCGTTCTGGCCTGGCGTACATTCATAAATTGTATGGTGCTCGTAGCAAGTAATGTTGCTTATCTGTCGGTCACGACAGCAAAACTTTAAAGGAAATGTAGCTTTGTAGTCTACTACACTGGTATTGTCGTAATGTGCGGTCAATCGCCCATCTCGTTCGCTCCTTCACTTAACTGGCAGCAGCAGCGCTTAAGTCATTACGCTTCCTCTTGTGTCTCGCAACGTTATTATGTGTTTGTATACCTGTGCTCATGTGCTAATCTGGGGTATGTGTTTGTGTTTTTTTTTTTTTTTTATCAAAACAACTGAACTAAACGCACATTTCAGTTCAGTGTATGCTGAGCAATAGCGATAGCTGAGATCTGTTTAAACAATAAAACAGATTTTTTTTTTTTGCTTGTGTTCGTTTGCGCAGTTTCATATCTTATTGAATTGTTGACAGCAACAGCAACGGCAACAATTTCATGAGAAAAATGTAGCAAAAAAGGCAATCACTGTTTATTACGTGCTTGGTGCTTGTACGAACACGCTAGTCATCCATTCAATTTTTACCCACACATCCAAGACACGAGCATTAAAATGTTAAATCTAAATATCATTCATTTACCAACTATTCGCTGCTTTATATCTTTTTGCTTTAGTTTTTCCTGGTATAACTTTTCTTTATATTCATGTTTTTTTCATTTTTTTTTTCTTTTCTTTTCATTTTATTTTACAAAGAGTTACGCATACATAATAAAGTAAATACATTGTTTATGATGAAACCATATATTGCCCTTTGATTTACAACAGTTCCCCCCCCAAACAATCTTGAACAAAAACGAAATCTTTATGGTTCGTGCATAATAGCTCCTTATGTGCACGATAAGAGAAGGCATCCTCATAATATGAAGAAAATTTTCAAATTACAATCACATTCAAAATATAAAACAAAAAAGGAAAAAATCGAATCTTATATACCCACCACATGTGTATATAAAAAGGGGGTGTGGCAGGTACCTCAATATGCCCTCTAATAGTATATATCGATTTGCAAACCAACTGCTGCGCTAAATAAGTTTTTCTCTAAATTGTAGGCGTCCCTGTTATACATCTCTCGCCCATTTTTGGCACATACATGGCTGGAATATATATATATATATGAGGACGAAATGTCAACCAAATATTGAGCTATGAACAGATAGTTAATTTTTTGGGCATGGCTCTCAACCGATTTTCAACAATTTAGACCTACATACAGAATATCTTCAATATCTCAAAATGTACGACTATGAGAATTGTGGCAATCCACGGATAAGCCTGGTCTTTCTTAGATTTTGATGCTAAACAAAAAATGTGTATTTTGTACTTTGTAGGGTCTCTGAAATCTGCATCAATACAGTTTAGGCTAAACTATCAAGGCCTACAGTGTGAGTATATTATTGAAAAATTCCTTAAATTGTTGCTTCTTTCTCAATTTAAATATAAACCAACCGTCCACGGTTTGTTCAATTTTGTCCAATTTCAGACACCACCAAGTTTCAAAAAGATATCCAAGTTTTTTTTTTTTCAACCAGAAGTATGAATTCCACCCTAGGACAGACAGACAGACAGAAATCTCCGAAACCTTCTTCTAATCATTGTAGTGTTGGGTAAAAATATAAAAACAAAATTATTTTCGATTTTTGCCAAATCTGAGGTAGGTTGAAATAATAGAGCGGACCGCACAACGGCCTCATAATAACATTTGAATTTTTCCATACATTGAAAGAGAAATCTTGAAATTTTCTTCTAAAACTGTGCCTGAACAAATGAATTTTGGAAATATTTTTCTGCAATTTTTGTTTTTGTACGAAAAACTTCCATTTTCGTTAATTCAGCAGATTTTCCTTGGTTTTTATATCCTACCCATTAGCCACGCCCACACAATTAACGAAAAACCAATTTAGTTTTCCTGCTTAATAATATTTTCCCCAAAAAACAAAAACAAAAAAACTTTACAAACATAAATAATAATAAATAATAATAAAAAAAAAAAAAATATTCTCAAACGAAACTGTACCGTAATTTTCGTCAACTGTAAGCAACGTGCCTATTAACGGATATTATCCAACTTAAGTAGAAAATTTCATAAAGAAACTAAAGATGTATGAAATTTCCAGGTAACAAAATACGAGTATAATGGCTAAGAGTAAATTTGAAAACAGAAATAAATCCTTTTTCTAGACAAACCTTTCCTACATACATGCATTGTGTGTCTGTATGGTATATTTTTGTTGTTTTTGTTATTGTTATTTATATGCTTATGCTTATAATATAGAAAATAACGTTTAGACCTTTTAAAGAAAGCTTTGTGCCATGTTGAATGAAGCCGTATTTTTACCTAAAACTATACAAATACAAACCGTTTTGAAACAAAGAAAAGATAGTTAACAAGGACAGCGTCAATTTTAAATCCAACAAGTAAAAAAGAAACGAAATTTGGCTTAAGCCAAATCTTAAATACCCTCCATATCGTCATGCAAGGGGGCGCGTAGTAGATACATGATTACGCCCTCTAATAGTGCAGACTTTACTTACGTCTTAACTTGCCAGACAAGTTTTATGCTGAATATGTTTTTTTTTTTTGTAGATTATGGGCGTGTCTGTTCATCATGCTCATTTTTGGACCCTTGGTTTATCTAATTTCAACTTTGTAGGTCAATTTTTGTGACAGATATATAAATTTTTTGTCAATTTAGGGCGTGTCCGTTATTTAATCACGGCTATTTCCGGCACATAGACGGATATGATGATTATAATTATTATTTTTTTATGGTAGATAAATGGATTGTGTCGATTGTGGGCGTGGCTATTGATCGATTTTACCCAATTTTAATAGCGATCAGAAACTATACAAAATTTCAGCTCAATATCTCAAAATTACGATCAGAGTCACGGACAGACATGCTTAGACCGACTCCGTTTAAATGCTGATCCAGATTATATATAATTTTGTAGGGCCTTTGATGCCTCCTTCTGGGTGTTGCAAACGGAATGACAAACTCAGTATTCCCCTCATCTTATATGGAGCATATAAAAGGATTAAAAAAAAAAAAAAGAGTAATTTTATACCATAGTAATGCTCACTTGGAAGGCGGACTTGAAATTTATAAAAAAAGTTTTAAAAAAATGGTTCCGCGGGGAGGATAATATCGATTTTTATAAGGAACAAGTCTTCTTTTCTGTCCAAGAGCCTTAACTCCTACTTAAAAAATCATTGCATGGTTGTAAAAAGCGTAGCAATTATTTTGTTTCGTTTTGCTTTTAATCACGCCCATTTTTCTTAACATATCTGATTGAATTGGTGACATTTGAGCACCATACGCTGCATAAAATTTCTTTTGAATCATTCGGGGTGGGGGGAGGTGTACACTTTTTTTTTATATAACAGGAAAATTATTTTTATAAAGCAGGGAACGAAACATAATTGTTTGATATGAAAAAAAACAACAACATTATTTTGCATATAACTACGTGTATACATATATACACCGAATCTGGAAATATTAAGAAACGTATAAAATTGAGATGTACGGTGTAGAAAGAACAAGAACAAGAGCAAGAGCAAACTGAAATAATCATTTGTCAGTGGAAGCTCGCTCTCTGCCTTGTCTGTGGACAATTTCAAGAAACGACTGATTTCAAAGACTGCACTTAAACGACTAAAAACTGCTGTCAATATAACTTGTGGCTAGACCTGAAAAGCAACTGCTGCTGCAAAAATGCTTTTGGCCTGTGCATGAATGTGATATCGATGTGTGTGTGTATATATACGAGTGTGTGTTTGTTTGCTCATACTGGGTTTTCACATAAGCAACATTAATTGAATGTGTACGCAAGTATGTGTGTGTCACACTAAATAGTATTTACAAAAAAGGCACACACATACATACATGCATACGCGCGCACACGCACACGTAATATTTATTATATGTAGTTTGCTTTGTGTTAAGTTTAAAATGGGAAAAGAAAAAAGAAGACGTGGCTGTAAAACTGACAGAAGAGAAACGGCAGAACTAAAAAGATTATTCCACACACACACACACATACATACATACACGCACACATGCACACACAAACCCTCGCTTCGTGTATTGCTACATATAGCAATTTCAAAACAATACAAGAGGATAGAGGAGAAATCCATAAGCATAGATACGAACACATACATGCATGCATGCATGCATGCAGCAGGCTGGGCTGGCAAACTGATATGTAGGAAAGAGACAGAAGAAGAGACCTTTTGAAATAAAAAAGAGTTTGCGCACTGTTGGCTACAAATCAACAACTACAACTGCAGCTACAAGATATTTTCAAAACTGTAGCCATCAGCACATCAGTGTGTGAGTATATGAATGTTCTCAATACGGTTAACTGCTAATGTGTATTATATTGTGTAAGTACGCGAAAGTTTTTATAACATAAATTGTTGTATTGGAGTGTACGTGTGTGTGTGTGTGACTTTAATCGAGCTTGCTGCATCGTAAGCGCATCCACAAACTTGCCGTTTTGGATCGATAGAAAAAATATATTATTCATAATATGTAATAAAACCCGGTGTACCGTACAATCAAACCAAATCAGCAGAGACCCTCTTTGCCACCTTTTCTAATCAATTCCATTTTTATAACCATTTACAAGTGTATATACCGCATATATATATATATATGTGTGTGTGTGTAAATACTGGATTTTATGCCTTGATGTATAGATACATACACACACGCGCATATATAAAAAAATTTCATTCTTTCATTATGCATACAAGTCCGAAAATTACTTTTTTTTGCTTATTTTGTCGTTTTCCTTTTTTACTTCTTTTTTTTTTAATTTTATGTTCGTAGTAGCAAACAATCGCCTCTGTTGGTGTTTTCCATTTATATATATATACGCGTAAAGATGTGTGGATTTGAAAACAAATTGTGTGCATGGACGTGTGCAGATACATAAATATGTGTTAAGTTTAGACTGCATGGTCTGATTTGATTTGTTGGGTATGTTTTTATGCCCATAAACACACACACACACACACGCACACACAATCAGTTGCAAATATGAACGCATATGTGTTCCTGCATCTGTGCATGGGTTTTGATTTCCTGTTTTTAATGTTTTTAAAGCAGTTTTCTACAAACACAATGTATGTATAAAAAATAATCATGCAAATATATGTTTCTACTTAACATTTGTTTTCACATGCCAGAGATAAAAGTAAATATAGTAACAGATAAAGAAATAGTGCAAACTGTAGCAGTAGTAATTCTTTTATAACATTTTTCTCTCTTTCATAGTAATAGTAATATAGTTGGAGTGATCCAAAGTGGTGAAAGAAACTAAGCGGTCTAGTTGTACAACCTCGCGCCCTATAACGCAATCATAAAAAAAAAAAAAAAAAAAAAAAATTTTTTTTTTTATGTGACAAATATTTACATCCTGTTCGTAAGTCATAAATGGTAAATACTGCTTAATTATTGTAGGATTCAGAATCATAACCTGTTCGATTTAGTCAGGTCCTGTCTTTTTGTCTACGCATGATTAATTTATGTATAGGGTACAGGTTTTGAATTATTTGAAATATTTGAATGAAACATAGCACAAGAACATGTTTTAAACCAAAGAAGAATTATATTGAAAATGAAGCGAATTGGGCCATTTTTGGAATCCTATTCCATATAAGGTTCTATTACAATGAAAGTCTTTATATAGCAAAAAATGTTAAAAAATTATATGAAAAATACTTAATTAGCTTAATAATTGACCGGATCCAATTCGGCCATTTTTAGAATGTCTTTTGAGGATAATCAAGAATCGATATTGTAGCAACTTCATAAAAATGGAAGTGCTATTAAGGCAGGCCATGTGTCATTTGTTCGGAACAAATGACAATCGGAGGGATTACTCTTCGCTAAATGCGGTAGGACTTTCAATTTAAGCGTTTCCAAGAAGGTTTTCACCGATTGTGTTACATGTGGCAGAATTACTAGGTGGACTCTGTTTTTCCTTCACTGTTTGCCCGAAATGATTCAACTGCAGTCGATAGTGATCTCTAGTGAGGGGTGATGATTTCATTCGGTTTAAGCAACTGATTCCAGCATGTAGACCAAAAGTTTCAAATATGACATAATGGATGGACTTAACCCTTGACCTTTTACGCATATAATTCAGTGGATACAGTAACACTTTTCATCGCCAGCCATGATATGATAGAAAACTAGTTCATAGGTCAACTTTTGTTGCAGATATAATGATTTTTGTTGATTATGGGCGTGTTTGTTATCCGGCCATGCCCATTTTTGGCACATCGATAGATAAGTTAATTGTACATATACATACTAAATTTCAACTTTATAATACCTAAGAAGTAGTAGCTGTTCAAATGTGAACATGGTGTTCATAGTTTCTCGGTACTCGTACCCTCACACATCGTACCTGCGTTGCATCATTCCTAACGTTTCGAAACTGTTACATTAAATAACACCTAAAGATTCTGCAAGTTCATGAGTCTCTATGAAGTAATAATTCGCCTTTAAACTATCCCGTCTCCGATACAGCCGAGAGAGTCACCGTAACTCTTAACAATAATTCTCGGTGTTTCAGTGGCAGACATGTTCTTTAGAATATTTTTTATTTTATTCCTTTTTTTTGTTGACTTTTACCTTTTTAGCTAGTTCTACCACCTTAATCGATTTAACCAGGTCCGTCTATGCGTCCATTTGAAGTTGTGCGCAAGCTACAGGTTGCATTTTTTGGAAAAATATTTTAATGAAATTTCGTACAAAAAGATATTTCGGCCCAAAGAAGAACCCTTTTGAAAATGAACCGAATTGAATCATTTTTGGAACTCCTTTCCTTATAAGGATTTGTTGTAATGGAAGTCTTTAAAAGGCAATTCGTGGAGAACAGTTAATTGACTTATAGTATAAAGCAATACCTCGCGTTTACTAATTTATGGGCCTCAGTGGTGTAGGGTATTAAATGTGGAAATCTATGAATTGCAATTTTTACATAATGTGACGTTAGCATGTACGCACGAACAACTTGAGTCTTTCAATTCAATTTTACGCAGTTTTTACATCCATGGAACAAAAGTCCTCCCTTTTACAATTCACAATTCTCTGGGGAGTCTCGCTTCCTCCATTTAAAGAAAATAGTTCAATTCGTAAATGATGGCTACATACATATGTGTGTACGTTATATGTGTTCTTTGCGTATACAATTTGGAATTTTCATTTTTTTTAATGCTTTAATTCATTTTTCACATAGCAGCAAAAATGTAATTCATTCAGTTTGTTTTTAAGGGGATTTATTTATTCAATAAAAATAAAAAATAAAAAAAATAAAAAAAAAAACTATGTGCAAATATACGTGCATACAAACAAATGCTTGCGCATATACATGTGTGCGGTGGGTATAAAAAACTTAAATGAAAAGTTATAGAATAATGCTCGCTATAGAAAAAGTCGTGGTCGTCGTTGTCGTTGTCGTCGTCATCGTCATCATCATGATTATAATTATCAATAATAACAAGAACAACATCATATATATATATATTGTATATGTCTCCAATTTAATGACTACACCACTAAATGTAGCTTTGTGTCTTTCCCAGTTCACTTGAGTGTGAATACATAAAATATATATTTTTTACTCTTTCTTTCATGCATAAAATTCAAACATCAGCCTTCTCTCTCTTAGCCACAGCTGTACAACGTATATATATATATATAATTTATAAATTAATGCACACATATATACACACACACAACCAAACTCAAGTATTTATATACATGCATGTGATTGTATGTTCCATTCGCATTGTTGCAGATATAGCTTAAAGAGAGAAGCTAAAAAAAAAAAAACAATGTCGACATACATATACATACATACACATAATATAAATATATATGTATGTGTGAATATATTTTAAAAACATTACAAAAGCACTGTTGCCAAATTTCACACCATTAAAGCAATAACAAAATCAAACGCAATAAGCTGGTTATAGCAGTAGATACACAATGCATTGTTGCCACATTTCACTGAGTCAGTAAAACGAGCATTCGTTCATAAACACATTCACGTATATAAAGAGGAATTTATTTGTAGTTTGTGTGTTGTTGCGCTTCTGCCAACTGTTTTCTGTGTTATTTCTTTTGTTGTTTTTGTCGTTGTGGTTGACTCTGCCGCTACCGCTGCTGCTATAGGAACTACTTCCACAAATGGCTATTTATAAGTAAACGTGTGTAGACGCAAACATGTGAATGTTCATAAAAAAAAAAAAAAAAAAAAAAAAAAAACGTTTCAATTCGTTTGTTTGAATAGCACATACATACGAGGTGTGTTCAAAAAGTAACGAGAATTTTTAAATTTCGCGGGTTTGAAGAGAGAGTTTTTTTTTATTATATTGGTACACATGCCCCTGAAGTACGATAAAATTTTCAGCAATATTCATTGTTTACTTTTTAAGTGGCAGCCGCTAACGTGAGACGTGTTTTTCGAGCTCGGCGATTTTCGTTAGTGAAAAAAAATGGATCAAAGAACCTGCATTAAATTTTGCGTAAAAAATGAAATAAAGTGTAGTGAAGTTTGTAAAATGTTAACAAAGGCATATGGTGAGTCTGCTATGAGTAAAGCAAGGATTTACGAGTGGTATAAGCGTTTCCAAGATGGCCGCGAAAACGTTGAAGATGACGAACGACCCGGACGCCCAAGCACATCAACAACTGATGAAAACGTGAAAAAAGTGAAAGAAATGGTTATGAACGATCGCCGAATCACAATCAGAGAAGTCGCTGATGATGTTGGCATATCAGTTGGCTCATGCCATCAAATTTTTTCGGATGTTTTGGGTATGAAACGTGTGGCAGCAAAATTCGTTCCAAAATTGTTGAATTTCGAACAAAAACAGCGGCGAATGGAAGTTGCTCAGGAGTCGGTAAATGAAGTTAATAACGATGCAGAACTACTAAAACGTGTTATAACAGGTAACGAAACATGGGTTTACGGATATGATGCTCAATCGTCCCAGTGGAGGCATTCTGGATCGCCAAGACCAAAAAAGGCTCGACAAGTGCGGTCAAATGTGAAGGTTATGCTCACTGTGTTCTTCGATTTTAATGGCATAGTGCATCAAGTTCAACGCCGTTTGCTTGAAGCAATGCGAAAGAAACGCCCGGATTTGTGGCAAAACCATTCATGGCTTTTGCACCACGATAATGCACCTGCTCACACTTCATTGCTTGTTCGTGAATTTTTGGCCAAAAACAAAACTGTAACAATGCCTCAGCCTCCATATTCGCCAGATATGGCTCCGTGTGACTTTTTTCTATTTCCAAAAATAAAGAGAACATTAAAAGGCCGTCGTTTTACAAGCATAGATGACATTAAAAGCGAATCGCTGAAAGAGCTAAAAGCTATTACAAAGATCGAGTTTCAAAAGTGTTTCGAGGATTGGAAAAAGCGTTGGCACAAGTGTATTATATCCGAGGGGAATTACTTTGAAGGGGACAAAATAGATATTGATGAATAAATAAATATTTTTTTCATAAAACAAAAATTCTCGTTATTTTTTGAACACACCTCGTACATGCATACATACATGCAAACAATACACCATGTCGTCTGCTATAAACCATAAAAGTATAGTTTGTTTTTAGTTTAAAATTGGTTATGTAGCTGTGTGCGAGTTTGCGTTGTTGGTTTGGTTTCAGCGTTATATACACGCACATGCACACATACCTATCAATATCATATAGGTTATATGTATGTATACATAATGATTTGTGTGCTGTATATAAAGGAATGGCAGCAAGGTAGGGAGGATGATGATGATAAAAGAAAAAGTAGTTTTTTTTTTTTTTTTCTTTTTTTTTTTTTTTTTTTTTTGCCTTTCTTTCTTTAATACAAGAGCTGAACGAAATTTAAAAAAAGAAAAAAAAAAGAAAAAAAAAAAACCTAAAATGTAGATGATATTGAAGAGAAACCTTATAATCTTAATTATGACCCATGTGCACTAGAGCAGCTTCATATGATGATTTGTGAAGATTTTTATTTTGCATTAATCCAAAGAAAGGTTATATAAAAACCCTTTTCCCAGCCTAAGAGACAGAGAGAGTTGATATATAAAGAAGTTTACAGAAGATTCCAAATGAGCTTAAATCTTAACATATCATCATACCAAACTACCATACTACGTGGTACGTGTTGTATAATAATAATCAAGTTTTTCAAGCAGCAGTTTTTTTTACTTGGATAAGGGACTTACCAAGTTCGTCATTCCTAAAAAAAAAAGTCAGGATTCCGTGAAAAATGAGTTAAATTTGGTACAAATATTTACAGTTACCGGTTAAGAAACAAGTGAAAATGCCCCACCATTTAAAACTCTACATCACTTAGTTTTACAAAAGTATGAGAAAAAAAAAAAAATTGAAAAAAAATTTTTTTTTTTTTCTTTAGTTGCTTAGGAAATATGAGGCATTTATTTATTTATTTATTAAACACGAGGCATTTTTATATTTATTTATTTATTTGTTTAGTTGCTTAATGAAACATGAGGCATTGTTACATTTATTTATTTAATTATTAAACACGAGGCATTCTTATATTTTATTTATTTATTTAGTTCAATACCAGCTACAATATAAATTCTGTAACTTAAGAACTTTTAATAGATTTATATAGAAAATTAGTTAAATCACCTGATGGCAACAATTTCAACAATTTAAACAGAAATTTAAATCCAAAAGTAAACTTAAATATTACGCCAGGTAAAATATAAACAAACTAATGAAAAAAAAAAAATATAAGTCACTTTGTGAAATATCTTTATATGGAGAGGGATTCTAAAAATGGTCAGACCGAGTCCACATTTGGCACAACCAATTATTAAGCTTCTTCTGCAACAAATGTCATGTCAAAAAATGTAATATTTTGCCCTATAAAGACTTCCGTTATAATCGGATCTCATATGGGGAGGGGGAGTTCTAAATATGATTCAATTTGATGGACTTTTAATAGGAGTCCATATTTATATATATATAAACACAAAATGTGGACGTGGCAGATACTTTATGACGCCCGTTAATAGTATCAACTTCAACGTCAGATTTTGCAGAAAAGTTTTTTTTTTTTTTAAATTATCTGTTATCCGACCACGACCATTAAAAAGCTCCAAAAGTACAAAATTTCAACTTTATAGCAAAATGTTTATAGTTGGCTTTTTGTTGATTGTGGGCGTGACTCTTAACTGATAAAGTTCGATCACAAACTATAAATGACTGCAAAAAATTTCAGTTCACTGTTTCGAAATTTACAACAGACAGACATACGGACGAACATGCTGATGGTGCTGATCAAGAATACGAGTATATGTATGTAGCACACACAGCTGTGAGCCATTGTACATAACTTTTATTGAGGTCTTCGATATTTTTTTATTTTTTTTTTTTTTAATAATTTTCGAATTTTAACTTTTTGTCATGTTGGCTAAGAATAGGGGCCGACTTGATACATTTTTCCCAAAGATTTATACAGATTGAAAAGTTTTGGTGTATGTACATCTAATATAATCTTAATACCTTCGCCATGGCGGATAGATTAGATTATGTATCGAATTTCTAGAACAATATGTAACAGACCTTTTAAATAAAAATATGTTTTCTCTATTTTCTTTGCAGATTACAAAATATTGTAAATAAAATTTCATAGCATATTAAAACGAATAACGTAACGCTCGTTTATGTACAAATCTGTTATTAAGAGAAGAAACGGCTATCGGGCGCGCGTTTTTTCGATCAATAGTAAATGGATGTGTGATCCTTTAAAAAATACTTGTATCCATGAAGTTTCACAAACAAAAATGGTACGAGAGAAAAGCAACGCTCGCTTTGCCCTAATATCTCGAGAAATAGAAGGGATTGGTCTGAATAACAACACAAAAACGTGTACAAATTTAAAACGGTGAGTTTTTTTCTTTCAAAATTAGTTTTTTATTTGTATTTATGTCCTTTCTCTGTAAAGTCAAAGATGTTTAGAGTTACCTTGGGTCCAACAATTGCTCACGTTCGTAAAGGCTTTTTCTTACTAAATATCGCTTAAAAGATAGGTCGGAGATGTGAGTTTTTATTGTTGTTTACTTTTCCGAGATAATCAGCTTCGAAATCGCATATTGCGGACATGAAAATGTCCATATACCTTCCAAACCTTGACGTTAGTATTATAGACACTTTGTCAAAACGTTAGAAAGAAGTATTAGAGACCCAATAAAGTTCTTGATTGATATAAAATTTAGTTAGAATGTTAGGCGGACAGATAGACCATTCAGCGATGGTAATCACTCTTTCGGTTGCAAAAGTTTATTTAACGATTGCAAACAATGCAGAAATATGGGCTGTTCTTGTACTTAAGTGGGTATTAAAATTGGATAGAATTAGTCGAGGGAAAAGTGGGTTGGACACATTAGCTTCACTGCCAGTCATAATTTTTATTTTAATCTCCTAAAGTGGTGGGTATTCAAGATTTGGCCCAAGCCAAGTAAAACGTTTTTTTTTTTTTTTTAAATTGTTCCACTTCTTAATTATAGAGAAGCCAAATATAGCGTACTTTTTTTTTTTCTTCAAACATGTTGAATAATGTCTGATTTTCATCATCCACTCAGGCGTGAAATTGCCTTTCAGCTCTGACTGTATTTGCGTATACGACGAATATACGCATATATAAGCAAAATGAAAATTAAAGTGGTGCGACCTTTTTTTTTTTTAGTGCATTTTCAAGTAAAATAATGCGAATAAAAATTCTACCCTAATGGGCAAGTTTTGCAGTAAAGGTACTGAGACAAATCATTCTCAACATAGTATGAATGTATTCATTATATAAATATGGCGAGTCCATTTCACATCTACGAGACAGGCTAAGTGTCTTTTGTATACGAAACTTTGGACCAATCGATCCATGTTTTGTGTGCTGCAAATATTTACTTTTCAATAGACAGACGTACGGACAAAAAAAAAAAGGAAAAAATCAATTAAAGATTATGAAAAAAATAATAATAATAATACAATGAGTCTGTAATTTAATAAATATATATTTAAAAGTGAAAGGGAATAGGCGTGGCTTTGCTGCATCAGTGGCAGATATTTAAGATTTGACCTTAAGGCAAATTTTTTCTTTTTTTAAACTTTTTCAAAGTAAAGCAACACACCTTAAAACTGTACCTTTACAATGTAAGGTGTATAGAAGTATGCAGAAGTAGAAGCGGTAAAATCCCCTTGTAAAGCGATTTAGGACGTCTGTGTGTCCATTTGTTAATAATACCTCCTCCAAGGGAACAGTGAAGGTAAAATATTGCAAAACTGTTGTAATGAAAGTGGTCTTTATTAAGGAAAAACGATATTAATATAACCACGCCCACCTTTAGGTATACCTAGAATGCAATAACAGTTGATGGATGTATGGCAGAACTACACGCACTCGTTTTATATTAAATAACGGTACAAAGAAAGACATATGAGTTGTGAGCTCAGTCCACGTCATCCTAATATAAAAAAAAAAAAAAATAATATATATCGAATGCAATTTCGCTTAAATGAAACCTTACAACTATTGTTTGTTTTTATTTTTTCAAATGCAATAAAAACGAAACGTATTGCGTTTTAATAGTATCGAATACATTATTCACAGTAATTACAAATGAGTCATGCACTGTGCAAACACTTGCTAAATTGTGGGCTAAACAATGTGTGTATTCGCATGCACGTACTTCAATGCGAGTACATATTTCATTTACATATTGGACTCTCTCTCTCTCTCTCTGTCTTTTTTTGCCTTCCTTTTTTTTTTTTGTCACCATGTGTGCAAGTAAGAAAACATTTTTCGTTGGAATAATTTCTTAATGTGTAATTGATGGATGCCCTTTATTCAGAAACTGAATTTAACAATAGTTATGGAGCTTAATAAAGTACACGTGTCTTCGATATAATTAAGTTTAAAATTGGTTGTGTGTGTACCATCAAGTTTATACCAATCGAATCTGCTCTTCAATTCACGACTGACTATTCGTACAAAATTACTACAGTATCAATTCGTCTGTACGTCCGTTAATTGCAAAATATGTTTAAGACCTAAACTGTGTATCCAAATAGGTTAAAAATTTAGTACATCTACTCCCTTTGACTTAAAGATTATTATGTTTTTTGTTTTTGTTTTTTTTTTTTTTTTACCGAAAAAATTACTCAAGCATATGTAAATTCATAACATGTTCAGCCTTATCATTGTAAGTCGTCATCGTCATCGTCGTTGCTGTCGTTTTTAATACGGTATGAATGAAAAAATATTTCGCTATTACATAATATCGAATGTTAGACGAATTTCCTCAACAACAAAAGGTTGCAAAGTCGACTACATAGAAATTAAAAACGGCGGCTGATAAGGCTGATTGTTATACCCTTCTTACAAGGTAGACCTCACATAATACCTCTCTATACGTGTATTAGTAATCGAAACAATTGAACCGTTTTTTTTTCATTCAAAAATGCCTAAACTTGCAGCAAGTAGACTGTCTCACATCTTTTTTGTCGCTTTTTTTTTTTTAAGTCTTTACTATAGATTCACACGTTTCATTTCTTAATAAAACCTTCACTGCCACGTGACACACATGGTGAGTCACATTATTTTTTTTTAATGCGTAGCAGCCATGTGACTTATAGGGGTCACACTAGCTATACTACCTACTCTACCCTACTTTTTTTTTGTGTTTTGTTTTTTTGTATACCGTTAAAGCCAAAGATGTTGTATAAAATATGTCACATTTTTGAATTGCATCACAATCTATTACCCTAACGGTTATATTCCGTATTACAGTATTAATTTACCTGCGATTACGACATTTTTTCTCACATTTAACATAGACAATGTGACCGAGAAAAAATATGCTGATTTTAAAACGTTCACATGTGTCAACGCCAAGCACCAATAATTTCATTTCAAATGTTTTGTTTCATGTAATGTTACGCAATTTTCGGAATACTCACAATGACCACATTCTTAGATAACGTATGTGTAAATGTGCGTTTTGTTATGTGCATATATATATATTGTCAATATTTTTTCTGTAAAAGGTTTGGCTTTCATAGGTTATATAGTAAATGTTTAAAATCCTTTATATGGATGTGCTTATATGCATATATACATAAATATAAGTAAGTAAATAATATTACTTAAAATGTTTTAAAAGTAATGTTTATTGTGCAGGTAATATGATGAATTTGAAACATGAGAAACAGGTGTCATGTAGTATACTCTTCTGTCATTACTTATAATTATACCCTACACCATTAATAGCGCAGGCAATTTTTATAACGTCAATAATGCCTTCATTTTTATATGACGAAAATTCATATTTCTGAATATTTTTGAACGAAACTTGGTGAAGGTATAGTTAAGTAGACTAATAATTAACAAGTAAGAAAACTAAATTTGGCTTAGGCCAAATCCTAAATATCCTCCACCTCCACAACGGTGGGCGCGGCATATATATGTATATATTGCGCCCTCTAATAGTGTTTGTCTTACGTATCAGCATGCGAGTCTACTTTTACGTTGAATATGGTTTTTTGTAAATTGTTCGTCGTGTCTATTATGCGACCACGCCCATTTTTGGCACTTCAGACAATTGAATAACTATGTATACGCGTACCAAATTTCAAGTTCATAGGTCAACTTTTGTGGCAGATATAAAGATTTTTATTAATTGTGGGCGTGTCTGCAATCCGAATATGCCCATTTTTGGCATATCGATGAAGCTAATATTTATAGATGTACATACCAAATTTCAAGTTCATAGGTCAACTTTTGTGGCAGATATAAAGATTTTTATTAATTGTGGGCGTGTCTGTAATCCGAATATGCCCATTTTTGGCATATCGATGAAGCTAATATTTATAGATGTACATACCAAATTTCAAGTTTATAGCTCAATTTTTGAATCAATCAGGGAATAGTTTTTTGTCGATGGTGGGCGTGGATCTTGACCGATTTTGCTAATTTTAAATAGCGATCTGCGTGCAAAAACTAAAAGTGCCTGTACAAAATTTCAGCTCAAAATTTGTTAATAAAATTTGATTAATAATTGGCAAAGTGCCAAATTTGGATCCGATCGAACCATTTTTGAACCCCTTTCCATATAATGATATTTCACGAAATGTTTTTTTGCCAACACAGTTAAACTAAATGTGACATAATATCTGGAACTGAGTGTCAGTCAAGCCGGACCATAACATTTGCTCTTGTTTTTAATGAAATTTTTACCATAGATTGTTCACCTAATTCTCTTTTGCACGAATTTGATTTAACACGATTTAAAACAAAGAAAAATTCTCTTTTTACACGAATTGTTTTGTTTTAACACGATTTTCAATTTTTTTTCAGGTTGAACCAATCTACTATTCTTCCATTTAGCCAATATGTTTTTTGGGAACATATCTATCGTGTAAAAAGAGAATTAGGTGTATATAATTTGTGAATATTATTTGAGTGGGAAAATCGATTAGGACCTTTGTTACAAAAGTTTTAACAAAAAGGTTTTCACCCCGATTTCTTGCGAAACGTAAGTTTCAATGGACGGATGTATGAATGAAAGTATCATGATATGTTATAAGCTATAATGCAGTATTTTCTGGCCATAAGTCGAGTGGGAATTAAACTATACATCTGCTTGGTCCAAAATGTGTTTCCATGTTGTATAAACCTAAGATCAAACACCATTAATTCCATTAAAAAAATGTATTAAATACACGCTTATAATCACAAAATACAGTCCCTTGTAGATAAACTGTGTAGATTAGCGTCCCAGGAATAACTGCGCTCTATTTGATATGGATATATTCACAAGAAGTCCATTGATCGATATAATTTGTCTTATAATCCTTTTTATACCTTTCTCATCGTACACTATATATATGATATGGTTCTGTTTGAAACACCTAGAAGGAAATGGCAAAGACACCATGATGTATATTTATTCTTTGATCAGATGAAAATTGGAATTGATGTAAACGTGCCTGTCGGTGGGTGTGTCCATTTGTTGTTAAAACTCTTTTGGTTGAAAAGCTTGAGATATATTGTACCATTTTGTTCTAGTTTCTCTACGAAGCCCACAATACAAAAAAATCTAACTATCAGTCGAAAAAACCCAGTTAAGAAATTTAAATCAATTTAAATTTGCCGAAAGTGAAAATGGGCGCGATCGGTTGACGTACGTACACACAGTATTACATTTTACTTGCGTAGAAATGTTATTTCCAAACTATTTGGAAGAGGTCAATGATGATGAATAGCCTAGATTTGGCGTACGCCTAATATAATGTCTCTGTTATTTGTGCATTTGGAAAAAATTATAAAATTTTTAAAGTCAAATATAGTTTTTATACCACGAACATAAGATGGAGACCAGCATCAGCATCAAAAACTGAGTCAATCTAGCCAAGTGTGTCCGTAAGTCCGTCTGTTATTGGCATTCTTACGATCGGAAATTATGAGATATTGAGCTGATGTTTTGTATTGTCTGTATTACTTTTTGTTTTTGCACGCAGATCGCTATTTAAAATGGGCAAAATAGGTCAAGAGCCACACCCACAATCTATAAAAATCTATATATCTGCCACAAAAATTGAGCTTCTAAGTTAATATTTGGTACACAAAATTTATAATTATCCCATCTATCGTTGAGCCAAAAATGGGCATGGTCTGATAACAGACGCGCCCACAATTTACAAACTAAAAAACTATACTCGACGTGAAAAACTCGACTTTCATGCCGACACCTGTCACGCCTACAATTGTAGATGTGAAGGGTATTTAAGATTTGACTTAAGCCAAATTTAGTTTTCTTACTTATTTTATTTATTTATTTTCCGTTAAGGGTGTTAATTAATCTTTCCTGTGAATGGTTTACTGGTTAGATTGTGAAGTTTTTAGTATCTAAGCGTTCGATTTAGAATGTTTTAATAAGTTTCTGATTTCATTTCTCCTCCACGAGTATGGCTCACCTGACATTTATGTGGAAATCTACACACATGTGTGCTAAGCACCGCTCTTGTTGAATTTCAAATATGTTTTTGTTTTTGTTGTTGTTGTTGTTGTTGCTAATTTTTGTAATATTCGCTCGTTTTTATATTTTTTTATTATCTTTATTATGAATTGTTGTTGTTATTATTGTGTCTGTTTTATATTGTAAAGTGGAAATCTTAAGCACATACAGTTTATGACAGCATTATACTGAATTGTGTGTGTGTGTGTGGTGTGTATTGTATCGTGTTATGTTTTTTAGAAATGGCGCGCAGATGTAGAGCTAGTTTATCGTTATTTACATTTTTCGCCCCAAGTGTTTTCATAGTTATCACAAGTGTGTATGTTTATATGGATAAATGCGATAGATTGGATGGAGTGCGAGTGTTGGTGTTGATCTAAGTGTTGGTATTGGTATTACTGTCTGTCAGCAAGACCTGTTTTTCTTATTTATATATAGTGTTACCTGCTGGTGTTCTACTCAAACACTTGTATGCATGTTTGCTTATAAATGTTGTTTGTTAGAATTCTCCCATAAGGAGTTCATGAACTGTAGAGCGGTAAAATAGATATATACATATATATATGATAACCAGATGTTTTCCCCAACTATTTTAGATATTTCTGAGCTTGTTTTCTAATTTATTGTGCTTGCTTATCAATTAGAAAATTGTTTCTTTAGAAGGTTTGTTTTTTCAATAGAGATTATTATGCTCACTGACAGTTGTTTTGACAGCTCCAAGTGACGTTTCTGCTCAGTATTGTTTAGCAAATCAACACGAATAGATTAACTACGGAACGGCGCTTACAAATCGATCATTCAATTAAATCAGTGTTCAATTAAACATTTTTTAAGGAGCACTTTTTTGAATTTTATGGTGCACATATTTGCCCATCGGCGACCACCATAAAGGACGTAATTATTAAATTTCGGTTTACATTTACACCAAGCCACCCACAAGAATGGGAAGCCAGTGTCGAAGAAAAGGACAAGCAAGGACTTTGTCCATCGACTTTAAAAAAAATTTTGTGCAAATTTGTGCTATTTGAAGTGTACGTTAATTGTGAATAATTTGTGTCATCTGAATATTACTGATGTTATTTTTGTTTCATTATTATACCGCGTACTACTTGTGGCAAACAGTTTATTAAGTGTGTGCGAATATTTAATTCCGAATCAAAATCTGAATCAATTTAACCATGTCCATCTGTCCGGTTGTCTTTTTTTTTTTTAACGAATGCTTTCCCCATTTAAAGCCGTAGGACAGTGTGGGGCCTTCACCCACTAAAACCTCCTCGAACGTCCAACGGTGCATCTTCCGGGACCACCGTTAAGTATTACGTCGAGATAGCCCTCTGAGCCTAAACTCGAATCGTCAGTGTTATTGTCTCTGTCCTATGTCTTTGACGGGAAGGCTTCTCCATTTTAAAGCGGGATCTGTCCATCTGTCTGTCCATGTAAATTTATGCGCAACCTACAGGTTGCATTTTTTTTAAACCTTTTTGATGAAATTTGATGCAAGGAAATGTTTTGGCCGAAAGGATAATCCTGTTAAAAATGAACCGAATTAGATAATTTTATAGAACCGCTCCCCACATAAGGTCCCATTATAAATGGCTTCACATTTTTATGATCAAGTTTAGTGAAGAATTCCTGCGTTCACTTGGCGAGATTCGATCTGCTGGGTGATTGAACATTCAGGTATACCCGGTAACAAGATTTGGGGACGATTGTGCAAGAATCAAGGCGGGAAGGCAGGATATTAGCAAGAGAGTTGAAGTGCGGACTCCTCTCTCGGATTTGAACAGTCAACTGGATAGGGTTAAACCGTAAACGTACTAAAGACCTACTAAGTCTAGGAAATCGATCGAAATTTCTGTGGTCGGGGCACTGTCTCATAGGCCGTCAGGTACGCTGCTCCGTATAATGATTTTTGTAGAAGCTGCAGGAACAAGAAAGAAATTGAAACCGTGGAGCATCTGCTGTGTGAATGTCCGTCTCTACAGGAAAGACGACACAAAACACTTGCAGTCAGATTCCCGGAGGGTCTAGGGTCACTAGCAAATGCTAATACTTCCGACCTCAAACGATATATAGCTTCCTCGGAATGGCTTTACTAATTTTTGCGTTATGTTATGTTGTTCTACGAAAAGCACAACGGACAGACATATCTAGAGGGACTCATAATTTAATGTTGATCGAGAACATATATATTTGTCTGACGATACATTTTGGGTGTTGCAAACGGAATGACAAACTCAGTATACCCTTCATATTATGTGAAGGGTGTAATTACAGCATAATATAGAACGAAAGTAATCCTACAGCACTCTTGTGTTATTTCTAATACTATTTCAAACTTCATAATTCCCATGAGTTATAGAAGAAATCCGATGATTTTTTTACATCCATTGCCATAAAATAATATTTCCTGTTAGTATTTACGTCACAAGTTAATATATTGTGTGTATGACCTTAATCGATACAAACATACAACAACATATTCCCAGTTTACAATATCCAAGAAGTGGACTAAGACGGAAATAGATTTTTTACTTACATATTCCTTAAAAACGTATCGTATACGAGTACATAGATATGTGTTGCACGCACTCTACAAAGTTTAATTTTATGTTCAATGAAGCACATTTTTTAGCATAGTGCTGAGATTGTGTTGGCTTTGCATTTGATGGGCACATACAACAGAACTACACAAAATCAAATTATAATTTTTTCTGATCTTCTTCGGTTGCTGTTCTTTTCTGTGCTGTTTTACTGTTGTTGCTGTTGCTTTGCCTGGTGATAGTTAGCGATGTCACTGACACTCTCTCTCTCTAGCACTATTAATTTTCTGTTTCCTTGTTGTTGTTGTTGTTGTTATTGTTCCTGCTGCTTTTTCTTATTATTATTATTATTTTCTAGATTGTTTTTTAGCTTTTTAAACAAAATTTTGGTTTTTTTGTATATTTTTGTGCAACAACCATCTCTATGATTATGCACTTATAAATAGATATGCACTCACTTCTTAGGTTATTCATCATTTTGTCATACCACACAAATCGGATGAATTTTCTTTACATAACAAAAAAAAAAAAACGCATGACATTTTTACTCTTCGTAACCCAAACTTAACGTAACGTGAAGATTTTCTAAACTCTCGAAAGGTTGTAATGCGATAGAGGAGTTCAAATTCCATCTGAATTTGAACCCGCAAATTGTAGCGCTCAGAGTTTATAAGATAAAGCCTTAGCCTGAGCAAATATACCATCAACCATATGCTGCTGAAGTCTCAATAATATGGCTGATAACACCCTGACTGTTATGTATATATTTAAATACAAGTTCACTTATACATATATAGGTATAGTCTAATTTTAGACCAGACCACCTCTACTTATATCTCACACCACAAAGAAAAAAGTTCATTTGACTTTAGATGGAAAAGTTTTAAAAGCTGGAATGCGCGATTTTTGTCCGTTAAAACCCTAACACTGTCTCTACTGTAGAGAATTTGAAACTATGACTCCAGCAAAGGGCTCAGGTTTGCACAATAGAAGCAATGATTACGGTTTCTTACACAATCTTGATTCAATTTTTAACCCCGTTTGCTATTGCAGTACCTTTGCAATCTATGTTGACGTTCTTTGAATACTTGTTTCTTCCATGTGTTCATACCGATTTCTACTTTGTTGGGTCGTGCAGTATATGTAAAAAGCCATGTTCGCATACAGAATATTCTCCAAACTGACTCTGTGGAGATATGCTGCTGTTTGTAACATCTTTAGTTATACCAATCGGTTCAAAATTTGAATCAATTCAACCACGTCCGTCTCTATGTCCAAGTATTTTTCTTGTATAGGGTGTAATTTTTAATATTTTTTCGACGAAATTTAACCCAGATCAAGAGTGGTGACTTTTTGAAAATGGTTCTGATTGATTTATTTTTAGGAGTTTTCCTCTAACGCCATATTTTATAATAACTCTTTATATGACTAAAATTCTTATTATACCCGGCACCACTTGTGGCAAAGAGTATATTAAGTTTGTATACAGATGTTTATAGCTGCTTAACGGCCCACCTTCTATTATATATTGATTCAGAAGCAAAAATCTGATTCGATTTAACCACGATTGCGTTGTCCGTTTGTCTGTTATTTGTGTAAACGAATTTTGGCCACAGTTTTTAAGATATTTCAATGAAATTTGGCCAAAGATGTGCACTATTGAAAAATGTTTAATGTAAGGACCCCTGCCCATATAAAGCTTTCATTTTATATAGTCTTTATATAACGAAAATTCGTATATGTGATCATTTTTGTACAAAACTCGGTGACAGTATAGTTAATTAGACTAATAATTAACCGTGCCCAATTTTGACCTGATTGGACCATTTTTAGAACTCCTCCCCATACAAGGTCCAACTATAATTCTTAATATATGTGAAAAAAATTTTTAATAAAGAATATTTAGTTCGTTTAATAATTAACTGTGCTGTATAAATATACATTTAATTGGATTATTTTTCTAAAAGTCCTTGGCATAGAACGTTTTTCTTCTAAGTGACTTTTTGTATGACAATAACTCGCCATTACTGGTACATCTACCATAAACCAATTATTTCTATTGTCGGGTTTGAATTGAATTTAGAAAATTTATTGAATTCATATAAAAAGGAAAAAATTTAAACATTTAAGAAACAATTTTCAATGTGTTGTCTCTTTTTTTACAGGTATGTTGACTTCAAACAACTTAACGAGAATTTCTCTTTGTTCGATGTTGTTGCCCCACCATCAGCATCAACACTATTCACAAACAGTTTATTGCTGACTTTTACGAAATTGAAATTGTTGACATTTCAACCAGTGAAAATGCTTTACAATAATATATGTAACAACAAATATAATAACAAAAACAACAACAACAACAACAACAATATGTGTGAAAACAAGTGGTGTTTAAACAGTTTTCAAAATAAATATCAAAATAATTTGATGCTATACGCTAAAGAAAAATTGAAGATTCCTCAAAACTTTTCAACTCCAATGGCGGCACCAACACCAACATCGCGCCCAACATATGCATAAAACCATAAATAAATATGACAATTATAAAATATTTACAGTACAGTTAAGTGAGTGAAAACATATGATATAATAAGAAGAAGCAGAGAATAAAAAAAAGTTTAAAAATTTAAAAAAAAAATAAAAAATCGGAAGAAAAAAAGAGAGAAATTAAATACAAATAAGCTCCAAAGTGTTAAAATTCAAATTATACAAAATAATCGAAATAGATTGCCATCTCTATTAAAGGGCAAAGTTAGTTAACAAAAAAATTTCAAACAAAAAAACGTGCGTACATGTGTGGATTAGTCACACACATACACACTGAAATAAAGAAAAGTAAAACCGTAAACAAACAAGAAGCAGAAGCAGTATTTAGCGTATTATTGAAATTTTGTGATGTAAGTCATGTCGCTGCTTTTTTTTTTTTTTTGCAAAATATTTCAATTGTTTAATTGTGAAATTCTTTGTGGACACATATATAAGTAGTAGAAAAAGCAAAATTCTATAAAGCAAATAAAATATTTAATTTGCCCAGATAAAGAGTTGAACAAGGCCCTACTACACAGTCATGATTAAAAGCATGAGATACTCTGAAGGAATTAAAGTTTTCAAAAATTTGAAAAACTGATAAAAGCAAAGTGTTATCTATATAGCGCAATTATTAAATTACTTAATACCTTATGTCATCCCCTTATGTTATTATTAGATAATAAAGAGAATGGGGTGGGGGTGTATACTAAATATATTAAGTTTATCATTTCATTTGCAACACCGAGAAGGGGAGGCATCAGAGACACTACAAAGTATATATATTCTTGATTAGCATTAAAAACTGATGCGATTTAGACATGTACGTATGTATGTAAGTCCCTGTGTCGCTGTGTCTATCTGTTGGCATTTTCACGGTCGTAAATTTTGATTTATCAAAGTGAAATGTTGTACAAACACTTTTAGTTTCTTCACGCAGATCTCTATTTAAAGTGGATAAAATCGGTCAAGTGCCACACCCACAATGGACAAAAATCTATTTATATGCCACAAAAACTGACCTATAACTTGAAATCTTTATTTATCCCTTTCATCGATGTGGCAAAAATGGGCGTGGTAGGATAATAGACACGTCCACAATCGATAAAGTTTTTTTTTAGGTTTTTTGTAAATTGTGGGCGTAAGTATGTTATCTGATCACGCTCATTTTTGGCATATATCCCAAATAACAGACAGACATACATACTTTTTTTTTTTTTTTTTTTTTTTTTTGTTAAAGGTCTCTGCTGCCTTTTTCTGCTTGTTGTAAATGTAATGACAAACTTAATATATCATCCATCTTACGTGGAAGATTGTTGAAGCCGTTGTATATACAATATGAAGCGGCACTGTAGCATGCCACTAAATATAAAACAAATGATAAACATATGCAAGGATTAACTGGGGAAAGATAAACTATCTTAATCGGCGAAAAACGTAAAGCAAACATGAATACATGATACACATTTTTAATGCTCGTAGTTTTTAAATGTTGCACAGGGAATAATAAATTTAGTACACTCGCTCTCGCACTGGTGCAGTATGTAGGGTTAAAAAGTAGTAAAAGAAGCATACGAACACGGGAGATTGTAAAAATTCTACACAAAATGGCGACAAGTGCTTTCATTTTCCGTTTCCACGACCTCATTTCTAATATTATTGTATGCATGGGTACATAGTGCACACATTGCAAATGTGGGCCCACCATGCATCGGGCACGAAAATTCACGATGCTATCTCTCGCACACTATAAAGTTTCGAGAAAAAAAAAAAAACAAAACATTAAGCACATTAGACGTAATTGGCACGCATACACTTGCCATTAGCTTATTACATTGCACACAAACACCCACATACACAATAAATGCGTTTGTATGCATGTCACTCATATATGTACATTTAGGCAGAAGCTCACGCAGAGGACTCGTAAAAATATTGCTTCGTCCTGCTGATACTTTCAGTTTTTTTCCTTTTTTTTTTTTTCCTTTCAAACACCTACACAAGTCCATATTCATGTAACTAAGCACTTAGAAGAATGTGTAGTGGCGAGTAACATTGCATATGTATAGAGCATCACACTCTTAAATTTTTTGTAATTTTTTCCACCAAGAGAATTGGAGAGTACGAAAACCGGAGTTTGCGCATTATCCACCATCACGCAATATTATCTTTTACACCTTCCACCCCAGTGGTGATGGGTGATGGTGCAAAACAATTAAATTTTTATATAATTTGCAACAACATCCACGTAAATATTTTACAGATGTTAAGTTGAAATTTTTGAAAGCGTACAAATGCCTTTCAATCCCTTATGTACGTATGAGATGTATCCCCTTAGACTTTTATGTCGATATTTCCTGAATTTTTAAACTCACTAATTATACACTGCACCACAAAGTGATTCGCAAAAAATGGGATTCTATCTATCACAAAAATTGAGCTATGAACTTGAAATTTGGTGCACTTATATAAGGTTAGCCCAAGCATCGATGTGCCAAAAATGGGCGCGGTAGGATAACAGACACGCCTACAATTCACAGAAAAACACACTCATTGTAAAAGTCGGTTTGCAAGTTGATACGTAACACAGACACCATTAGGGGTTATAATCATGTAGCTGCCACGCCCACTATTTGTACGTAGATGTGGAGGATAAATTTGGTTTTTACTTTTTTTTTTTTTTTTTTAGATAGACACACACGATGTCTCTTAATCATCCCTCAATTGAGAAAAAAAGAGATATTTTTTTTTTTTAAAGCACCCAATCACCCCATTTGCATTTGTGCACATGTTTGTAACTCTTAAATGAAAATCTGAATCGATTTAACCATGTCCGTGTGTGTGTGTCCGCGTAGTAAGAAATACAACTTTGCGATTGAAATGATTGAAAATGGTGTTAAAATTGGCGGACATATCATAACGGTGTTTGGTATACGTGCTATAATTCAGTTCAACTCGTTATATTAAAAATTGTAATTTTTAAGTGTTTTTGGCTTGAAAATGTTGCTCAATTTTAAAATTTTTAGGAAACTTCAGGCTTTGACAAGTGACCATATGAATTTGGATGTAAATAGACACCACACAACCACACATACACAGGCGCGCACATCTAACGTACCAAACCAAACGTTCAGCCTTACAAAAAAAAGTCGAGTTCGGGGAAGAAAAGCCTGCAGCCTAAGTTCTTACTAGAGCATCCCTTAATATTCATTGTTTCTCTGTTTATCTTCTCTCTGTTAAAATATCATATACACCGCCACAATATTAGGCAGTGACATTCCTAAAGTGCTGTTAATGCAATGTAATCGAGGTGGAAATTTTAAAATAATGGCACCATTAGGAGCAAGATGCAATTGCAACAAACAAACAAACAAACAAACAAAAACGATATATTCGGATTAAGCGGAAATTGAGCTTAAGGGTGCAGGGGTGCAATTGCCAATTTAAATTTATTCGTAATCTGTGTGGACATGCAGCTGCTGCAACCTCTTTTTTTTAACGACCATCTCGCGTGGCACATTTTTTACAATTACTACACCGCCCAGTAGTTGATGACGTATAATTTGTTTTGGTGTATTTTTAGGTCAACAGAAGACGTATCACCACCGAACTTTATAGAACGGAACAGTGGCTACTATGAACGCAGTTCACGTTTAGTTGCTGACACCGAATCCTATATTAGGCGTTCAAATCATAGCAATGCTACCATCAGTAGTTGTCAGACAATTAATAGCGGCTCTACGACCAGTAATATAAATATTCATAGTGGGATTAATCCAGATACAGAAACTTATCGCGCCAGAGATGGTAGATGCTATAGAAATGGACAATATGTGTTGGCAACAGCAGCATATTCACCATCAGTTGCGCTGACAGACAGGTAATTTATTTACAAAAACAAAACAAAAAATATGAAAAAAATAATCAAAAATTAAAAATTATCACATTTAAAACATTCATGTTACATGTGATTCATGCATTCATTCATAGAATCGCTAATTTTGGTTCGACCACCAACAGCTGTTGTAATAGCCGTGTACCGCTTGCGTCATGGTCAGAAAGTATTGCAACGTGCATAAATGGTCCCGGTGGTACATCGGCGACGGTGAAAACGATGACCGCCTCGCCCTTGTCAGCAATGACTGTCACAAATAGTAGTTCGAGTAGCCTCAGTAGTACAATCAATAGTCAAAACACAGCAAGTGCTAGCAACAGCATTTGCAGTACAACAGATACATTACAGTATAGCTTTTCCACTCAACAACCACCAATTAGTCAAAATGCTACTGAACATATACATGCTAATGCTTCGGCTGATGCTGGCCTTAGAGATGGTAACGGAGCTCATGGTGGCAATTTCAATGGCAATTTCAATGGCAATGTTTCATTGAATAGCTCCGGAATCTCCAGCATCTCTCTATCAGCGTCGCATCATGCGTCACGTGCGGTGGTACAATCATCGTTACACGGTCGCAGTACTGCATCCTCGAGCCGTTCGCATTCACGGTCTCCTAGTTACACGTCGTCTCATAGCTCGTCATCCTCATCGTCGGGCTCCTCAAATTCCCATGCGTTGAGTCCAATCCCCAACAGAGACGTGGACACACCTTCGACTTCAACCTCAAGGGTGGGATCACGTAGCATACAATCGGCAATAACTTTGCCTGGTGGAACCACTGCATCCCTTATGTCCCATAACAGTGGACACAATATTGCTTGTGGTGGTAACAATACGCCTGGTACGAATTCAGTTGCTTCTACTGGGAATCCAGTGGTACATTCCGAGGATAACCGACCTTTAGCAATACGTGTGCGTAACTTACCAAGTCGTTCGTCCGACACCTCACTCAAAGATGGTCTCTTTCATGAATACAAAAAACACGGCAAAGTCACTTGGGTTAAGGTGGTTGGACAAAATTCCGAGCGCTACGCTTTAGTTTGCTTCAAGAAACCGGAGGATGTTGAAAAAGCTTTGGAGGTATCGCAAGACAAGCTTTTTTTCGGTTGTAAAATTGAAGTGGAGCCCTACCAGGGCTATGACGTGGAGGACAATGAATTTCGGCCATATGAAGCCGAATTAGATGAATATCATCCGAAATCGACCCGCACTTTATTCATAGGTAATTTAGAAAAGGATATAACGGCAGGAGAACTGCGCACCTACTTCGAGTGCTTCGGGGAAATTATTGAAATTGATATAAAAAAACAAGGCACGTCTGCTTACGCATTTTGTCAGTATTCAGACATTGTGTCTGTAGTGAAAGCTATGAGAAAAATGGATGGAGAACATCTGGGCAACAACCGGATAAAGCTTGGCTTTGGCAAATCAATGCCAACCAATTGTGTTTGGATAGATGGCATTGCAGAAAAGATATCGGAATCTCAGTTGCAGTCACAGTTTTCGCGGTATGGGGCTGTTTGTAAGGTTGTGATTGATCGGCTGCGACAATTGGCGTTGGTGTTGTACGAACAGATCCAGTACGCGCAAACCGCTGTTAAAGAGATGCGCGGCACAACAGTGCGTGGCCGTAAATTACAGGTCGATTTTGCATCGCGAGAATGTCAGGATGCATTTTATGATAAAATAGAAAAGCAGATATCCGCGAATACGCGGTTCAGTCGGTACGAGTCTCAGTCGCGTTCTCGCGCCTCCTCTTTTAGTCGTCATCAAAATTCCAATGACGGTTGTTCACCGAGCAATACGCCGGGTAGCAGTAGCAGTAGTAGTGTGGGTGGTGGCGGTGGTGTTAATGCGTCCGCCTTATCATCAGCTGTTGTTGCGGGTTCAACGGCCAGTACCTATAGTGGGGGTCCCTTAACTTCCGGCGTGAGTCAAAACTCGGGTAATTCCACTCCAGCCCGTAGTCGCAGTTCAAGAAGTTCACGGCACACCATGGAATACGATTATATAGACTCGCGACGATTTCGTTCATACGATGAATACAGTCAGGGATCCGGAGCATCGCATGATGAAGATGCCCCAAACAGTGGCAGCCACCCTATACTTTCAGGAGTTTATACCGTTTCGAATTTACGTTCCGACTCTCCCCTGCTGTCCCGTTTAGGTCCTATTATAAATAACTATAAAGAACCTGCCACTGAACTACTGGAAATTAGTCCGACTGCTAGACGTAGATGTGATAAAAGTCCGGGTAAACAGAAAGGTTCGTTCGTGCGCCTGTTTACTGTATAAAATTGAACTTCAAATTAAATTAAATTACTTATCGTTTCAGGTGATGTGCGTCTATTTCAAAAGGAGCGTACCGATATGCTAGAGCAACTTGAAGAGTGCCCGTCCAGTGGTGAAGAAAGTGCTGTTAGTCCACGTAAACGTATTAAATTGGATCATCATTCCATTAGTTCCATTAGTAGTGGATTGGTAAGAAACAACACATTTATTGCACCCTACACCTTCGTTCGTGTAAACGACGCGAAGGTTTACAAAGCTCACAACATGCATATATTTTATATCAATAATAAAATCTCAACTGTCTGTCAATGAGTAGCCGTGCTTTCGGTGCGGTCTGAATATTTATAAGTTTTCCACCAACACTCTTGATGGTAGAGAATTAACACATCATCAAATAAGTTGGTATTAAATGAAAAACCAGCACACCTACAATTTAAGCTCTTAATCGTTTAAAAATCCCGGAAAGACTTGATACTGACTTGACTTCTCAGACAGACTAGTGGATCTTTAGTATTTGCTTTATCTTTTGCTTATTTGGCCGTTTTTTATGTTTCTGCACAGTTGCAACCACATAAGTTGGAAGAACAACCCTCTCATAAAAACTCCAGCTGTGATTACATTTTACATGATGCTATTCATCGGAAGAGTGAGTTACGAAGACTATCGGAGTGTAGTAATTTAGGCGTCAGATTCCAACAATTAAGTCACCATCATCACCACACCCACCATTCGTTGTCCCATCATCATCATCATCAGCAGCAGCAGCAGCAACAGCAGCAACAGCAGCAACAGCAACTATGTCGCCGACCGTCCATTGATATTTTGGCGACAAGTACTGGTGGTGGCAGTAGTAATGTATTGGGCCGTCATGGCAGCACGAGTAGTACCAGTTCAAATAGTGATCATCACCCGCTTACCCATCAATCATTAGCTTCTAAACGTCGACGAATATGTGGAAGCAGCAGTGTTGCTGATACGAGTACGTTGCTGATAGGACCTGGAATTAGCCTGACGACGACACCCGCCAACAACGAAGACTTTCATCATAATACTTCGCGAGGTCGCGGTCATCCGGTGCATTCCCAACATTCGCATGATCCTAGCGGTGGAGGCGACAGTGCGGATGGCTCCCGACCTGGTACACCATTGTGCGACGAGCGACCTGAGGTCCTTCCTAGTGAACCCCGACGGGTTCCACGTGATAGGCCTCGAGAACCTATGATTTTACCTTTGCCTAGATTCGGTGTACAGTTTTTTCAACAATATCGAAATAACCTGGCATCGTCCATAATGTCGTCAACTATTGCTTCAGCAAATTATCACTTTCACAGCAACAATGTCATTTATACGTGTGCATCGTCAGTTGGTAATAATATGGCTTTGGGGAGTACGCGTGGTTTATCGAATGTTGAGGCGGGAGGTGGAAGTAATAATAGTCACTCTAGTCTTAGTTATAGTTCGGCCGCAATAACATCAACGGCATCATCAGTGGTTACGAGGGGTTCATTGCCATCCAGTTCTCATTTGCCCAGTTCTTCGGCTAGATATTCAACGCATTGGAGAACACATCATCATCATCATCATCACCATCATCACAACCATCATTCGACGCATGGACAACCCAACTCTCACGCTGGTGTATTTAGTAATGGAGGTGCCACCTCATCATCTGCTTCATCAATGATCAGTCCGTTAAGATCGCGTTCGTTAAGTACGAATTCTAGTGATTCCGATATGCCCGGACAATCGTCGACAGGCAGTCCTTCACTAGAGGATCGCATACGAACCTTAGACGAAATGCTAGAACGTCTGCCTGGTGGTGGTGTATCGAATAGTAGTAGTACGCTTGGGAAACGACCTGAATATAATTCCATAGCTGCTGCCGACTCCCGCCAGCACCATCGCCCCCCAGCATTTGCAGATCATCCACATTCCGGCGGCAGCGAGGGAAAGCTTGTTCCACCATCATCGGCACCCTGTAGTCGTCACAAATTTTTTGATATCAGCGTTAAGGAAAGGCAACCTTCTGAAATTGTAAAGACCGTTTTAGCTAAAAAGTCCATCTTCGATGACGATTTGCAAAGGCTGAAAAGAAATCACTGGTATGAACCAGCAGTAGACAATTTGCAAAGCACGTCCCCAGCATTACCAAATTTGGCAGCTACAAAGACACCAGTTGTTGGGTGTCTCAGCACTACCATCAGTTCCAGCTGCGTTAATACTTTTACCAAACCTCACAGTACAGTAGTGCAGCGTCTATGCAACCTTTCTCCGATGAATTCGCCACAAGCTTCCACGTCCCCGTACAACAGCCCCTCGCAATCACCATCCGCGAGTGGAAGTACTTTCCTAACTTCTTCACACATTGCAAAAGCAACTGGTTCCATTAACCCTACCACAATACTTACACAACCCTCAACCACCAGCAGTATAGTTTCATCAGCAACTTCATCATCTGGAACGAAAGCTTTGCAATATCCCTTTCCAACGCATCCACCTCTACCGACCGGAGATCCATGTGTTCATTCCAAGGAAAATCAACCGCTTGCACCTCAGCCAATGACAAAAGCACCATCACTGGAGTCAGCGTCAATATCTACTAAACCAAAGAATTATGCGCTTTCTAAAAGTTTAAGTGTGCCGACATCGACAATAGAAGCCCCGGATTCACGTATTCCATCGAAATCAGCATCAGGTCCAGAGAGTACAAATGTGAGTACCGCTAATATGACCACCACCACAACCACCACTTCACCAACATCTCTCCCAATAAATCATGCACACTACAATACCACCGGTATTAGTTCCTCAATCAGCACTACTACTACTACAGACTACAGTCATAAATGTAACGCAATGGAGATTGACAAAGATGCGAAATCTGTAACTGCCTCCAATTCGTTGCCGGAGGTTCTCTTTATAGCACCAGAGAAATCAGAATCCATGCAAACACAAAGTCAGCAAAATAGTAATGAAGAAAAGCTTTATGTAAAAAGTGATCGCAATGTGGTGGAGAATCGAAAAAGTTCTCTCTCAAAAAATTTCACCTGCACAATACAAACCAATGACGAACAAGACGCAATTGAGCAGCAATTGCAAAATCGTAATAAGGCGGAAAAAATGAAAAAAGAACGTGTTGGTCAACGTGAAAAAGATCTGCAGAAACAGCACGAACGTGAAGAGAAGCAACAAGACATAGGGGAGAAAGAGGCGTTTGACAAAAAGAATTTTGGAAATGAAGAGAAAACGTGTAAGCAAAAAAACCAGCAAGTATGTGAAGAATCACAAAAAGGGGAGAAAGAGGAGAGAGCTCGTACTGAAGAAAAACCTCTTAAACGCGAAAAAGAACAGAGTGCGCAAGGGGACGACAATAGAAAACGTGACGCGAATGTTTTAAATGATTATTCTCGGAAAACAATTGTCAATAATCACCAGAAACCGAAAAGCCAAGAAACCGCTCCCGCAGAGTTTTATCGGCGCAACACTAGCGGGCGGCAAAACAATAAAGAAAATTCTGAAGGAGATGTTCCTTGTGGCGGCGGCGGGTCTGCGGATAACTTAAATGATGGCACTTCAAGCGACAAAAGCAAGTGCCGAAAACCAACCCCTGACTGCCACCCCAAACGTCGCCTTAGTTCTCAAGAGAGTAACGCAAGCAATTGTGCAACGAATATTTTACAGTATAATGACCAAATTAAACGTGTATGTGTTGAGCCACCAATTGGTGCTTCCACTCAATCACAAACTAAAACCAGTTCAGTTGTCAATAACAAAACGCAGGATAGAGACTTTCCCAAAGACTTTATAACAAATAAAAGCCGCACTAATAAACAACAACAGCAGCCGGCGTACCCTTCCAATCCGAAGGCTGCCAGCGAAATAGAACATAACTCTACCTCATTGAAATGTCATCGAAACAAACACGTTCAAAAAGACAAATTGACTACCCAAACAACAATAGATCAACCATCAAATAATGCAACACTTACAAGCGTGCCCTCAAGCAAAAATGAAACGAAAGTTGCACCGCCCAAGTGCTCCACTAAAACGGAAACTGAGCAAATTTCAGATGAAGATGTGCCAAATATTACATTGAGCTCTGTACTCATACAATCATCCGATGACGATGATCCGTTAATGATAGTAAAAACGCCGATTGCTGCGAAAACCCCTTCAAGTTCTCGTAAGCACAAAGAACATTACAGTGGTGGTGGTAATGGTGGACATCACAACCGTCATAAGAATAGTAAACGAGAGCGTGAGCATCACCGCGAAAAGAAGAGAAACTCTTCAGCTGTGAATGAATCAGTACCACCCTCTGGACCGCCAAACGCAGTTAGTTGTACTGCAATGGATAAGGAAGCGACCAATGTGAACGTAATAAACACTCGGCACTCGGAAAGACGCATATCCACGGCAAGCAGTGATACAAATACCAAAACGAAACAGGGCAGTCAGTCGCGTGTCGTTGAGCGTAAAAGTTCACGTTGCTTGGAAGAGGTATCGGCCGTTGCTTCTAATCTACCTAATCGGCAGAGTCAAGTCAAAAATAGTACTCCCTCTGCGACGCGAAGAATGTTAATTAGTTCGGCTGAAGACACAGATGATGGCGGTTTGCAAGCAACTGCCGTTGGAGACGATGATGACGATTCGGACGCTATTACTCGGAAAACTTCAATATTCGATATCCCAACTGACGGTCCCTACATTTCGATGTATGACAAAGTCAAGGCCCGATCGTGTAAGAACATGCAGAAGCAGGAGGAGGAGAAAAAAATTAAAGCTAAATTTACACAATTGAAGCAAAGTCGTGCTAAGAGGGAGGAAAAGAAACGGTCTACTAGTTATGATGGTGATTCCGATTCGGATTTCGAAGGAACCGAAACGCAAAATCGAATTATGAGTCGCAGTAGCACCGAGTATAAATCACCATTGAATGGCGGTAGTCTGTCATCAACCGATGATGATAGCGCACCAAATCAAGCAACAACTAGGCCAGGTGAGCTACACAACTCCCACTTGTCCGTATCTCGAAATTCAGTCTCAACTCACCTATGTTCGGCTTCCGATAATGATGTGGAAGCGCAATGTCGCATCAAATTACAAAATACTACGCGTCGCTTGTGTGACGACGGTGAAGACAGCTCCGAAGAAGAGTTAATACGTCGCAATTATAAGGCGAGTGTTTCAAATAATAAGCGTAACACCCACTACCACACGTCGCGGATCGCTTCAGATTCGGAATCACAATCGCACGTTGACATAAAACACAAAATAAAAACTCTTGATGCATCGGATGGCGAAGCGAGAACCCAGTTGTTCGAACAGGCTCAACGTGAACAAATAAAAGAGGAAGCAAATAGTACCGGGCCTGTTGTACCGATCAAAAATCATGACGAAATAAAACTTAAACGGAGATTGTCCTTGTGCTCATCCGGGGATGATCAAACACCAACTGTGACACCAAATATTAAAGTGGAAAACACAATATCAACACAAATCACAACTAAGAAGGAGTTTGCAAACTGCTTCGACGAGAACTACGATAAATATCGGACAGAGGAAAAATATCATAAAGCGGCTGCTCAAGCAGACTTGCACGTATGCTCGCCCGAACTGGGAAAAGTGAAGAAGCATAAAAAGAACAAAAAGCGGCAAAAAACACTCGCATGTGATAATTATAATAAAGAACAAACAGCAACACTGGGTGAAATAAAAGCGGAGAAATCGTCCATTGAGAATATGCCGAATCCGTTGCTTTCACTGCAAGTGGACACGAAAAACGTTAAATTGTTAGCATCTCCGCCTTACGATGCATTTGATGAGCTGAAGCAAGGTGTAAGTTTGATTAGCCAAATATCACCGAATGCACCACAACAAACATGTTCGGAAAGAAAACGCCACAAAGATCGCAAAGAGAAGAAACGCGAAAAAATACGTCATTTAAGCGTGGATGCAAGTACTTGTGTTGACTTGGAAAAGTTATATGAAAAGGAGAAACATCGCTTAAAGAAATCGAAAAAATCGAAGAGCATAGACGGCGTGCATAATAATAATCCAGCAAATGCTATGAGAGGACAATTGGAAATGATTTCTCCAGATGCTACATTTACTCATCAATATAGGAAGAGTAGCGGTGAAAAAATGGAGGACATCTTTGGCCCGATATCTGATGAAGAAGAAGAGGAAGACGCAGAATCTCAAAACACAGACAGTGATATGGGAAGCGCAGATATGCGCTGCCTATCCAATCGATCATCATCTACGTTTAATATAACAGGCCCCATAGTATCGGCCGCCTTGAATCCGTACAAACAAGAACCTTTAGCACTTATGTCGCATACCATGGTACCAGAGAACGAAGAAACCAAACAAAAATTTTGCGATGTTACAACAAGTACACCGCATTTGGAGAGGATATTGGAGAGAAGACACCGCAAAGAGAAGCGTGAAAAGAAACGTAGAGAAAGAGGCAAATCGCGCGCATTCGAACATCGTCGCTCTACCTGTTCTGCCAAAGTTTTGGATGATGAGAATAGCGTTGATTTGGATGCAGCTGGCAGAGCTCTGGAAGCTCAATTAATGGAGGACTCGGACAACAAATGTCTGGAAGAGGTCACCCCTTCAACGGCAACCACTCACCATAGCGACATGACTGATGTATTTCGATTTTCAGAGTGCGATGATAATTCCCTTGAATTGGAATGCTCTACACAGCGTCAGAAGGAGGATATGGAAAAGGAACATATTAATTTAGGTGGAAAATTAAAGGAGAAGAAAAAGAAAAAGAAACGTTCCAAAGAGGAAAAACTGTCTCACCATCATCAAAGGCGAGAATCGTCATCGTCTAATGCTTCACAGCAAGCAAACAAACTGAACGTTGACATACACCCACCAAAGAAATCAGACAATCACGATATCGCCAAAAAACCTTCGCTGTGCAAACCATCACCTAGTCTGCCCTGTTTAGTGGGTGAAGATGATAATGACGTAATGCCAGGGCAGGTACAAAAGTCTTCGTCTATATCCAACACCGGTAACAGACTGTGCACGAGTTCTTCTCGCAATAAATCACCCCACGACACTGCGTTAACGCCATTAAAAGACAAACAACAACTGAACAGTTCTGTTTCGAAAAATCCAAGTACATCTGCTGGTAGTAACAGTTTTAGTGCAGATATAAATCAAAATAAATTATTATCTGGTTTGGGTAGTTCGTACAATGAGGATGTATGTTCCAGTTCTAATATATCACGTGATGGTGAATCTGCTTTGCCGTGCAGCTACCAATCTAACCCATCCAGTCAAAAGCAACCTACACCCCAAAAAAGAAAACCCGAAATATTTATACCCGGCTTCGATGGTACAATTGACGATCGCATTAGTGAATCGGCAGTCCAATCAATTTCAGCAGAATTCAATACACTTTTATTAGACTGTTCAGTCGATGAAGCCAAAATACCTGTTGAATCAACACCAGATGTTACCAAAGAAATGGAGAAATTTGAGGAGTCCAAGTCACGTGTTATAATATCTCAAGAAGAAACAGAAAGTGCAGTCTCTGCGCTATTGGGAGAGAGTTTTGGTAACTCAACTACTGATTACTCGTTCAACGATGATGCTGATGCATTGGACGGCCTAAATGTGTTGAACGCTGCCGATGCAGAACCAGAACAGAACACATTAACTATAGTGGCCGAAGGTCTAGATGAGGAAGCTGCACTGGCAGCTAAATCTATTGAAAATGAAGTCCCCAGTTCGGCTCCAGTCAGTCATATAGAAGAGGATGCGGAAGAAATCACCAAAGCTATACAAAATATGCATCAAGAGGAGATGGATGCCAAAGCGGAGACTCTCCAGTCCGTGCGAGATTTACAAATTGATACAGATACCGAAGAGAATATAGAGGAAGCAGACAGCAATGTTGCTCTTTCTCTTAAAGGCGATGAAGCAAACCAGTTGAGTAATATTACGGTGGCATCAACAAAGCCCAGCACTTGTGACAATTTAAGATCTGTACCATTGAAACAAATACCGCAAACAACGGTCATAACAAAAGTGGACCTTTCCGCCAATCGTCCAATAACATCCACACAATACAACTTCAGCAACAGAGGCAGTCACAAAGATAAACATCAGAAAGTTCCTCAATCTGATGTAAATCCCACTACAACTCAAGCTGATGATTCTCCTCTAGCTTTATCACAAAAAATTAAAATTGATATTCAACCCGTATCGTTAAATTTGGAGAAACACCCACCACCTGTCGTCACAAAGGTTTCTTCAGCAGCGATCTCTACATGCTTGAAAGGTACTTTGACACCTCCATCCCAAGTATCAATTGGATCCATTAAGGGCTCCGTAAGCTGTGAATCACTTTTAATTGATTCCTCTGCCAATAAGAAAATGGAAATTATATCCACAAAGCAAACATCTTCTGTGCAGGACATACCGCATATTATGCAACCTCCTAAAATTACGATACCGAATACGACCCACTTTGCCATACCCCTGGCGATATCTCCCAGAGGAGTAATAAGTACATATGGTGATGAAAGTGCGTTATCCAACTCACCACGTAAAAATCAAGTTCCATCTGAGTTACCGGTCACTGCGTCACACGTAACAAGTGCTCAAGCACAAACTCCTCCAAGTCCACGAAGTTTCAGTTCACGGGATAATGCAACCGTACTTAGGCAGGACAATTTACACGTGAAAACTCCTCTACCTTCGCAACAGCAAGCCGCCAATATAATTCCGAGATCAGTACTACAGCAACATTCAGATATGTCAACAGCAGTTTCTACGGCATACACACAAAATACAAATCCAGTTACGACTCCACCACAACTGAAGCAGTCGCTAACTATTGGAGACTCACAATTAATGAAAGGGAACAATAATCCGGGAAAATGTATTACAAAATGTGAGAGGTCACCACAGCAGCAAGGCCCACAACAACATATAAATAAAGTATCGACTGAACAGTATATTGGGCTGCCGGTACCAGGACAACACATTTTACCCATATCAGTACAAAAAATACCACCTGTTCCCGCCAATCCAACCATAATAAGCACTGTGGTAAGTCTGACACCGCAACGTGAAACGAATTCCAACATTTCAACATCCACTTCATCGAGTAAACAGCCAAAATGCTCCAAAGGCACAACTTATTCGACTCCACTAATCAGTGTTAGTGGTGGTGGCAAATTGAAAACAACAACAACTACACAAATTGTTCATCATATGGTGAAAGCAGCTTCTACGGTGTCAACACAACAACACTCCAGCCCCGCTGCTTCACAAATTACTCAACATAAGTCCATACAACAGGGACATATGGCTTTTATGCAACAACAACAACAACAACAACAATCGCAACAGCAGCAACAACAGAGAGATCATGTGCAGCAACGCATGCTCCACAATAACGTAACACTGCACCAACAACAGAGCCCTACTTCGCTATCCCAATCCCGAATTGGGATATCACAGCCACAACAGCCAGCACACATATTAGTTAATTCATCGCAACAGCAGTCAACCAACAGTCATGGGTCTACCATGCAGAGGCCACAGCAAAAAGTTATACAAAGCCCTCAAGGACCGCAACATTATGTTGTACAACAACACATCGTTGGGCTGCCGTCACCACAACATCATGTTCAACAAATGCAACATTTATCGAGAGCTATTTCACCACCATCACAATCAATACACACAAAATCACGTCAGACACCACAAGCACAAGCACCTGTCCAGCAAACTCCACATCAGCAAGATCGACAGTATCACTGCCTTCAATCTATTGCCAAACGATTGGTGAACCCAACAAACCAAAAAGACCATAAAAATACCCAAAGTGTTGCAGACGCATCAAGGGTGATTGTGTCTACCAATCAAACTCCAGAAGAATTTTCCGCTTCTCCGTCCAAAATAAGTCCGGAGGTAACAAAATCGTCAAGTACAATCTCAGAAAATGTGTCCGTTATTCGTACTCCGACTCCCACTTCGGTCATATCTCCAGCTCCATTACAACCCGAATCTGTTGTAGCAGCAGCTCTGCCGAACGCTATTTCAAAAACGATTCTCTCAACAGAAAAAAATACGGTTAAAGGCATTAAAAATGAGGACGTTTTAAAAGCAGATAATAATTGTTGTTCTGTAAAGAAATTAAACACCGAGTCCCCAAATAGTACAGTTATAAAAAAGACAGATAGTGTGTCTTCTACTTCGAAAGGAAAAAAGAACAGCGATGAAGGCGAAAGCATACAAAAACTGGATACATGCGCTACAGCGAGAAAAGGTGCTGATGCTAATACGTCAGAATCAAAATCAGAAATTAAAGGTGGTGGCTCGTCAAAGGACCCGGAAATGAAAGTATCAGATCCGGGGGATATTGTTTTGGTAGCAGCAGGAGAAGTTAAAATGCGGGATGATTCGTATTTGGTTACAAGGAATATCAATACCGATAATGACACGGAAGATGAAACGGAGACACAAAAAATGCCTACTTTTGAACAAATCGAAATGTGTGGCAAATTGAATCAACGTGGCAGTGGAACTGGGGTGAAGCGTGGTCGCCAAATGCGTGGGGGTAAAAAAGCTCCTTTACCAATAACACCTACTTCGACATCTCACTTGGAAGAGATAGCGTCGCCACACACGGAAATCAATATTATTGATGGAGTACAAACTAGACTGCGAAAGCCAATACCATTGTCTCCGGTAACACGCGGTCGCAAAGGCAGACCGCCACGTAATATTTTATTACAACAACATTTGCTGACAATCCATCAAAAACAGCAAGACGAGGCAGCGGCAGTTTCAAATAATAGCACCAACTCCGTACTTACCGCTGGTGAGAAAAAATCTCGCAACCAGGCTGCAGTTACTGCTGCCCCTAGTACGTTTGTTTCCATCTCGGAAGAACAGGATGTATACGAATTCCATGACGATTCTGGCGAGGAAGGCAAAACTACAACGTCACCTTTGTCGATGCAACCAAACGCAATACCCACTACTACCGCAGATGTTCGCCCTCGCTTGATTTTAAATATAAAGAGTCCCTCCAGAACAACGCCAATTGTTAAGGTGTCGGGAAAGTGCGAGACCAATGAAGATGATTTCAAGCAAGAAAAACCAGCTCCAAAACCACATGTGCTACCTATTGTAAATGAGACCGTTCAAAAGAATTTGCAGGTAGATCCATTATCAACCGAAATGTCTCCAATGAACACTCGCAAGTCTCGCCGCTTACTTGAAAAAGATCGCAGTACAATTGACGATATCATCGAGGACGTTGTTCGAAATACCGCTACCAATTTAACTGCTCAGGCGACATCAGCTCTAACAAATGTTACTGTTTCCACGAACTCTTTAACAAAGGAATTGTTGCAAACAGCACCTCGCCGGTCTGGACGGAATGCTGTGCAACCCAAAGTTAAATCAAATGCCGAAGTAGTCGTTGTACCTACAAATCCTATGGGACGGCTTCGAAAACTGAAAGAATCAAAAATCGGTAGTGATTCGGTGGAAATGGGGCGAACAACTTTGCAAGAAGAAGAAAGTGAAGCAGTAGAGCCCAGATTACAACAAACTTCATTGCAAAAACAACAACAACAACCACAACCACCTGTAGTATCGCCTTTACCTTCGACCATTCCCAACCTTCCAATATCCGTTCTATCTCAGCATCCAAAGAAGAAGGCATTGGCAGCAGCTGAAATTGAAACATATGTCACCGCTTCAACAACCACAACAACAGCAATGGCATCATCGCCTATTGTATCAACTTCCAGTCTGTCAATATCCACTGCTACACATTCGGCTCTGCCAATAGGAGGTGTACCTATACCAAACACAGCTGCTCCGGCTTCCCAAAAGACGACAGGAGGGGCAGCCGCCGAAGCTTCTACCAAATGTCTAATAGATCCCATTACAGGAGTCTTGTCTGGGATTCAAACACAACAAGGGAAAGAAGGCTCTTTACCCGTATCCGCGGCCGTTGCCCCAATGCCCATTATAACCCACATAAGACAAGCACTGGATGCTAAGAAAACGATAATGCATGGCGCAGTGCCAAGTCTTACAATTGACAAAGAAGGCAGCTCGCAATCGACTGCTGAGGACACACCAAACAGCAAAATGGCATACAACAACAACAACTCTATGGTGCAAGGACCGGTAGCAACGCCAATTACAGCTCTAATGAAATCAATTCAAGGTGAGACTGAAACGGCCGTTGCTGCAGCAACTACTGCCTCATTGGGCGGCACCACTTCCTCAATGCTAAATAAGTCTATAAGTGTTGTTGTTAAGTCGCCTGTTGCTCCGCCTTTACCGGCAAACGTAACAATACAGCAAACCCATCATGGACAAGGCCAGCTGACTCAGCAAAAACATGTCATCCATCAACAACAGCCGAATTTAACCAACACGCCAAACTCTGGAACAGCTATCAAACATTCGGTTGTGATTCAGCCACAAAATACAATTACTCTACATGGCCAGCAAACAAGTACGAAAGCGTTGCCAACTAATTTGAAAACAACTCATGTGTTAGGTGGTCAAAAAACGCAACAACAGCAATTTCAACCACAACCACCACCACCACAACCACAACCACAACCTCAACTTCAACAGCAACCTTCTACTATCCATAATCCGCACAGCTTGTACGTACCAAGCGGCCCACCCCCAACCCATACTCAACCTCAAGCAAACGTAGCGGCCAGACACTCGCTGCAATCACAACAGCAGCAACAACAACAACAACAACAACCACAAATTGTGTTGTCCCCACAACCGAAGCAATTATTGGTTAATATTCCGCCACCTTCAATACATTCGCCACGCGGAGGAAACAGTACTTCCGCCTCCGTATGTTCTCCACATCTGCAAACTTTTCCCACAAATCAGCCAAATCAAACACCGCTACAACTATCGCAGTCCGTCAGTCAGCAGTGCCAGCAGACAGTGATTTTAAAACAAAGTCATGAGAACAATCCGCAGGTACTACATGTTATTAGTTCCAAGGCGCCAACATTCCAAGGTAAGCAAACTTCGGCGAAAATTCAACAACATCAACACCATCAGCAACAGCAACAGCAAACAATGAACGCAACATATAGCGCACCACACCAGCAACAAATACACAAACCACCAACGAAGAGTGCACCACCAGTAAGCGTTCTTCCACCGGCACTAGTGCAGCAAAAACCCTCACCTGATATAATGGGCTTGCCTCCCCAACCGACTACTGTGGTAGTACAAACGAAAGCTATGGTGGCCAAGCAACCGCCCGGCGTAACAGCAGCTCTACAAATTAACTCCAATGCGCATTTGCAGCAAGTGCAACACCACGGCGCAGCTTCTTCACCGCCGTTGCAATCTCAACATGTACAAAAAGTCAACACCAATCCGATAATTCACAATATACCCGGACAAGGTGTACCACATATGCTGCCAATGGCGACATCAACATCATCAATGAAGCAACAGCCGTTGCTCTTGGCAGGTACGTTCATAAACTGTACAAAAATGCAGCGTAAGTCATTAAATTTTATTTTGTTCTCCTTCGTACAATTCAAGGCGGTCCCAATATGCGTACACCCGTTCCCGCCATTAGTCCACAGGGTCAAACACGTGTCGGTCCTCTTTTGCTGCCATCGACTGTACAAGTTCCAGCACATTTTGATGCCAGTACGGTAAGTAAGAACATTGTATGGATGGAATACAGTTGTTATTTTTTTATTGTTGTTGTATTTATGTCTTACTATATACATTGTACCTTGTAACTATTTCTGCATGCAGCAACAAGATATTGGAAGTTATGGGAGTGCTGGCAAGGTTGGCATATGTGGTACACAAAGCCCACCACCAGCACATCAACAAACCAATACCAATACAACGGTAACTTGAACTATTATATAATATATGCAAAATTCAGAGAAACGCACACAAAATACCCTCCACTTAGTGTAGTTGTTTTATTTCTTTTAAATTTATTTTCAAAAATGATCTGCAGTTCATGAAGGAGTTGTTAAAAAGTACAGGGTGGCTTAGTTCCTCCTTTCGGGTGCTTCTTTACCCAACAAAGACTCTTGTTAGATGATTAAGTAAATTTTTAATCTGCGCTAGATAGAAAATACTGCAGCAAAGTAGAATAAAAAAAAATATTTTCTTTTTTTTCCACCGTTCTGTTCTCAATTTAAAATGTTACTGTTTTACAGGGTGACAGTACATACGCCGGTGGCGCTTTACGGGGAGTACCCTCACGCGAGCATTTCATGATCTACCAACAACTTTTACGCTCCTCTCAACAAGAGACTCTGACTTCAACAGCAACCTTGCGTGAATATGAAGAGAATATGATGGGTAGTCCGCCCCTAGAACTGCGCAGGCCTGGCAGTGCACCCCGTACTGTAGGTGTTCCACACAGCCTACAAAGCCCCCAAGACAGAGCTACCGGTAATATTTCAATTTCAATAATTTCGCCACCGATAATTTTTTTGCTCATATTTATTTTTCATTTCGATTCTAGATTCACCTCAAGTAGCCCAAGTGTACGTACATAGTAATCGGGTACCCGCTCATCCACCCTATAACGCAGGGCTGACAACAGCACCGCCCAGCGGTTTTTATGAAGCCTCTAGACAGATTGTTAGAGAACCGCCACCAGCTCACCGTTCGGCTGCAGGTCACAATCCAGTAGTACCGCCCGTTGTAGTACCACATCCAGTATCGGGCAGCGGTAGTCCGTTTGTAGCAGCGGTACCATCAGCAGCAGCTATTGCCCCCGGCTCTTTGCAACATCCCAAACTCATAGAAAGAGATCATAACCTTGAAAATGACAGAGACAGGGACAGAGACCGAGACCGAGAGCAATTTTTGCAAAGAGAAAAAGAACAAGTCTTGATAAGAAGTGGTGAGTGAGTCTGTTAAACAACTGTCAGTCTCCTGTTGGTTTAGCTTTTATTTATTTACTTATTTAACAACCAAGCACAGTTATATACTAAATGTCTTAAATTAAGTAAAATTCTTAAAGTAACGAATGGAAAATTTTACAAATTAAACGTAGAACAGTAAAGTTTGTTATTTCATGGTGGTGTTGCAAATGAAATGACAAACTTGGTATACTCCCCATTTTGTGTGGAGAGTATAAAAACAATGTGCATAACAATGCAAGTTATAGTGTAGTGTGTAGACCTAATGACGGGGTGTCTTAACAAACAACGTTTTATTGTTTTAGCTGAACCACATATGCAGGTAAATGCGCCAGCGCCATCACCAACGCATTCCCAAATATCAGCACACGGTCAACCATCACTTCCAGCACCACATGACTCCCTATTAACACTGCTGCAGCGTTATCCAGTTATGTGGCAGGGACTGTTGGCCCTAAAGACGGATCAGGCAGCTGTACAAATGCATTTTGTGTTTGGCAATCCACACGTGGCGCGCGCATCGTTGCCCTGTAATAGTGATGGCAGTACACCACCTTTACGTATCGCACAACGTATGCGTTTGGAGCAAACACAACTGGATGGGGTTGCGAGAAAAATGCAGGTAACATATAACAAAACATTTCTTTTTCCAATTCCACCACAAACTATTCAAATAATGTGTTCTTTTCTTCAATAACGCATCTGTTTGGGGCACAGTTTGAAAATGAGCATTGCATGCTATTGGCATTACCTTGCGGTCGAGATCATGCTGACGTTCTGCAGCAGTCGCGTAATCTGCAATACGGCTTCATACAATACTTGCAGCAAAAAACGGCAGCTGGCATTGTTAATATACCAATGCCGGGTAGCGAACAAGCCGCCTATGTTGTACACATATTTCCATCTTGCCTCTTTGCCAATGAAAATTTAGAGAGGGCCGCTCCAGATCTCAAGCATCGTGTATCCGAAATTAATCATTTACTTATCGTAATCGCTACTGTGTAATTTTTACACGAGCTCAATGCCTGAGTAGAATCATTGTGAATTGGAATTTACTAAAAGCAGAAAAAAAAAAAAAAAAACCAACTTATTCAATAATTGCCACCTACAGCCAGCGTACAGCGATGAATACAAAATGCGGTGTACCGCTCGTTTACGATAAAATCAATTATTATTACCAACAGTATATGTACCAGATAAGTAGTATATATATATAACGATTAAACAACGATTGGAACAATTAAATCCAATTGGACCTGAACACTTACTTACCCTTACCCTTATTAATTATGACAAACTTGAAAAATCCGATTATTTTCATGATGAAACATTAAGACATAAAGACAACGTTGCGGTGGTAACGATTAATACCAAATCATACACACGCAACATCAGCCAGACTAGAGAAATGAAATAATTAGAGAAAAAAAAAATTTATTCGTTAGAGAAAAACTTTAGAATTCTACAAACTTGGTAGTTTATAAATATGCACATATGCACTCATACCCCCCCCCCCCCCCCCCCCCCCAAATCATTGGTTGATTTAAAATTTTATCTATAATGCAAATGTGTGCACAACCACACCATAATAAAAAAATACGACAAAGCATTAATGATTGATGCAGGCTAAAAATGAAAATGAAAATGAAAATGGGAAAAAAAAAAAAGAACAACTGATGAACTAACTACATACACATATACTGTCAATATACAGTTTTCGTTTTATTTTATATATATATTTTTTTTTTTTTTGATAAGATGACATTGATGACCATTAAACTGCGCTTTTCGCATAAGAATTAAAGTTTCGATTTTTAGTTTACCATACTTTGTCTTTATTCAAATATGTTTATCTATATAATTTCCCTTGTATTGTTATGTTATATATATATATATATATATATATATCTTAGCTATTGGCAACATTCATATAAACATATGTATAAAATATTTCCTATAAAGCATTATAATAATTCTTAATGTAGTTGATACGTGTTTATGCTTATATACATATAAGCATACTTACTTATATGCTTGTATATAATTAAGCATAATTATATATGTAGTTTAATGAAAAAAAAAAAAAAAAGAAAACAAAAGCAAAAACAACAAAAAACAAAGAAGCAAACAAAAAAAAAACAAAATGAATTAATTTATAGTTTTGATCTCAACATTGTATAAAAAAGTAAAAAGAAAAAGAACAAACAAACAATCATTGACAGTAACCACCAATACCGTTATCTGTTTAAACAAAAAACTCTTTGTCTTTATATATATATATTATATACCTATCAATTTAGTTTCATTTCATTACAAGCGGCTTTTACATGCTATTTAAAGTTTAAACAAATTAAATATTACACATAAAGGAGGGTAGAGTTTTTGAAAAGATGTGCTGCTTCAAAGAAAGTATAAGATTAAAGCATATAAGAGAGTATCAACTTTTATGGTTGCCCCCTTCCCGCATAAACAATAGATGCACCGTGACAGAAAGAGAGAGAGAGATAGAGAGAACCTTATGTAAAGCAAAAATAGATAATTGAACCATTTAAAGTTTAAAACTTTAAAGAGAAGACTTGTTTGGAAGTTGAATTTTCACCATTTCTACATAATAGTTAATATTAATAATTTATATAAAAGTACGTTAGAAAAATATTGATAAATTTTTTTGTTTGTTTTGTTTTTTTTTGGTATGTCCACCAAAGTCTTAGCGCACTGCCATCCTTTGTTGAAATTTAATTTGGAAAGAGTTTGCACTAAAAGAGAAACTTTTTAAAATCCATCATAATCTAATAAGATTGAATATTAAAAACTTTTTCTTCGTACCGTACAAATTGTTACCAAACATTTTGTAATAATTTAAAACGATTCAGACTTTATTTATCATATAAAAGCTGGTATTGCAGAAATAATATCTTTAAACAAATTTTATTATATATTTTATATATATATATATTTTTTTTTTTTTCCTTATAATTTTATTACATTAGGAGGATGTCTTCTTCAATTGAAAAGTCTTTTGTAATATATGACATTTCTTTCCTTTTTTTATTTAGAATTTAGAAAATCAACCACCCTGTGCAATACATGACGGTCACTAATAATACGCATGATATGTACAGGGTTTATATTTTCTGAAATCTAATTGAAAAAGGACAACAATTAATTAATTGTATATGTATTTAAATATCTATTCAGATTCATATATTTGTATTTGTATAGTATGGATAAAAATATGATATGAGTACAGCAAAAAAAAAAAAAAAAAAAGAAAAAAGAAAAAAAAAACATTGCTGAAGAATTGTAAATTATTGAAAATTATAACTAATTACCGTTAATCATATTAAACTCTAATGAATTACCAAGTTATGCATAAACTGAATATTATTATTGTAATAAAAAAAATAAATAAAAATAAAAAAATACATAAAAAAATAAAAATAAAATAAAAAATATATATATATATTAATATGTACCATACATAAATAATTATGCATAAAAAATATATATAAATGTATCATAAACAACAAACACTTTAAATGTAATTAACTAATGGAATATAATAAATAAGCATTATACTATTAAATTTATCTGTAACTTATAAGTTGTATTAATAAAAAAAAATAAAAAAAAAAATTACAGATGCAAAAAATTAAAACAAGAATTAAACTATTGATAAAAGAAAACGTTTAATTTTTATTTCCCAAAAATAGTAAAAATGAAATCAATAAACATTTTCTGTTATTTCTTTGCATAAATATAAAACATTTTTGCCGTATTAATGTGGGATGGGACTGGTTTGGATTGGGTAAATGATTTATTTGGCATTACATCCATTTTATCATTTTTACATCTTCCACATAAGAATTCCGTTTGCAACATTCACCAAATGAACAACAAGTTTTTTCGAAAAATTTCATTCGGTTTCAAATAATTTTCCCTTACTTCTCTTTTTCATTACAAACAATTGTCATTTCTTTAAATAAAATAATTTGATATATAAATTTTTTATTCATTTTTTTTTTTTATTTTTATTTAAAATTTCGTCACGTATTAGAAAAATTCAATATTTATCCTCAAAATTGAGGCATTTTCAAGGAAACGCTTAAGGCTCAATATAGTAATCCATACATAATCTAAATAAATTAAAAAGGAAATCCTGTTTTTTTTTTTTTTAACTTCTGTGACACTTGCCATTTCGTCTTGTAATAGATGCAAAATTTTACGTAACGTATTACACAACTAAATGTATGTGTAGTTGAGCCGATGTTGAAATTATCGTTATTGTGATTTTAGTGCTTAAACAGTTAAACGTTGAAGAAAGCAACTCTGTTAGCAAAATTTGCCCGCCAGCGAATAAACATAAACATGTATGAAAACGCAAGGTAAGTAAGATTGTAATGCGTCAATTTTGTTGCATCCTTTGTAATACAACGCAGATTTTTTTAATTAATTGATTTATGTACGCCAAGCTAAGTTGAAATATCATCTCTGCATTGCAATACCCCAAAAACGAAACACGCAAATCGTATTTCAGATAACGAACGAAAATACGACGATTATGCTTACATAAAAAAAAATATGTTAATTAAGATTAATTAAAATTACTGTTAACTATATAAAATTTTAAATCATTATGTCCTGGCAGCAACATACTCTAAAAACACGATTTACTAAAAAGGATACAATTTTACACGAACATATAAATTATTGTAGTGAAGAAATTTTTGCGAATGAATATTTTCTTTTTTGGACAGACACACTGTGATCTGGACAGATCCCTCGCGGCCCCCAACCGATATGGTTTTCTGTAAATTTTTCCAACAAGGCAACTGCCGTTTCGGGACTAAATGCCATAATGAACACATTGATCTGAAACAACTTGTTAAAGCAGATGTAGAAGCGGCCATCAATGGAAAGCAGTGGCCTTTCTCATGTTACGGCCCGTTCAAGGACAAACCATGCATACCAAACTTCATCGATGATCTGTCATTTGAAGAAGTGCGCCTTATGTGCTATCAAGCTAAACAGAAGAATTACTTTGAACAGTTCCATCAACAGTTCAGTTCAGCCGCCCTCGAAGTTAACGGTAAAATGAAAGCACTTGTGCAATTTACGCCCGATATTTTAGCAACGATCATTAATGTGTACGATTCAACAAACGTTAGTGCAGAGACGATAAAACCGAATAATAATCCTTTTGGATTAGGCAGCAATACAAGTGCAGCTGGCGGACATTCGATGTTGGGTAAAAGTAATGGAATGAATGTAAATATATTTGGTAGTGCTGGTGGGAAAGCTAGCGGAGATGCTGGCTTCAATGGAGGCCTGTTTTTAGGGAATGCAAACACAAATGCGGGAAATTTTTTTGGTAACAATTCATCACTGTTTGGTCAAAAGGAACAGCAACAAACATCAATATTTGGACAGACATCTAAGCAAAGTAGTTCAATATTTGGTGCAACAAATAACAGTGGCCAGGATCAGATTGGTATGTTTAATCAAGCGCCAGCACCATCCATAAATGGTAATATATTTGCCCAAGCACCACAGCAGCAACAATCACAGGCTCATCCCACTTTTGGGCTATTCTCACAAGCTCTCGAACAACAAGCATCCGTCAGCAATGGACATTTTAATCCAACTCAACCGCAACAACAGACAGAAAATATTTTCGGTTTAGCTTCACATCAGCCCCAATCCGCAACTCAAAATATATTTAGCCAAACAACGAATATTCAACAGAATCCCGCTTTCTGCGCACCGACAAACCAACAGCAATCTCTGGGAAATCAAAGTTTGTTTACACAACCAACGCAACAATTTCAACAGAACGGCATGTTTGAACAACAAACATTAGAGAATGCATATATAAACCAACAACAACAACAAGGCATACAAAATATAACTCATGCAACAAGTCAGGCGTGCAATGGATCAGTCTACAGCCGTATGGAAGAGTTGACCGCTGACGAGATGGGATCTTTTAACGGTGACAGCTTTTTTGCAGGCAATCTTCCATTGAATCCGCCACCAAAAGAACTTATTCATAAATTTTAAGCGTAAAGAGATTATTTTAAAAAAATGTCATACTTTAGATTAAATGTCATACTTTACGATTTAAAATTTCAAAAGGAAAACATTATTATTTTGCAATTCCAAAAATGACAGATATCGTAGGGCGCACATCCATCCAAATATTTATTAAAAAAATAGCCTACAACTGAATGCGGTTGTTAACTTCTTGTCGCTATTTATGTTGTGTAGAGCACTCCGTCCCTATTGAAAATTTAATTGTGGCATCATTTACATTATTTGCGATGCTTTTGCTGGGGAGACGCCGACACGAGTATCACTTAGGTTCAAGGAAGCTGATGCCTTGTTGGAAATGATTTTGTCCTGTCGAGTATTGTCCCATGCCTCATCAAAGGGATATTCCAATGGCAGTATTTCGACGAGGCGTTGCTCTTGATTGGGGTCCAAAGCTATTTTCACAGTTGTGCCTTTTGTATGAATGCGTTCCAGCATCGTGACATTAAGAGTTTCAGCATTTAGTCCCGTTATATGTTCAAACAATTGTTCCCTAGAATATATATTGTCCAAGTTCTTTCTACCAAAAAACTAAAAGCAGAGACAGTAACTAAAATGCTACGTACAACACATTGGCCGCAAACTTACGTCTGTAATATTTTTGCAATCTCTCATGAGGTACTCTAAAGCTCCCGGATGCTGAGGTTCTACTGATTGCGCTACATCGATAAACCAACAAGTGTTCTGATGCCACAATATATTATATTCGCTTAGATCGGCATGAACCAGCTTAGCTTCGTTGTACAGTTTGTGCATTGTGTTGACTATTTGGTCGTAGGCTTCAGCCCATTGAGCAGTCGTAAGAATAGCGTCTTTCAACTTGGGCGCTGCTTGGCCATTCTCGCCAATGAACTGCATCACCAATAAGTGCTTCTTCAACAGCACCACTGCTGGGCAATTGATGTGAGCTTTTTGCATGCGCAGCAAATTATGCATTTCCTTTTCAGCCCACATACTGATGATTATAATATTATTTTGTTTGCTAAAGCGCACATTGAAGCGATCCTTGAATCTATAATCGTCCTTTATATAACGATCTCTTTGCTTAAAATCGTTTAGCGTTGTTTTGAATATCTTTACCGCACACTCCTTGGGCATAATTTGTGGTTGCTCAGCATATGGATTCGAATAATTTGGATCAATGTTGGCATGCAGGATTACGGCTTCCTTGCCAGTTGATATAATTCCGCTTATTTTCTCCAGAACTTGATTATTTATTAATTTATATAAAAGAAGGCGTGTTCCACCGTCCATACCCATTTCCGCCGTAGCTTTATGATCTTTACGATCTTGCATGTGAGAGTTCTTTTTACGAGTTTTATTTGAATAAGTTTTCAATTCGTTGAATACCTAAAAAAATTAAATCCGTTAAAAATAAAAACAAAAACAAAACAAAAAACAACGTGATAGTAACACTCACTCTGTTGGATAATTTCATATCGAAACATGCACCATCGCCGGTGGCCATTTCCAAAGGAAAGGACATCATGCGGCATACATTGCGTATACCGCATACATCGGCATCATGTTTAGTAATAATATCGCCTTCTTCATCTAACATATAACCACTTTTTCGAACAGTTTCAAACAAGCGCTTGTTCGCCTCAAAACGATCCCAATCGTGTTCATTATCCGAACACTTTGTGTTCGAAATGTTGTCATTCTCGTCAAGCTTTTCACCCACATCAGTGAAGTAAGTTCTTTTGTATTTGTCTAAACATACCGTTACTTTGGATTGTTTGTTTTGACTCTTTTCTATACGTTTCAAGTCCTCATTGTATTCCCGATCAAATTGTGCTTGCAACATTTGCGCTATTACTTCATCAGATTCGCAACCATTCGCAACCATTGCCAAATTGTTTACATATTCCCGTTCTTCGGTTGCGAGGTAATCCAAAACATCGTTTGGAATATTGAAGTCACATTGTGTAGGTAAAGGAATCTCATCCTGCAAAATTTGAATTATATCTTCTTTCAGAGGGTCATCGCAATGGAACATTTGACGTTTTTCTCTTTCGATTGTTTGTTGCAATTGCTTTTCCAGTTTTTGATTACGCACAATTGATGCGAAATTCATCGATTCTGCAGGAGGGAATGTAATCTCACCCCAAGGACTTTTTTTATTTACAGCCATTATATGGTTAAGCAATAAATTAAATTATGAACACTAAATTGGTAGCTGTGTGTATTTGAAATAAAAAAAATTAAGAATTTTTCACACAAACAATAATGTTTTCAAGGTTTTACCTTTAATCTATATAACAGCTGTGTGCTCACCAATGTATAGAAATGCATATTGATTTATTATATATTATGTTTGAGACAGAAACATTGAAATATCGTATAAACATTTCTAAGACACATTGCTGCAATGCAATGCTGCCAAATCTGTTAAATATATGTACTTGTAATAAAGTAGCAAGTCATCCAATATTTTTAGTGTCTTTCCGGTTTGTTAACTATGCACGTGTTTTAAAATAATAAAAATTGTCGCGTAATATCGTAGCATTGCCATATAAGATTATATTTTACAATTTTACATGCATAAATAATTACGATCTATAACTTTAAGTAAGTGCATTGTACTATTTAAATATGCAAATTTTGTAAAAGTTTTTCATTGAATTTTACATTGAATATAAAGTCCCGCAACATTACATTCGTACATTAACAACCCTGTACTTTTAAGTATACTTCACATTGCTATTCGCTGCTCATTATAATGTTTAATGAGAACCGATCATTTGATCGTTTGTTTTCGTTTGGTAAAGTCACGACATTTTTTAACAGTAATTTGTCTGAAGCAGTGTGTGCTTTATTAAAAAGTCTCATATTACTGTAATTTCCCAGTTTTTTGTTGAAATGTTTATTAAAGCAATAAAAATATGTTAACTGATATGTTTATAAAAAAAGAACCGCTAGATGTATATAATGATTTAGAGAGTATAGGATTGAAAAATTCAATATTAAAGCAACCAATCTCTGGTAACAGGGTTAAGGGTAAGTATTTATTCTTTTTATTCTTCTCTATATATATATATATAATGAGAGTAAATTAAAAATCTTGCAATATATAACATTTAAAGTAAGTTTTGTTAATTGCCACAGAAATCACGGTAAAATATGTAGAATTGGAACGTAAAGAAAGAGTTATTGTTAATGTCGTAGACATTGTTGTTATTATGTTGTATAACGTACGGTCATTTTCGGTATTATTGCTTTGCCTATATTCTTTAAAGCAACCCTGTTTTTGTAAAGGTTCCATTTTGAATTTTGGCGATTAATTTGAAATGTCTGATTTCATCGTAGCAAGCGGGAGCGAATACGTTATTTAACTAAAGAAAAAAAATGTTTAAGAAGAAAATTTGTGGTAATTTATATTAATTAATTAATAAAAATATAAATTATATATCTGAAATAAGTTTAATCATATAATTAAAAATATATTGTGTAAAATTTTAGCGAAATATAAGGTGAATTGTGGCAACACAGGAGCCGAAAATTTACACATTGTGGATGAGCAGCCCGATGTGATTACGGTTAAGGCAGGCGGCTTTAAATATGATGATGAATCACAATTTATTCAACTTATAAAACAACAACAAAACGAAGTAAGAGTTGAATTATATATTATACGCAATTAATATATATCGTTAAAATTTTTTTTCCTTTCCAAGTATTTAAAAGAACAAACACCCGGCAAACAGCTTATGGATTCTACTAAATATAACAGCGGCACTGTAAAGCAACGTTGCTCTGCATGTTCTTTAACATTTATCGATACTTCTTCTTTATTGAAACACATAAATTTACATCGTGAAAATTATTTCTTCTGCAACAGACGGTGCGGAGTTAGCTTCAAGAGCATTCTCGAATGTCAACAACATGAAAAGGATGAACATCCACATCCAAGTAAATATGAACACGCCATGGTAAGCTTTTGTGCTATTTTCAATATATGATCATATACATACTTTTTATACCCTGCACCACTGGTAGCCCTTTATAAATTTAAAACAGCGACATTATTTGGTCCGAAGGGGGCATCGGTTTGACCATTTTTAGAACCCTACCCCATATAAGGTCCTATAATGGAAGCCTTTATATGGAAAAAAATCGTAAATCTTAATATTTTTTTACAAAATTTGGTAAAGAGTTTAGTTTCATATTTAGCTGGACAAAATTTGGACCAAATCGGACCATTTTTAGAACCCCTTCCCATATAAATATATATCACGAAGAGACATACGGAATTGTATACGGAATTAATTGAACCATAGTGGTGTGAGGTATTAAATGGTCGGGCTTGATCGTTTATAACATTTTCACTTATTTTAAACAAAGGATGTGGAAATAATACCGGTTTCTACATGTTCATTTTGCCGAAAATGTTTTAAAACTGAGCTGGCATTGCATGTTCATTGGCTAGATAAAAACGAATATTGTGGCAATATGATGCATGAAGTTGTATCACAATTTAACGAAGTGGTGGCTAGTAATGCTCAAAATAAAATGACCAATCAGTCCTTGTCCACAGTACCCATAACCAAATTACGTTTAAAAACGTCAACTGACACTTACACGTTACCTAATAGTTATAATAAGCGATTGTTTACTGATGATGATGGAACAGAAAGTAAACGTTTCAAGTTACAGAATATCGAACTACCAGAGATTAAGGAAGAACCTCTCGACGATACAATTGAACAAACATTAACTCCCAATTCTATTATACCCGAAATAGTAATGAAAACGGAACCTGAAGATAATGCTGTAGAAAAGGAGACTGAAAATAACAATAATAATGTGCAAAATAACGGCATTACATTATTTAACACATTCACGGATTTAAAAAATAAGCCAAAGGTAAACTTAAAACCACATCTACCTACCACATCTACCTCATCTACTACATCTACCTCATATACCATTCGGCCCATCGCTAATGTTCCATATTTCAATAATGGACAATTGATCAATAATGTTATTCCATTGCAATGTATTGTACCGGTGGCAACTAGTGTCACTAATGTGCAACTTATAAAATTGCCGGATGGAGGGACGAATATTCCACCATTACAACTCATTCCCTTGCAAACAAAGCAAAACACTGATCATTTAAAAGCAGTCCCGATGAAATTGAAAAATTTTCAATTATTTAAATTACCACCCAACACACCTTTAGTTAAATTGCCTGTTATTCAGGTATCATCTGTGAATGCCAATAACATACCAATACAACAGACGCCGCCTTTCGTATTCAAAATACAAAACGCGGCCCAATTTGGAACAAATATTTTTAATATAATGACAACGCCAACAGCAACAGCAACAGCATCAGCAACAGCAACAGCATCAGCAACAGCAACAGCAACAGCAACAGCAATAGCAAGAGCAACAGCAATAGCAAGAGCAAGAGCAATAGCAAGAGCAAGAGCAACAGCACCAGCAACAGCAACAGCAACGGCAACAGCAACAGCAACAGCAACAGCAACAGCAACAGCAACCGCTACCGCTACCGCTACTGCTAACTCAACCTCAACCTTAACCACAACCAATATTTTGGGTACTTTGGGTTATATAAACCCCCAAGGTCCCCCACCATTAATATATAACGTAAATCTTGTGCAACCCCAAGTGCTTAAATTAAATTTGACACCATCGAATGGGTATCAGTTGGAATCTATAAATAAAACTGAGGAAACACGGAAAAATCTCGTTATATCCAAAGATTGTTTGAAGGCTATCGAAAGTTTGCCTGAAAAGAAAAAAATTATTGACAATATGAAGGAAGAGATTAAAAAAGTGGAAAATAATCAGCCATCGGTCCTCGTATCCGAAGCCGAGAAAAAACCAATTGTTAAGCCGCCTCCAATTTATGTGCCATTAAACAGCACCACCGATTTGGAATTAATTGAAGCTCGTCGTCGCAACCAAGATTTTCATTATCGTTTGCTTTGTCCCTACTGTCGCAAACAGTACGAAGTGAAAAATTACTTGCGAATGCACTTGACTAAGGCTCACGATTTAACAGCCACCGATTTAAATAAAATATGTATTCAGGCCATGCCATTCACCGGCAAAGGTAAGTTATTTGTACCAAAAAAAAAAAAAAAAACGTAATTTTTATAATATGCACATAAAATGGGAGGTAACCAGAGTTTGTCATTCTGTTTGCAACAGGCAGAAGGAGGCGTCACAGACCGTATAAAGTTTATCTGTTCTTGATTTGTTCTTTATCCGTCCGTTGTTTGCATTCTTGTACGTCGTAAATTTTGTACAAACACTTTCAGTTTCTACACGCAGACCACTATTTCAAATGGACCAAATCGATTAAGAGCCACGCCTACAGTGACGAAAAACTATTTATCTACCACAACAAATGAGCTATTATGTTAAAATTTGGTACGCCCATCTTTAATTATCCCGTTCAAAGATGTGGAAAAAATGGACGTGATTGAATAATAGACACGACTTGCAAGGTGATGCATAGTACACACAAAAAAGAGGGCGTAATCATATATTTGACACGCCCACCATTTTGTATTTGGCCTCAGCTAAATTTAATTTTTACACTTGTCATTTTATACAACTAGTGCGCCGCTATAAAATTATAAAAAAGAATATACAAAAAAATTTTCCGAAACCAAAAGAGGACAATGTAACGCAGAATAGGATATTTAAACCGAGGCCAAAAGTTCGTTATACCTGTGAAACGTGTGGACGCTCTTGTTCCTCTAAAACCACACTAAGGGACCACATCTTAACTAATTGTGGTCGAGACCCGCTCTATGCTTGTAATGAATGTCCGAAGAAATTTTTTTCGACAGGAACTTTACAATGTCATATGACCATACACACTGGTGAACTACCACATATATGTTCATTTTGTGATAAACGTTTTCGCACACGGGGACAATTAACAGTACATCGTCGCATCCATACCGGCGAAAGGCCGTTTGTATGTCAGGTAAATCGTTTCTATAAAGCAAATGTATTTCTATTTGATTTAAATATTCTGTTTGAATGAAAGGTATGCTCACTCGGCTTTACGCATCGTGAAACGTTAATATCTCATCTGTCCCGTCATATTGGGATGAAGCGTTACAAATGCTATGGCTGCGATAAGCTATTCTCGTGTATTAGTGCTTTAAAGACCCATCGCGACAGACGTCCCGACACCTGTGGCAAAGTCAAATTTAATGCCCGAGCCATTGGACCACGCATACGCGTAGTACGTGGAAGTGTAATATTTGAACCTCAACCCGAAATTAATCCGTATTTGCGTACTGAAGATCCCACTACAGTATTGGACGAAATACAACAAAATGAACAGAATCCCTCGTAAATATTTATGCTGATATTAAATTAATTAACACAAGCGAAAATGTTAGTCGGCCAAACCCGACCTTTTACTACCCTCCACCGCATAATTCCACAAACTATGCAACCATTAACTTAGTTTTGCTAGCAGTGCCACACAAGTAATTTCGCGAAATATCATTTCTCGAAAATAATCAATAATTAATAATTGAAACAGTCAATTATTAAGCTAAGTAGCTGCTCTTCTATTATTTTTTTTTTTCAAAAATATCAATAATTACAATTTTTTTGCCACATAATGACATTCATTACAAAAGGATCCTGTACAAGGATGAGATTTTCAAAATGGTTTAATTTGATCCATTTTTAATAGCGTTCTTGCCTGGGCAAAAACCAATTATTTTATAACATATTTCATTGAAGTATCGTACAAAATACGCACAGATTTGCATGAACCGACCCTTTAATACCCTCCACGGCATAGTTTTACAAACTATGCTACCATTAACTTAGTTTTGCTAGCAAGAAATTTCGCGAAATATCATTTCTCGAAAATAATCAATAATTAATAATTGAAACAGTCAATTATTAAGCTAAGTAGCTGCTCTTCTATTATTTTTTTTTTTCAAAAATATCAATAATTACAATTTTTTTGCCACATAATGACATTCATTACAAAAGGATCCTGTACAAGGATGAGATTTTCAAAATGGTTTAATTTGATCCATTTTTAATAGGGTTCTTGCCTGGGCAAAAACCAATTATTTTATAACATATTTCATTGAAGTATCGTACAAAATACGCACAGATTTGCATGAACCGACCCTTTAATACCCTCCACGGCATAGTTTTACAAACTATGCTACCATTAACTTAGTTTTGCTAGCAAATAATTTCGCGAAATATCATTTCTCGAAAATAATCAATAATTAATAATTGAAACAGTCAATTATTAAGCTAAGTAGCTGCTCTTCTATTATTTTTTTTTTTCAAAAATATCAATAATTACAATTTTTTTGCCACATAATGACATTCATTACAAAAGGATCCTGTACAAGGATGAGATTTTCAAAATGGTTTAATTTGATCCATTTTTAATAGGGTTCTTGCCTGGGCAAAAACCAATTATTTTATAACATATTTCATTGAAGTATCGTACAAAATACGCACAGATTTGCATGAACCGACCCTTTAATACCCTCCACGGCATAGTTTTACAAACTATGCTACCATTAACTTAGTTTTGCTAGCAAGAAATTTCGCGAAATATCATTTCTCGAAAATAATCAATAATTAATAATTGAAACAGTCAATTATTAAGCTAAGTAGCTGCTCTTCTATTATTTTTTTTTTTCAAAAATATCAATAATTACAATTTTTTTGCCACATAATGACATTCATTACAAAAGGATCCTGTACAAGGATGAGATTTTCAAAATGGTTTAATTTGATCCATTTTTAATAGGGTTCTTGCCTGGGCAAAAACCAATTATTTTATAACATATTTCATTGAAGTATCGTACAAAATACGCACAGATTTGCATGAACCGACCCTTTAATACCCTCCACGGCATAGTTTTACAAACTATGCTACCATTAACTTAGTTTTGCTAGCAAGAAATTTCGCGAAATATCATTTCTCGAAAATAATCAATAATTAATAATTGAAACAGTCAATTATTAAGCTAAGTAGCTGCTCTTCTATTATTTTTTTTTTTCAAAAATATCAATAATTACAATTTTTTTGCCACATAATGACATTCATTACAAAAGGATCCTGTACAAGGATGAGATTTTCAAAATGGTTTAATTTGATCCATTTTTAATAGGGTTCTTGCCTGGGCAAAAACCAATTATTTTATAACATATTTCATTGAAGTATCGTACAAAATACGCACAGATTTGCATGAACCGACCCTTTAATACCCTCCACGGCATAGTTTTACAAACTATGCTACCATTAACTTAGTTTTGCTAGCAAGAAATTTCGCGAAATATCATTTCTCGAAAATAATCAATAATTAATAATTGAAACAGTCAATTATTAAGCTAAGTAGCTGCTCTTCTATAATTTTTTTTTTTCAAAAATATCAATAATTACAATTTTTTTGCCACATAATGACATTCATTACAAAAGGATCCTGTACAAGGATGAGATTTTCAAAATGGTTTAATTTGATCCATTTTTAATAGCGTTCTTGCCTGGGCAAAAACCAATTATTTTATAACATATTTCATTGAAGTATCGTACAAAATACGCACAGATTTGCATGAACCGACCCTTTAATACCCTCCACGGCATAGTTTTACAAACTATGCTACCATTAACTTAGTTTTGCTAGCAAATAATTTCGCGAAATATCATTTCTCGAAAATAATCAATAATTAATAATTGAAACAGTCAATTATTAAGCTAAGTAGCTGCTCTTCTATTATTTTTTTTTTTCAAAAATATCAATAATTACAATTTTTTTGCCACATAATGACATTCATTACAAAAGGATCCTGTACAAGGATGAGATTTTCAAAATGGTTTAATTTGATCCATTTTTAATAGGGTTCTTGCCTGGGCAAAAACCAATTATTTTATAACATATTTCATTGAAGTATCGTACAAAATACGCACAGATTTGCATGAACCGACCCTTTAATACCCTCCACGGCATAGTTTTACAAACTATGCTACCATTAACTTAGTTTTGCTAGCAAATAATTTCGCGAAATATCATTTCTCGAAAATAATCAATAATTAATAATTGAAACAGTCAATTATTAAGCTAAGTAGCTGCTCTTCTATTATTTTTTTTTTTCAAAAATATCAATAATTACAATTTTTTTGCCACATAATGACATTCATTACAAAAGGATCCTGTACAAGGATGAGATTTTCAAAATGGTTTAATTTGATCCATTTTTAATAGGGTTCTTGCCTGGGCAAAAACCAATTATTTTATAACATATTTCATTGAAGTATCGTACAAAATACGCACAGATTTGCATGAACCGACCCTTTAATACCCTCCACGGCATAGTTTTACAAACTATGCTACCATTAACTTAGTTTTGCTAGCAAGAAATTTCGCGAAATATCATTTCTCGAAAATAATCAATAATTAATAATTGAAACAGTCAATTATTAAGCTAAGTAGCTGCTCTTCTATTATTTTTTTTTTTCAAAAATATCAATAATTACAATTTTTTTGCCACATAATGACATTCATTACAAAAGGATCCTGTACAAGGATGAGATTTTCAAAATGGTTTAATTTGATCCATTTTTAATAGGGTTCTTGCCTGGGCAAAAACCAATTATTTTATAACATATTTCATTGAAGTATCGTACAAAATACGCACAGATTTGCATGAACCGACCCTTTAATACCCTCCACGGCATAGTTTTACAAACTATGCTACCATTAACTTAGTTTTGCTAGCAAGAAATTTCGCGAAATATCATTTCTCGAAAATAATCAATAATTAATAATTGAAACAGTCAATTATTAAGCTAAGTAGCTGCTCTTCTATTATTTTTTTTTTTCAAAAATATCAATAATTACAATTTTTTTGCCACATAATGACATTCATTACAAAAGGATCCTGTACAAGGATGAGATTTTCAAAATGGTTTAATTTGATCCATTTTTAATAGGGTTCTTGCCTGGGCAAAAACAAATTATTTTATAACATATTTCATTGAAGTATCGTACAAAATACGCACAGATTTGCATGAACAGACAGACGATTATGTCGGTTCATATTCTTATTCAAAATATATAAATGAATTTAATTAAAGGTGGAGGTGTGGCATTTGCATTAGCAATATCTATAAATATATATGCATGAATATATGCATGATTTATATTAAAGTATTCTCATGAGAGAATAATAACAAATAATTGTAATTAATACAAATAATAATAATAATTAATAATAAATTGTATTATATTATCATACCTTCTACATGAGAATGAAGTCAGCATGGGAAGGCATGGGCATAGGCATGTGAAATCGTTTAACACAATGCGGGCGTGTTACAATTAACAAAAATCTCTTGCAGTCTTATAAATATTTGAAATAAATATGTATTGGATTTAATTATATGGAAAGTGGTCTAAATATTTTTGTCAAAAATATCTAGATTGAAATATTTATAAACAACTATAATAACTATTCAAACAGCTAAATGGATGAGTGTCCATTGTATGGAAAGATGTAATAAAAGTGGATGGAATGAAATAACAGTACATCCGCAATTTACATAAAACTTTTCTTCGTATATAGTTCGCCCGTAAAGTAGGCATAAAAGGAATGCTTACCTGAACACATGCCATGCTTACCGATTATATATGTGGAGGGTATCTAAGATTTCGCTTCTTTTTTTTTTTTTTTTTTTAATTTGTCCCAAAATTCGAAATTTGAATTGTATGATACATAATTTATTCTTTTGTAAATTGTTTTTGATTAAATAAATTTGAAGTTTTTAATTTAATTATTTCTCAATCTTTATTGAATTTCTCTTTATTTCAGTTAAATAAGTTAAGTTTTTGTTTTATTTTGTTTATTTGGTTGTTGCTGTTCTCTCGTTATATCGTATATGTATGTGTATGTGTATGTGTATGTATATAATATAATGCTTTCTATGTTAATCATAATAATTTTGCATTGTTTCCAGTGTTTTTTTTTTGTTTTTTTTTTGGATTTTTCTGTTGTTGCTGTTTGGTTTGTTAGTTTTTTATTTTGATATATTATAAAGAATAATAATATGTTATATTAATATATATATGTATATATATATATATATATCTTGATGTTGTTGTTGTTATTGAAAGATTATAAATCGAACAAATAATTTATTTATTTTAAGTTTTTTTGTGGTATATATATTGTTTCTCTTCTTGATTGTGTGTATTTATCAATGTGTGCGTGCATGTGTGTATGTGTGTTACCATGAATTATAAAGTAGAATGAATGATAGTTTCGTTTCCATAAAAACACTGAAAATTTTCAAAAAAAAAAAAAAAAAAAAACAACAAACATTTTATTTCTATATGTATAAAATTATACTAAAGTATAACAATGTTTAAGATTTGAAAATATTTTTATTATTATTTTCATAAATTTTTTTACTTTATATACTAGAAAGTTTTATATAGAAATTAGTGTTTGGTTTGTTTTTTTCTTGCTTTTAGCTACTTAATAAATTAATTCATTAATGATACATATATTTCGTGTCTTTAAATAATATGTTAGAGTAGGATCTAAATGTTTTAAGTAGGTATGTATTTTGCTGCTTTTTAATGAATTTGCTTTTGATTATATAATTATCAATATTTTATATGTTTTATGTAAATTTTTATTATATCTTCTGTTTCATGTGCTAAATTAAATTTGTTTAATTTTACTTTTTTTTTTTTTTTATTAAATATTTCAAACTTTTCTTCTTTGCAAAATAATATTAGTCCATTTTAACATTTTAAATATATATTATGTAAAAAAAAAAGATTAAAATTAATTTGCTTTAATAATAATAATAATAATAAAAAAAAAAAAAAAAATGAAAACAAAAACGTTTCTTTTTAACAATCTAGCTTTTTGTAATTAACTGTTATTTAGTTACGTATTTATATGTCGTTCTGTGGTGTTTGCGATTTGATATTTCTATTGAATGTATGCACTTTTCATCTACTTGGTAATACAATATAAGTATTATATCCTGCTAACAAATGTATGCATGTAAAAAAGTAACAAATGTCTCATTTTATATTTTATCATATATATATATATATATATGTATATTATATTCATTCATTTCATTTAAATTAATAAAATTCATTTTACTTATTTAATTATTGCCTTTTTTATTTTAAAGTGTTTTTTATTTATCCTACTATTACTTTTTATATTATTTCTGTATTTTACGTTTAGTACAATACAATAACATTTCGTGTTTTACTAAGTTTTTTTTTTTTATGGATAATAAATTACATATACTTGTAATCGTTGTGTATTTTGAATTACCGATGCTTTAATATTTTCTTCTTTTTTCTCTCTGTAGAAATTTCTCGGTTTAACAATCGTTGCTCAAACGAAAAAAAATATATATATATATATATATTTAAGAAAAAATATTTTTTTAAATATAATAAATAATTTCAAGTAAAACGTTTTTTCCATAAAATAAAAAAAATATTTTTGATTAAAAAATGTGTAACTAAAAATATATTTTTATTCCATAAAATAAAAAATAATTTTTTAAGTAAAATTATTTATTTTTTTTGCCTAGTTTATTTATATAATTATTTTTTTTTTCAAATAAATTAATTATTTTTTATTATATTCAGAATTTGTTTAAAAAATATTTAACGATAATAAATTAAATATGTTTTCTCCCAATTTGTTTTCTCAAATTAATTAATGATAAATATTTATTTTATTCTGAATTTGTGTAAAAATGTATTATATTCTTCAAAATATTTTTTTCTCAAATCAATTAATGATTAATTTTTATTTTATATTGATCCAATTTAAAAATCATGTTTCATAAATTTTTCTATATATATATATATATAATATGAGCTTAAAGTTGTTTTAACTCTGTGTTTTTTTTTTTTTAAACATTTTTTGCCTTAACTATCGCTTTTTGAAATGTTTTATTAAGATTATAAACTGTTAAAATACTAAAATTAACAATTAGTTTTTGGTATTTTTTTTTTTTTTTGATAAAAATTTTGTGATATTTTGTTTCATTTTTGTTGTCAAATTTTCTTACTATCTAAAAGCGTATTGATGTTGTATGTATTGTATAGTATTTATAATAATTAACGGTAACATGTCTTTTTATAATTTTTTTTTTTTTAAATTTCTATATATATTTTGGAATCCTTTAATTTTATAATATTTGGTTAGTTCTTTAATTTAGTATACAGAATTCGTAAATATAAATGTTAACAAAATCATTCGTCTGTTACTTTACTATTCGTTTGTAAATGAAATTCAACTTAAACTTAGTTGTCTAATGTAAAAAAATAATGTTTTTTTTAGGTGGGAAACGAAAAATTGGATTTTTATATATTTTGTTTTACTGTTCTACTGCAAATTGTTGTTGTTGTTGTTGTTGTTGTTGTTGTGGTTGTTGGTGATGTTTGGTTTTTTATTTAAAAAAAAAAAAAAAAAAAACAATAATTAAAAGTAAGTCTACCATATGTTAACTATCTTTGTTTTTTATATTTAATATATATGTATATTTATATAAAAAAAAATGTGAAAATATGACAGTCGGCTTACCCAACCATCCAATACCCTACACCACTTAGTTTCAGTTGGATCAGTAAATGCGAGTCGTTGTCATATAAAAGTCACTTTGCGATGAAGCATTGATGGAAAGAGGTTTTAAAAATAATAAAATCGGTTACAAATTTTGCCCGTTGAATTATTAGGCTAATTAACAATTATTGTTTATCAAAATTTTATTAGACATATCTAAAAAAAATGGGAATTTTCATCCTATAAAGACTTATGTTAAATGTATAATTAAATGTTTTGTGGAGGAGAGGTTCTGAAAATGAAATGAATCGATTAGATCCATTTTCAATAGGGACTACTAATGGCCCAACAGACATTCTTGGACGAAATGTCGTCAATAAATATCAAAACTTGTAATTAATTGTTGATTATGTACAAGAAATACATGGATGAACATACGGACATAGTTGAAATATAAATATCAAGCCCCAGCCTAATGTGTAGCCTAATTAAAGATAATGCTTCTGGCATTTACCGTTTAAGTGTTACAAATATAATGCACTCTTGTAAGCCTTTGTGGTATATAGGGTATAATAATATAAACACAAAATACAATACTAGAAATGAATGATTCAAATGATAGAAAAATGAAAACGGACGCAATTATATTTTCATTCAGCTAATTTGTTTTAATGGATGACAAAGTATTTTATGTTTATATGGGCCAGAAGGTCTTACCCAAGTCTTTGTATTGTATTATATTTCAATACACACGATTTGATTAAATTGTAAATAGTTTTTTATTCAAAAAAATTTTGAATATTTTCCTATTTATTGCTACATAACAAAAGAAGTTGTTCAAAATAATAAATAAAATGTTATAATTATTAAATCATTTCCCTTTTTGTTTATATGTAAACCTAAAGGAAAATGGGTAGACAGACAATTCTGCCTTTGAAAAGGACTACAGATATTTAATTTTCAATATAAAATAGATAATAATATAGTGGACGGACAGACGACTGCTGTCGGATGATTTTAATATGGCACTTGTCAGTGTGACTGTGCATAATCAGGTGAAATTTGATTCAAAGCATAAATTAGATATAGATGCGATATTACTTTTATCTGCTCAGCTGAGTAGGTACAATATTATCTAATCTATGGTTATAAACATTACCGAAAAACCTCCGGAAATCTTCTATTGAAAGTGTCAGGCCCATAATGTAAGACTATATCTTATGACCTAACAGAGCTACAACATGGTAATTTTATATATACAAAATGGGAAGGATGAATCGAACACTGAATAAGAATTTATAAAAACCACTTCCGAAATGAAAGAACAGAATGGAAGAGGATCAATTAGAGTAACGAAAAGGATAATTTGGAAATGCAGTTTCAGTTGAAATTGTGCAGTCGCATTGAAGTCGATAGTTATTACATTTTAAATAATTTCATCATAGTTTTTATGATTCCGGATCACTAGAAGTTTATATTGAACTGTGATACCACCCCTTTTTTATATATTTTATATATAAATTTATATTTTCAGCTTGGCAGTTGAATTTTTCACCAAAATAATTTGTTGATTCATTTTGCTCCAATTTACTGAAACACATCTTAATTATTTGGATCGTAATTCTTCCAACAACAGACACATAAAGGGAAACGTTTAGAACGATTTAGAATATCATGGGATTAAGAATATATGTATTTATATACTGTTTTAGATTTCCAATATAGAGATTAATAAAAAATAGTCCGCAAAAAGCGCGTTCACCATAAATTGCAAATTAATATGATTCATGACCTTTATGAAGTTTACGCCGATATTAATTAATGCTTGCAATGGATAGGACATGTCGGGGCCCGGACGGACGTCGCACAAAGCTAGACCGAAACTCCGAAGGAGGGACCAAGTGTTTGTTGCCCAATAGAAGCTTGGTGTACAAAACTGGAGAAGACCGAAAAGTATGGGCTTTTCTCTTGCAACAGCACAAAGACCTAAAAACGCCATTATCGGCCGTTGATGATGCCGGTCCGTTAAAGTCAAATTTATAAGATACTGCCATTTATAGTAAGTAATAATAATTATATCATGAAATGTAACAACTTCAAATTACTCTTCTTCGATGCAGCATAATTTGTATAAATATAAAAACATTTTATACTTCATAATTATAACATTGCGTACATGTTTAATTTATTTAATTATATAGTGGACAAAATGCAGAATTATCAAAATACAATAGAATCCATGTCATTAAATAAGCGAAACGGATCAAATGAAACAATTGCGTTGTAAGAAAGACGGAAAGAAATATTTTTTTCTTCAGTTTTTCTTTACTATTATTATATGCATATTAATTTGAAATTAAAATTGTTGTTTTTTTAACACAAAGTTTGAAATATGTATATAAATAAAAAGTTGTATAAATAGAGGGTCAATACCCATCATATAAGTAATACTCTGCACCACTTACACTCTTATTCAATTTAACATATTTATTTTCTTACTTTTTATAATTTTGTTTTTTGTTTTTTATTATTTCATATTATAATGATAGTGCAATTATTATGGGAGGTCTTTCAATGTGAGTCAATTTAGAACAACGTCTATATTGGAACATTCACAATATTCTACCTGTAAGGCAAAATGTATAACCCGTCCTATTATACCGGCCATAATTCCGAATTTACATGTAATCGATTGTTTAATCAAAGTCGGTTACAGCGACAGGTAGCGAAGTTGAAGCGACTAGAAATTAAAGACGACGATGGCGACGATGACAACTTGCATAATAAGACTGATATAAATAAATATTTTTATAGTCTTTAAATCGTCCAGTCTTAATGTTTATAAAGTCCATCATCATTTAAAGGACGAGATAGTAAGGCTAACTGAACATAAGATGGGCGTATCTGAAAACGATATATTCAGACTATGTAATGCGGCCCCTGAGACATACTCTGCAACTGTCCTGCTATCAGCAGAAGCATATATAAGAAATATGTGACAACACCAGAAGAAATCTGGTGCTCTGAGGTCGGAAAAGTCTTGAGCTTAAAAGCCGATTTTTGTTGGCAACTATTGTTTCTAAAATGTTATTGGAAAGTTTAAAAATTATGAATTTTATTCATATGAAGACATTTTTTCAATAAAGTAAAAAAGAGAAAGTCTTTAAAAAGTGGTCTGATTCGTTAATTAACAGTCATTGTATTTGGCCGGCCCAAGGTGTAGCTTTGGGTCACACATCGTCGTAATATCTCAAACTTGTAGACTGAACAACGCGACGTGTTCAGATGGACACATTCAAAGCAATCAATTCTGAATCTATTACATTTCTCTGGTGCACCTGTGGTGTAGAGTAATAATGACAAAACACATTTTCTGTGAAATGTTTCTTTTACTTTAATAATTGTGTTTGTTTTTGTTTTTTGTTTTTTTTGTTTTTTTTTTTTGTTCCACACCTTATGCATGAATGCTTAATTAGTGTATTCTCCCGGTGTTTGTTTGTATAATGAACATGGTTTAATTCCAGCAACAACATTACGCAACTTTTATGTTTATTTAAAAACTCTACATAACTTTATTTAACAATTATTTACTTTATTACTTTAATCCTTATCATAAGAGTACCTCTACATGTATCATTTTGCAGTAGAATTCGTTTCGTTTAGGCATTTAACGTTTTGTTGTGTGTTGTGTTATGGGTGTTGTTTTGTCTTTACTTCTTCTCATTCTTACGAGATTTTGGAGAGCTACAATGTTTATTAGAATTTTGTTTTAGTTTTAATGTGTTCTGTTTTTTTTTTTTCTTTTCTTTTCTTTTTTGTTTCCTTTTTGTTCTTGCCTACAATTAGTATTTATTAATTATAATTGTTTACTATGCTTTGTTATAGTTTGGGTAGAGTTAGAACGAGATAGAGAATATGGAGGATATGTTTAAAATGTGTGTGAGTTGCTTGCTTTTTTAAGCTTTGTTTAATTTTTTACTTTATATTTATGTTGTTTGGTTTTTGGAAGTTTCGAGTCTTTGATGATTGCGTTATTCTTAATTAGATGAGAGATATAATAATGGTGTAAAGCTTAAAGAGAAGAAATATAGAAGAAGAACTACATATTTTGGATGATTGATTAAAACCCACCTTATCATCCAACATAGTACTACAATTACTGTTTTAATGCTGACAATGCTGGAAAGTCAGTTTTATACGTTATGGAGACATTTTAGCAACAATATATAGGAAAAGTATGGCTAGATAAGTAAATTTGACTTTGATCAAATCTTATGTACTGTCTATAACGTACATACAAATGGTGGGCGTGTTAGTTAGTTACAATTACGCCCTCGCATAGTGTATGTATTACGTCCAGTTTTACGCTGAATACGATTTTTTGTAAATTGTGGGCGCGTCTGTTAAGATAGGACATGTCCTATCTCTGTTCATAGGATGACATTTTTGGAAAAAAAACTTCAAATTCAAAAGTTGTCGGCTTAGAAGAGGCAAACACAAGATCAATCTATCTTTAAATCCAACAATTTTTGTATTTAAAGTTTTCTCCGAAACATTTTCCATCATTTTTCCTCACACTATACGTTTGGTTGGTTGTTTTCTGTCAAGTATTTCTGATAAGTGAGTTTTAATGTACATAGTATTGTAGTTGGGTTGGTTGAACTTTACTTCTTTTTGTTTTTGTAAATTTTTCTAAGCGAGTTTTTGTTAGGATCAATGATTAAATTATTGATTTAGAAAGTTTAGCAGATTCTTTGCAATTGTTTTTACTTTATATAGTTATTGCTTTTGATTTGTGTGTGTGTGTGTGTGTGTGTGTTTGTGTGTATGTATGATTCATATTTCTTTTCATTATTATTCTTTCTAATTGTATTCATTTACTTTAGTCATACAAATGAAAGCTACGTTTGGGTGTTTCAGTATAATCATGTCCTAAAAAAAGGTGTCTTTTAGTAAGAATGTGATTTTTACAATAATGTTAAGTTAGTATATACATATATACATATACATATATATATATATATGTATATACATATTTGTTTAATAAATTTTCATGTGTGAGTTATTGCTGTTGTTAATTTATTATATTTTTTTTATTCAAGATTGTTTATGAAAGTAAAGCTTTTTATTTTTGGAGTTACAGTATTTATACATAAGTATGATGTGTGTGTGTGTGTAAATGTGTGGGTATGTAGAAGATTAAGTTAATTAATGCTATAAGAGATATAAGGAAAGAGATAGTGTGACAAATGAAAAATATGAAAATATTTTTATAACCATCACACAGGCGTTAGTTCGTCCATTCATTCTCTTTATGGTAATATTTGATAATATTTTGAAAATAACCTCAAAATGTACCGTTCTAAAGTGACTGTTATACATATTTCAAAAGAAAAGTATATTTTATGGCATAGATGGGGAAACTGAAAACAAAGTGCTTAGACTTTCTTTCTGAAGCCTCCATATTATACTACTTTACTAAAGAAGAATACACAGTTTCAAAATACATTTTTCATGGTAGTTGAAAATCATCATGGAAGCTGTCACAGTAATGCGATCAAGCTCAAATATGCACCATTGAATTTTTCTAATCTATTCGCATGAAAAATTTTATATAAAAAAATTTCAAGAAATCTACAAAATTTTTTGCTTTATAAGAATCATGCCTTTACACAGAAACTTGCCTCGATTCCACATTATATCAAATGGAATTAATGTGAAATAATGTTTCAAGTTTCATTGGAAAATATCAAAAATTGTACATTTTTCTCATATAACGATTTTTTAAGATTTGAACTGTTGTAATGTACGTGTGGTAAAAATTGAGCTATTTTTGGACTATACCACGTCAATGGACATGGTCGAATTATAGTTGGAACTATACTTGGAACTGAAGACGACTTGTAACAACAGAGAGAGGCATAGAGAGCGTAATCAGATACATGCTACGCCCATGGTTTTGATGGATATGAAAAATGAAAAATTTTTTAAAACACACCAAATTGATGTGAAAAGGAAGTGAAAATGTTCAATAAAATTACAAATACAATAAGTAACGCGTTACGTAAAATGCAAATTGTTGTTGTTTTATGTATGCATCATACGTACTATTGTATATTTTTAAAGTGATCTCACATTTGTCTAAATATAAATTCACTTAGATTTATTAACAAATTTAATTATTCTATAATATATTTATATATATATATGTATATTGTAACATAACTGTTTTTTTTCCTTTTTCCTTTTTTTTTTTTTTTTTTCTTAATAACACTTTATACTGGACAAGTGATAACATCGTATTCAAACATTAAAGAAACGGCAACGAAAACAAAATAGAGTAAAAACATGGTAAAACCTAAACCTTTATTCATGCGCCAGTGGAAGCAGGCAATTGACATAACAACAAATATTAACATCATGAACAATATTGTTATGGAGCAGACCATGCCCACAGAATTCACCTCCACAGGAGCATCATAAAATATACCATACAGCAGCCAAGGGATGGGTAATCTGTAAAACAAAAAAAAAAAAAACGAACAAAAAAAAAAAAGAAGAAAATTTTAATGAAATTTTAATGATTTTTGAAAGAGGAGCCAGCCGTACTGTATATCGATGTGTAACATCTTATATTTAGATATGAAAAGTATTTCGGTTTTTTTCTTAAAATTTCCAACCAAAGAAATTGTTATTAGAAAATCTGTGGTTTCATTTAGTGATATATATAAATGTTGTAATGTAGCTTAACACGAAGGACCTTCACTTTATACATATTGTATTAATTATTCAAATTAGTTATAATCGTTACTGGCCCATTATAAACTATTTAGGTCTTTGGTCTTCTGTACGTCTTGTCCGCTTTTGTACACCAAGTGCTTTCGGAGTTTCGCTCTTCCCCTTATACGACATTCATTCGGTTCAATTACTCAATTACCATCTTGGCTGGAGCACTTTTGAAATTTTCTGCCATCTTTTATATGAATGTTGGCGTAGAGCTCATAAAGCTTTGAGTCGGAACTCATTGTCATAGCGTACAGCACGAAAGACCTTGCGATTACAGTTATAATACAGGTTTTAACAAGACAGTTAGTATATAACGAGTTTACCTCCATTTTATGTGGAGGGTATAAAAACGTTCATTTTAAGTTGATGTTAGTCAGCTTATTATAATTGTAATCTATTTGATAAACTCTTTCATTTAATACCCATATCAAGCGCGTTGCTTAGTAGCGTTCGCTATATTTGTTGAACTTGGCTCATCACATGCTATTGTACTTGTTTAAACCTCTTATTTCATATGAACATAACACATAGAACGTGAAATAATTGATAATCCGCCATTTTGTGATGGCCACCATCACCTCATTACATTCTACTTGTTAAGCTGTTTCATTTGATATCCATATCAACTTACACTATCGGAGTGAGAGGGCCGGAGAGAAACTTAAACAGACACACGGATACACAGAACGGCCAAATCAGTTCGGCTGTTGATATGGAGCATAAATATATATACTTTTTGGGGTGTGGCAAGCCCCCTTCTGGATATTATAAATGTTTACATAAAACCAATACACCTCCATATCATTGCTATGATGGGTATACAAACTTAGAACATTAGAAAATTCATAATTTGTGAGCCAAAGAGCATTTAATTTCAGTCTTCTGCAGCAATAAGCAGAATTTAAATATATTCACCCCCTAAATATTTGAAAAGTTTCCCAAGTGATGTCCGTGTTTACATTGTTCATAGCTCGATTTAAATGTCACGCCATTGCCTGTTGGCGATAAATTCTTTTTCTTTTTCTTCTTTTTTTTTTTTATAGAATTTTTCTCCATTTCTCCCTCATTTTTTACATGAATTCTACGTAATTGCATGCGTATGTGTGTGTACTTATATAAAAAGAAAATAATAATAATAAAAAAAAAAAAAAAAAAAAAACAAATTGACCAAATGAAGGTTTTTGTACTTGAGCACAAGTTTTCTTAAACGTTTCCTTGCCTTTCCACTTCCGTTTGCTTTTTACCCCGTAAGAAGATAAGCAGAGAAATCAGTTATGCTACAATGAAATGCAATACAATGCAAGTGCGTTATTGCGGAGGTTAATCCCTATTAAGTGCTCTCTCTTTGTAATCACGTCTGTATGTTTTTATATGGTACCCATGTACAAATAATCATCTTGGCATTGTTTGTATGATAAAAAAAAAAAAAAAGGAAGCATAGAATATATCATGATTTGTCTTAAATGCTTGTACAATACAATAAAAACATTACAACAATATCCTTTCGCACTTAAATTTACAATTTTCAGATATGTGGAAGTTTATGCATTATTTGGATCATAAAAAAAAGAAAAAAGCAAGAAAACAAAATTTGGCTTCGGCCAAATCTTAAATACCCTCCACATATACATACAAACGGTGGGTGTGGCAATTATATGATTATGCCTTCTAATAATGTATAAACTTCCAAGTCGATTTTTACGCTAAGTATGGGTTTTTGTTGACCTACTAAGTCTAAATAGGAAATCGATCTCTGCGGTCGTAGCAGCTCTAATGGGGCACTGTCTCATAGGCCACATGGCCAGCAGGTACGGTGTCCCGTATAATGATTTATGTAAAAGCTACAGGGACGAGGAAGAAACTGAAACCGTGGAGCATCTGCTGTGTAAATGCCCGGCCCTACAGGGTAAACGACACAAAACAATTGGAGTCAGATACCCAGAGGGTCTAGGGTCATTAGCAGATGCTAATATTTTCCATCTTAAACGATTTATAACCTCCTCCGGGTGGCTAAGTTGAACTCTGTTTCGTGGGGTATCACAATGGGCCTGCTTATCGGCCTAAATGTAGCGCTTTTGTATAAGTGCGCTCCCGAGTAACCTAACCTATAGATTTTTGTTAATTTTAGACACACACACACCTATTTTTGGTACATCGATGAATGGAATAATTATACATATGCGTACCAAACTTCAAGTTCATAGGTCAATGTATCAAATATATATATTTATATATATTTTTGTGGATTGTGGGCATGGCTCTTGACTGATTTTGACTATTTTAAATACAGATCGCTATTTAAAAAAAATGTCTGTACAAAATTTCAGCTTAATATCTGAAAATTTATGACCGTGACAATGCCAACAACAGACGAACGTACGGACACACGGACACATTTGTCTAGATCGGTTCAGTTTTGAACGCTGATAAAGGATATATTTACTCTGTAGGTCTGCAATGCGGAATGACAAACTTTGTATACCCCCATCTTATGTGGAGGGTATAAAAATAGACAACAGTCAACCTCAACGCCCACATATACATACTATTATATTGTAACAAATATAATATTATATTTATATACAATATATATATTTATATAGTAGGTTATCTAGTAAAGAAAGAAAGGGCTACTTACAACATATTCTTAAAAGAAAAAAAAAAAAAAATGAGCACAACCTTACTCTGTATTCTCTTAATTATACAATACACACAATTGTCGCACAATTTCATTCGCCCTTATGCCTAAAGGAAATGTTAAGCAAGGTTATTATCCAAGTATTGTACAATACAATGCTTGCGTACATGTTGTAATCATACTTCTGTCCCACCTACACATTTACATATTTTCTCATCTAAAGGCATACACAAAGTATTGTGCAAAAAATAAAATACTGCTAATGCAAATGTACAGTTTGATGAACTTTGATCCACTTGGCAATATAATATTTCTAAAATAGTGGAAAAGCTACAATTGGGTCAAGCCTGATTTTGAATATTTAATTGGACGGGGTCCACAATCTCGATAAACATTTATTTATGTGTCACGAAAATTTATATAAAAACTTAAAAATTGGTATAAATGTCGATGTAGGCTAACAATGGATAGACACGCCCACAATTTACAAAAAGACTTCATAAAATGTAAAACTGGACTTGAAAGCTGATATGTACATAGTATGCACCTGTCACGCCCACTGTTTCTATATACCGTTTAGAGGGTATTTAAGATATTGTCTAAGCCAAATTTATGGAAATGGGGTTATAAAGGTTTGCAACGCGCCGAAAACGAGGCGGCGGAGATCCCACAAAATCTATATATAATCTGAATCAGCATCGTATGTCCGTCTGTCCGTATAAGTGTGTTCTGCGGTAATTACTCTTCTGGTGGCTAAAGTTCAGATATCAATTCCAAACGCGGCAGATGTTTAGAAAGTTTTTCTAAGCAGGTTGGTATGGGGGTAAAATCAGTCAAGCGATATGAACACAAGACAACTGATACCAAACTGAAAAAGCAGCAATTTTTACAGTGAATTTTCTTTATTGCTTATAAAGCATTGAGGCTTTGGCTCATCGATGGTGGGTGTTCAAGTTTTGCCTTCAGCAAAATATAGTTTTTCTTTTGTTTTAATACTATGTTTAACATATATTTTCAACTTACCCCACAGTAACATCAAAAATATTACTGCCGACGGAACTGGAAACAGCCATATCGCCAAAACCTTTGCGTGCCACAATCACTGATGTAATCAAATCCGGTATTGAAGTGCCAGCAGCTAAAAATGTTAAACCCATGACCTATGAAAAGAAAAGCAATAAACAAATGACCATAAATCATCGTGCCGTAGACTAACCTCTGGTGGTATGCGAGCTGTATCGCCGGCTACATTCGCCCACCATACCATAAGATAAGAAAAGGCTGCTATCCATAAAATTGAACCAATAAAAGTAACAGGAAAATATCGTTTGCCTTTAGGTGTGCGGGTGTCAGGGAGAGTCAGCCACATTGGTATTAGTAGGGGAGCCACCAATATATATGTGAGTCGTTTACGGGCAGTATCTGGCCACGCCATACTTAAAGGTTCTGGCTCATCTTCAATTTCAATTTGTGGCTGCTTTGGTTAATAAATTGAAAGTTACAATACATGTAAAGTTTTATTTCATTGTTGTGCAACATTCCAATACTGATTATGCATAAATTAGCATCTATTAACTTTTACATAGTATGGTAGTGCTTGTACAGAATTAAAATGCTTTGTATGTGGGTGATAAAATAATTCTTTAAGGTTGCGTTTCGGTGGCCGAAAGTTATAATAAAAAAAAAAAAAAAAAAACGGTTTTAATAAACTGCACATCTGATTGTTATTTAAATCTTACTCAAGTCGCGTTGAAAAAACTATTGCAGATGATGAATGACCTAAAAAATTGGAATTCCTTAAATCATGTAATCCTGCAACTCAGAAGAAACAGCTCAAATCTTTTGGATTCCTATTCTAAAAAAATTTATTGCCTTTACTGCACAGCTGACGTAAAAATTGTGTGGTTATGGTTAAAATATCTACGGGAAACTGTAAATGTTAAACGGTTATTTTCTAAATGACCTACAAAAACTGTTGTTTTCAAAATGACCCATCAAGTACGTACAATCATTTTTCAAATGACTGATAAACAATAATAATTCATTTTTAAATTAATCTTAATTTGTCTATCTAGCGGCCTAACAATCCATCTGTGTATCAATCAATCAATTCGTTGAGCTGGATCATTGATATTGACATTTTTAATACTCTCCCTCTCCCTCATGATTGTTTTAGAATTGTTCTTAATTTGTGGCTCCGATTATCACAGATTGCCGACTTGAATTGTTTCTTGCATTGTTGAAATAATTCTACGTCTGAAAAGGTGGTAATCTTTACAGATTAGTTAATTGGTTTAGTTTAAAAAGAATTATTTATTCAACTTTGTTTTTTCTGGTTATTCCTGAAATGGAAAACGGTGTAATTCTCTTTCATATATGATGGGAAAAGTTAATATACGCTAATTGCATAATCAGCTGCTAAATAAGTTATTTATATAATTTGCTTTAAAAAATTTATAATAAATAATATTTACAATTTTTTTTTTTTTTTTTACAAATTGCATACAAAGTAATTGTATTTAAGTAATTTGTTTGTATGTATATATGTTTAATATTATTTGGGTAGGTACTTTTTTGTAGTGACTATATGTTTAATAATATAATAGTAGAGTGCATGAGGTTTGAAAACAATTAAAATATAGTAAAACCGAAAATCGATGACAAATGATTTTAAAAAAATAGAAATTTTTCACATATACATAAAAAACATGTTTAGCCGTTACTTGTGCTGATCAAATTTTATATACAAAAAACCAAAACTGTTCCATTCGAAAAGTCATGTATAACATAGTTTTCTGAATTATATCCAATATCTACTGTGCTTTAGAGAAACATTGTACAGATGATCAGGAATACTCAAATAATGGAAGAGGAGTGTACACATGCAAACGTATCGGAAACACTGCTCTACACTGTGTGTGTGTGTATATTGCGGAGAGTACATTAAGTTATATATAACCAATCGATTCAATGTAATTTTTTTTGTCAGCCTGTCCATCTGTTTTACGACTGCTCATGTTAATTGATTCATTAGGCAGGTTGCCGATGGATATGGACAATTTCAATTTCAATTTGATATTATTAATGAAATTTAATTTCTGACCGCGCTTTGTCAAGGTCAAATTGTTTACAAATGCTATTTACGTTTATAATGCATGAAATTTTTATATCAAATTACAATTTTTTCTATGAAAAGCTGCAAAACATGCAAAAGGCAAAATCAAAAACAAAAACAAACCAAGTAAATGAACTAAAGTTAGCTGAGGCCAAAATCTTAAATACCCTTCACATAAGAGAGAAAAGGGGGGACGTGGCCATGGTATATGATCATGCACTCTTATAGAAGTTTTCTTTTGTGAAAATTACGGCCGTGTTTCTTAATTAATCACGCCTATTTTTGACCCATTGACTAATGGGATTATTATAAATATGTAATATCAAGTTCTTGGCAGATGAACAGTTTTTTTATCGATTGTGGGCGTGGTAATCTAACCTAACAAAATTTCAGCTTAATAGCCCAAAATTTATGCACGTGATAATGCAAAGAACAGACGGACACACGAACATACATGTCTAAATCGAGACAAATTTTTGATGCTCATCACGAATGACGCCACCTTCTGGATGATACAAATGATATCACGAACTTAGTATACCACCCATTTTATGTGGAGGGTAAAATAAAATAATTATTTATTTATTTAGCAACATTTAAAGCCACGACAATTATTTAACAATTACGTAAACATACTATTCATTGTATATACAAAGTGCCAACGCTAATACAAACATCGATGACTCCAAAGTTATAAAATAAAATAAAATGTTAGATAAATTTTTTTTTTTCTTTTCAGGTGTTATATATACAACAACTATGAATTTTCATTAATTACTGTTATTAATATGAAAAAAAAACAAAAAAAACAAAGAAATCTTGTTGAGTTAATGGCGTATATGGTATGTGCTAATGTAGAATGGGTGGAACGTAAACTATATAGAGAAGTAAATATATTAGATTAATAATCAATTAGGTTTTAATATGTTAGAAGACAAGTAAACAAGTTATATTTGACTGACACTAAATATCGAACGATCATCTTTATCTTATAATGAAATATGTATTATATTAAGGATTGGATCACATTTTTGAATTGCGAGAGTTCCTTAGACTAACAGAAATGTGTCTCGGAATCAGTAAAATGGCGAAGTTGGTTCTTGATTACGTTGACTTTAAGGATATTATGAAAATAATATATATTTTATGAGACCTCTGAAGGCGTTTTTGGGGGGAACGCTTTATCTTACCTCAAGTACCTTCCACATAAGATGTGGGGGGGGGGGGGGAAGTATACTGAGTTTGTCATTCATTTGAGTCGATCTAGATTTGTAGGTCCAAGTGTCCGTGCGTCCGTCTGTTGTTTGCATTATTAGATATTGAGCTGAGATTTTGTATCTCGTTTCTATGCACATATTAAAAGTGGTCAAGAGCCAAGTCTTCAATCGATGAAACATTTGTTTATCTACCACAAAAATTGAGCTATTAAGTTGAAATTTGACACGCATATCTAAAGTTATTTCATTTCGATGTGCCAAAAATGGGCATGGTCGGATAATACACACGCCCATAATTGACATAAACCATTATATCTGCCCCAAAAATTGATCTATAAACTTCAAATGTGACAAAAATAGGCGCTGTTGAATAACAGACATGCCCACAATTTACAAAAAAGCAAACTCGGCGTAAAACTAGACTTGCAAACTGATGCATAATACATACATTATTAGAGGTTGTAATCATATACATGCCACTCCCACTATTGTAGATGTGGAGGGTATTTAAAATTTGATCTAAACCAAATTTAGTTTTCTTACTTGTTTACTGATAAAATATATCAATATTAATAAGTAGTGGATATATATATATATATACATACTATACAAATGTAGCCAATTATCTTCATATGCCGATAATTGTGAGGATATAAGGAAACTTAGTTTTGTTATACATTTTCAATTGTGTAGTGTATGTCTATATATTGCATTTAAATATAGTTAATTATTAGATATTATTTAGGATAAGTGAAAAAAATTAATCTCTTTGAGAAATACTATTAAAAAAAAAAACAAGACGATTCAAAAAAAAATGAATTCAAAAATGGCACTAACTTTGATACTAAATTTTCGCGTCTGAATTTTAACCCTTTGATCAATCCAGCTTGGGCGCCGACCACTCAACGATGGCTTTAAATTTGTTTTTAATTTTTTTTTTTTTTTTTTTTTTTTTAAGACAGACATTTGATAGAAAACATTAATAAAAAGGTAATTTATTTATTTTAGATAAAAAGAAAACAATTATTGTATAGTTTTTTTTTTATATATTATAAAATGCAGTTAGTTGTTTGGTAATATAAAGTGTAAACTGTATTTAATAAGTCATAATAGAGGGGGTATAAATAATTAGTTAACGTCAGGCTTTGTAAGCCCCGTCATAAAATAGAGCGGCATAGAAAACGTATTTTTCAACAATAAGGACTAGTCTGTATAAAGGACACAAGTACAAAAAGTAACACAATGCATAAAAAATTTAATAAACTGTCTTACAAAAAATATATGTGTGCCACTCCCTCTATGTAAGATTGATTGATTGATTTCAGCCCAGTAACTAAACTTTTGCGACCGCAAAGAAATTCACGCAGGTTTACGGACAGACAGAAGGGCTAAATCGACTCCGACTGATTAAGAATATATAAAATTGTTGGGTGTGGCATATCTCTTTCTGGGTGTTATAAACGTTTGCACAAAAGCAGTCAACATTTAAATGTATTGTGACACTTTTTTTCATAGTTTGTAATTTTCTATATAAATGTGTAGGTTATCCCGGATTTGGCCAAAGCCAAATATACCTTTGTTACTTGTTTATGCTTATTTTACAGAAAATGAATACAACAAACAATACTGATTAATTGGGATCGAGAAATTCTTGTAAAGAACAAGGATGCATCACATGAATGTAATTTTGAAATAGCAGCTTAAATATTTAATGATGCTGTATGGAAATATTGTTCAATGAATTGTTTGATTGGTACAGCAATTGAAATTGTCGTCATCTACTGCGTTTTATGTTAAACAATTAGTACACATAATATTCATTAAAATAATTTGCATATTTAATCATACAATGACATCATTAATTCAAAATTTAAATAACAACGAAAAAATAAATAACTTTTAGGCGTAAAATTGATTGTGTATGCATTAGAAAGTTCACTTAATTTGAATTTGAATTTCAATTTCAATTTGAATTTTAATGAATTACAAATGTTATACATTAAGTGAGAAGAAGCTATATGTGGTCGCTGGGGTTTTATCCACAACCAGTTTAACCGTAATAACAAATGAAAACACAATTTGTTACATCTGATTTGGCCATGTGTTAAAATAACTTGTACGCTTGAAATCGTAAAGGGTGACTGTTGTGCGGTTTTGTCGTCTATTATTCATTTGCTATTAAAATTGCAAATGTGTGTATAAAATAATAAATTATTGAGGCATTGGCAATTTTTGCAACCATAATTATTTCCCCTCCCCCCCCACAAAAAAAGAAAAAAAAAAACAAAATGAAAACACATATATTGCTTAACAAAAAATGATCAAAACATTAATTTGAAATTTACGCCTAATATTTTGATAAAATACTTTAATTTCAAAATAAATTTATTGTGTTGCCAATTATGAGATGGCGGATTTTCATTCAGTAAAGAAATTATATCGATTAGTTTTTTAGTTTTGTTTGTATCCCAATTTAAAAATGGAAGAATCACTTCAGACACATTTTATTGTATTATTTCGAAAAAGGCAAGAACGCCTTACAAGAAGTTATATGCCGAATATGGGAATGAAGCCGTGAAAGAGGTTAAGGAACGCAACGCATTAGTATCTGCGATTCGCAGATAGCCTTGGTCTTGTGCCTTCACACTACCATTTATTTCGATCCATGCAGAATTCCTTAAATGGTAACATTTTTAATGACGCTAATGATGTCAAATCACACTTAATACAGTTTTTTTGATAGCAAAGATCAGAAATTAAATGAACGTGGAATTATGACGCTGCCTGAAGATCATCGACAAAAACGGACAGTTTTCAATTAAACAAAGTTTTATTTTTAAGTAAAAAATCTGAATTTTCATTCTTATATAAAATACGCAATCACTTAGTTTGGGAATTTTCAATTCTTCTTTATTTCTTAGATGACAACTAAGTTTGACCATTCGCCGTTTTTATTTGAACAATTTTCAGCACAATTTACGCCTTTAATAATGAAAAATATTAAATAATACTTACGGACTTTTCATTACCTCTTGTTTATTTTTAATGATTTTCGGAAACAAAGAAAAAGTGGACGTATGGACATTTGTTTTCGGCATATGTTCTGCATAAACGTAAAATATTTTTGGGAAATTTGTGAGTGTAGGCAAAAGAAAAATTAATTCTTTAATTAAAATTGCATTTAATCATAAGCTTGGTATTGGAAATGTTCGTATGTCCGTATGTGCGTTTCTTCTTTGTTTCCTAAAAACAAATCAGAACTGAACTGAATACATCAAATATATCTTTAAATCTACTAAATTTTAACAAAATATTTTGTTTCAATTCTTGTTGATTAGTGTTGTGGAAACTTAAATGCAAAAACGAAATTACAATACTTTTGTTCGGTGACTCTGTCTTGATTTGAATTTTTATTTTTATTTTATATGCTTTGATTTTATTGAAATTTTAACAACATTAAATACTTATTGGTTGCTTGAACTATGATTATTTTAGCCAAAACGTGACTTAAGCATTATATAACAGTTTTTATTCTATTCTTATATTATACAATATGTATAATGAATGTAGTAAAAATAAAGTATTAAATAAAACCATTTGAAGAATGAAATAGAAGAATGTTAGGATAAAATAATTGTGTTACAAGTTTAATAGTTATACTTGGCTATGGCCAAATATCGAATACTTAACACCAAAGCATGAAATCTCTGTGAGGAATACAGGTGCACGTATTCTTATGAAATTTATATCCCCCACCTAAACTTGTATATTATGTTTGCAAGACCCAAGAGGAGGTCTCAAAGACTCTACAAAGTATATATGTCTATTGTTTTCTTAAACAGTATCAAAATCTGCATCGTTCTAGACATTTTTGAGGTGTGTTAGTAAACTCATGATTGCAAAATATGCGATATTTCGTTGACACTTTATACATTTTCACTTTCAGCACTCAGATCCTTATCTCGATTGGGCAGAATTAACCACGTGCCATGCCTAAATATTGACCTTGACGAAAAAGCCCTTATAGCCACAAAAATAACCCATCAAACCCCTCTCCCACTTACGTACGTCGAGTGTGGGCGCGGCTCTAGACCGATTTTGCCCATTTTAAATATCGATCCACGTGCAAAACTCAATATCTCAAAATTTTTCAACCTTGAGAATGCCAACAACAGACAGGCACACGGACGTACATGTCTAGAGCGACTCAGTTTTTGATGCTGATAATAAACTTATGTGGAGGATATATGTGTAAAAAAAAAAGGGCTCAGTATATGAATATTAGTTCTGTTTTATTGAATTTTGTTTGGAAATAACTTTTGCAGGCATGTTCCAGAATTAGTCGAAAAATAGAAACTAAATTTAGCTTAGGACAAATCTAAGAAATTTTATTCGTATAGCTCAATTTTTGTGATAGATATATTTTGGCCAATTGTGGGCGTGGTTTTTAATGGATTTTTGACTAATTTAAAGAAATGTACAAAATTTCAAGCAATATATCAAAATTTACAATCATAAGTACTTCCAAAAACAGACAGACATACAGACACACACACACACATACACACACACACCGAAATGATATGATGGCAGACCTAAAGTTAAAATTTTGCATAATTATTGTGAGAGAGGTAAATTAAGTTTTCAGTCAGTTGGTATTTTGCGCTGTTTGCGTTTAAAATTTTGGCGCGTGAATTAGAGCAAAGGTAAGCGTTGATGCATAACTTAATTCCTCGCTTGTAATGGAAATTAAAGAGAATGTGCTAATAATTAAACTAAACATGAAACTTGGAGAGATTAAAAAGCAATATTTGGTAAAAGGTGGGAGACTGAAGCAGTAAATGGTTTTCATCAATGAAAAAAAAAAAAAAAAACGTTGATTGTTTATAATATTTACTCATGTTGAGTTTACTTCGACATTTTTGAACATTTATATAATTTATATAAATGTTATGGGCTTTTAAGGTCACATCACCTGAATCTATTTGTTTCTATTGCATTGTATCAATTTATCTACAGAGACTATTCCAATAGTTCTGTCAAAAATTAATGACCCCAATTATAAGTATTCTGGAAGGACGGAAAAACCTAGCCGGATTGACTTTCTCTCTCTATGTCCATTCCCTGTAATTCACACAATTATTGTATTATGTATATTTTAAGTAGGTAAAGTTCGTAATTTATAGTATTAATCATAGGACAAGTTGAAAGAGTGAAATGCTTACATCATTAGCAAACCAAGACAAACCAAATTGCAAACTAAAAACTGAAATTTAATAATTAATATTTAATATTAAAATGTAGCGTATATAATGTGTAACGTTCCTTTAATCGCTTAATCGATAATGGAGGATTTCTGTTTTTTAGGTAAATTAGCTTTAAAATGTTTAAGCCCTTAAACTACCAAAAATCACAAATAAGCTCAATTTTGTTTTTCTTTTGTTTTACAACCAAAAAAGCGGTTCCATTAACGGTATAATTGTATATCAAATGATATACAATGTTTGTAAATTATTGTATACGCATGATTGTACTTTTAAAACAGGTTTTATACTCTCCATCTTAGTGATGAAAGGTGTACTATAAGTGTGACTCTACGAAGTATTATATATCATCAAAATCTAAATTTAAGTCATTCTAGACATGTTCGTCCATATGTCCATGTAACTATGTGTATCCGCCTGTTCGAGATATTCGATAGACATTTCTACTTTCTTTACGCGTTTCTTTATTGAAATATTATTACATTTCTGTATTGAAATTGGGAAAAATTGGTTGAGAACCACGCCTATAATCGACAAAAATTTATCTATTAGCAACAAAAATTGAGGTACAAAGTCAAAATGAATATTTAATCCTTCCATTGAAATGGCAAAAAAGATCGCAATTGCATAACAGGCACCTTCGCTCTTTATAAAAGCTATACTTGGCGTAAAATTGGGAAATATTCTCTCGAATAGTGAAGTTTATCGTAGAGATCGTAATCGGATGCATGCCTCGCCTAATATAAAGGAGGATGGTGGAGGGTATTTAAGATTTGGCCTAAGCCAAATTTAGTCTTTTTGCTTGTTTTTCTTTGAAAATTTAAAAAAGTGTATTCCATAGGGTAAAAAAAAAAACTGGTCTGTAAGGTAAAATAAGGACTAATGACAACTTACCGAATCCAAGGCGGCATCAATATTGCCATTGGGACGATCGGCCAATGTCGTTTCCTTCAAATTGATTTTCACATGATTGGCAGCCGAGGTAGTGGCTCCGCCTCTTTGCGGTTTGGTAGCATCAAGCAGTACCTTCAGCGAGGCAATGGCATGCAACTGTGTAGCCTTTTCATCCACCTTGCCTGGAACATCATCTTTGTCATTGTCATTGTCGTGTGTGGATGGTAATTAATTTTCATAATTTTAGTTTCAGTGTTTTATATTTTTGGGATTTTCACATATTTTACGTGAGAATTTGTCAACGGTGACGCAGTGAATTATTATTATTTTTTTTTTTGGTTGTTTTTCATTTGAGCACAAACAAATTTCAGTTGAAAAAAAAAATTATTAAAATTTGATTTTGCGTGTTTTTTTTTTTTTTTGGTTTTTGCAGTTTTAAATATTTTATAATTTTTTATTAAATTTTTATTAAATTGTTGGTAAAACGAAAACCCGCAATTTTTGTACATCCAATATAAATCATAAAAAATAGAAGAAAAAAGAAACAAGAATTTCTTAATATTAAAGAGAATTTTTAGTTAAATGCGACAATTTAGAAAACATCTGTTTTTGGTTTTTATAATAATTTAATTAAATTTAATTAAATTGAATTGAAAGAAATCAGTAAAAATAGCATTTCCTTGAAAAGAAAGATAAATTGGTGTATACCAGGTAATCAGGTAATGGAGATAGAGTAGGAAGAGTTCTTTGATTGAAGTTCCAATAGATAGGCGGAGAGAAACCATTTCTCAAAATTAGAACTAAACTAAGCAGGTAAAAGAGGCAGTAAAAGTTAGACATTTATTATAATTATTGTTTTTTTTTTGTTTTTTTTTTTTTGAAAAAGTAGATGTTTTTATAGAACAAAACTATATTGGTAGCAAAATTCCTTGGCCACTACAAAAAAAGTTAAACTACATTCACATATATGTATATGTACACAATATATATATTTACCACGCCATGGCCAAAATTCTGTTCAAGTACTTAGTTATTGTTTTATTGTATGGTTGGGAGGAGGAGCGCAGAGCGAGCATAAAGTTAAACAGTTATGTTAAGCTTTATGGCGGAAATATTGAATGAATGAAGCGTTTTGGGGGAGTATGTATGTATGTATATGTATATTGCAAGAATTTGTTGTTTTTTCATTTTTTTTCGTTTTTTTTTTTTTTTTTTTTGTTAAAGACAAGCTACTACAGTTACAGAGATGAGAGGCCTTGTGGGATTTGTTATCACAAATATTAACCAAACCAAAGCCAATTTCAACTAACTAAAGTGTCAAGTACAATGAAAGAGAGCATATTTGTCTAGTAGTGCAAATTTCTAAAAGTGTTGTAGTGACCTTCTATTAAGCAGTTTCTTTTCTTTTTTTTTTTTTTTTTTTTGAGTGATATCAAGGTAGAGCAATTAAATAACAGAAGCTCCAATTTCTTATTATATATTATTGTAGTACATGACGCAAATGTATGAGTTCTGTACAAAATGATGCACAAAGAAGCACATACTGCAACTCCTTAACCATGCCACCGGAAATGAGGACATCTATATTCATCATCTGCAGTAGTACAATATATGCTTTGCTTGCACGTACATTAAATGGAATCCCGTACATGTGCACGAATATGTTTTAAGTACCTACCTATGCCTACATTATACATACATATACGTGCATACATTTATTTACTATGTAGATCAATAAAAGAAGCTGTGAATTCTATATGCATACATATATACTTTTGCTTATTGCAGCAAAAAGGTACAAGGCTCAGAAACCTCATTCAAAAAAAAAAAAAAAAAAAAAAAAAAAACGATTGTTGTGACTGATTATAATTTGATCAGGAGCAAACAGAAGAAATCCAGCTGCGCCATGTCATGTTGTGTAATGTGTTTGTAATGGCTTACTAAGTTTGTCATCCCATTTGCATCACCCAGAAATGCATTTTAAGATATTGAGCTGACCTTTTGTACAGATGCTTTTTTTTTAGTTTTTGCACGCAGATCGATTTTTAGAATGGACAAAATCGGTTAAGAGCCACGCCCACAATCGATAAAACACATTATAAACTACAAAAATTAAGCTATTAAGTTGAAATCTTTACACGCATATCTAAAGTTAACACATCCATCGATGTGCCAAAAATGGTCGCATAACAGACACGCCCACAATCGGCAAAAATCCATATATATGCCACACAAATTGACTTGTAAACTTGAAATTTGGTATTCATATCTATATAGTTATCCCATCCACTGATATGATAAAAATGCGCGAGACTCGCCCACAATTTACAAAAAACTAGACTTGGAAAATGATGCGTATTTACATACACTATTATAAAGCGTACATGCCACGCCCACTATTGTAGATGTGGAGGGTATTTAAGTTTAGGCCTAAGCCAAATTTTGTTTTTTACTTGTTTTTACTATATATACTCAACTGCAGTTGTGGTAGAGGTTATATTAAAAGAGTCCATTCATTATGATAATAGATTCAGAATTTTTTTAATTATGACCGTTCGTTTGTCTGTCCATGCCTGTAATGCGTTAGCTATATATCGCTATACAGAGTTTTTAAAATACTTTCATAAAATTTGGTACAAAGATATTTATTGACTCAAATTACGGTCAGTATTGATATTGTTTTGAATCGGCCAATTTTTAGAACCATTTTAGATGTGGTCTTAGGAATTTTTAATATTTGATAGATTCTTTTTCAGTTTGGGCTTAGATGTAAGTGTGTTATTATTACAGATTATTTTTCCAGTGTGAAGCAAAATCTCTCATTTCTACTCAAAGGTCAATTATTGCAATCAGATGAATAGACAGTCGTGACTAAATCGATTCAGAATGTGTTTGTGATGCTTCTTTATTGTGGCTACAAACATTTCGACCAAATACATGTTAAAATGTCCAAGTAAGGGGTATAATAAAAGAAAGGCCAAAGTGGAAAAGAGCGTGTCCTTGAAAATTGCCGCGAAAATTTACCATCATGTTAAATGGTGTAACCTTGAAAGTATTTTTTGTTTTAGTAAAACCGTAAAACTCGCTCCTTAAGGACAACTTTCTGCTTGCAATGGACATCTTTACAATAAACGACTCATCGTGAGACTGACAAACCCTTCAAAGTTAATAAAATCCATTACTCTCGCTTGGGGATAAGCATATAAACAATATATATGATGTAAGCAAATATATTTGAATATTAAAAAATATATGAACCAACATATAAAAAATTATCAATTATAAATTAGACACAGAATGATATTTTCAATTTTTTAATTATAGCTTTTAAACGCAAACCAATGATAGTTAAAAACGCACGTACAAACACTGAAACTATATAAAGAGGAATATTTTTTTTTTCTTTTTTAAATACAATAATGTTTAAAAATATATTTTATGTATGTAAAAGTAAGAGATAGGAACTTGTAACAATTATTTATATAAAAATTACATCACTATATATTTTATTTTGGAATTAGAAATTTGAAATTTTAATTTGTAGGCTGACAGTGTGATTTTGAAGTGTTGAAGTAGTCTTTAGATTGGAATGAATTGTTAAATGATTTTTAGCTACAGTAACTTACTGAAACTGTCGAAACATCATTTAGACATTTGTTAATAGATATTGTAAAATAAAAATTATGTATTTTTACAAATAGTCTTTAAAATGCTCGAAAAATAAGTCATGTTAAGTTAATATTAAAAAATAATTAAATAAAATGCTATTTTAGCGAGCTTCTTAGCTTCTTTTTGAAAATAAATAAGTATGTTTTGTAAAATAGCTTTATAATGATGCTAATTAGCTTCTCATATTTCACTTTATCCACTCTGTCATTTGACGCCCATGCCAAGGAAATTTTTATGATTAAAGCGGATTATATTTTGTAGTGGAAGTCGTATATGATTTAGAATGACGGTTACCTAACTTAATACCTTGGGAAGGCTGCCATTTTTATAAGTAGAACTATTGTCCTTTCAACTATAGTGCTTTACTTATTAAACGCATTCTTTGCAATCCATATTGAATAGATTGTGAAGGCAAATAGTGTAAAATCTTGGAAGGGATGCCATTTTTGTATTTAGCGCTATTGTCCTCTCAACTATAGCGCTCTACTCAGTAAACCGTTTCATTTGATACCCACATTGAATAGATTGTGAAGGCAAATTGTGTAAAATTTTCGGACGGCAGACATTTTTGGACTTAGCACTATTGTCCCTTCGACAATTAGATTGCGAGAATTAATAATTTAAAATGTTGAGAAGGCCGCCATTTGCTCATTGCACTCATCAAACTCTTTTATTTGCTTTCCATATCAGATAAATTATGGACACAGGGATAATTTACTAGAGGCGTCCGTCAATTAGAATATACTCTTGTATTATATAATGTGAATAATGTATTGTATTTGTAGGGTCATTTAAGCGAAAGTGGTGCAAGGGTTGGGCACAATCGATTGCCAATAGATTCTAATCTGACACCTTAAAAAGCAAGTTTAATAAAAACAAAAAACAAAATTAAAAATCAACTCAAGTACAAATGAGACTTTAGTTACATTTTGCAAAGCAATAGTCAAAGGAGCTTAGCTTTTAGTTTTTCAAGGTGCTAGCACATGATTCTTGACTGATTTTCTAATGCAGTGTTATAAGCGAATGAATGTGTGTGTGTGTAGGTGTGTGTGTCTGTGTATGTGCGAGTGTATCTGTATATGTTTTGGTGAATATGAGGTACGAAAGAGTGTGGGCACATAATGAACTCACCATCATGTAGCGGATCTATTGTGTGAATCATAAGCTGCAATAGGCCATGACGGAATTTTGCACCAGTCTGTGTACTACTCGCATTTCCACCACTGCTATTACCTGTAGCACCAGCAGCTCCAGCACTGCTAGATCCTGGCGGTCCCGAACGTGACTCCGAAGCTGCTCTAGACGTTACTGAGCCCCCCGGTTGTGTAGCCATCGAGGTCTCTGAAGAATTGGCCGCATTACCCTATTATATATATATTTTCCAGACAATAAGGAAAAATAAACAAACAAACAAACAATAAAATATCAAATCAAACAGGAAAAGAGAAGATGAGAAAAGAGTTTATACAACATATAACAAATATTGGTAATATTTGAATTTAATAGCGATTTATATAAAAAACTTCAAAACCAAGAACCATTAATTTACAAATGTTTAACAAATCAATCAATAAATATATAATAAAAATAATAAAAGTGAAAAAAAAAAAGAATAAATTTGGATTTGGCCAAATGCTAAATACCCTTCACATTTGATTAATCTATCTGAAATATGAATTAATTAGAAATACGTGAGTTTTCATCAAGTTTCAATTTTTTTCTTTTTTTTTTTTGGGCGGATAGATACATGTTTGCCAGGTGTGGACGTAGCTCTTAGCCGATTTCAAGCAAATAATGCTTTAAAATGTTAATTTAATATATATAAAAATGTATCAAGCATGAAGGTATGCATCGATAACAGATGGACTGACAGACATGTTAGGCTAGGAATGAAAAGCTTATGTGCAGGGTATAAAAAATCATACTTTTAATTGCTGATTTAGCATATTTACATATGTGTTGTTGTAAATGAAAATATTTTTATGTTAAGAAAAAAAAAAAAAAAAAAAAGAAGAAGAAATTATATTCAACTAAACTAAAGAGTGGTATAACAAATACGTTGAATAAGGAATAGAATAAATGAACGGTATAATGAAAATATATACGTATAGAAGAAGAAGAAGAAGACTTTTGAAAAGCACATTGATTTTTATTTATTATTTATTGCATGGTCTTTGAGCGAATGAAAAATAAAGCAGTAAACACATTCATGTAAACAATTTTGCAATTGTATGCATTTTATTATGGTGAATTGTTTGTAGTGGTTGCAAAAATTAAAAAACGAAAAAACAAAAAAAAAAAAAAAACAAAAAATAGGCTATTGAGCAGGTTTTAAAACAAGTACAATGGTGTACTTTTCAGCTATTGATTAGTCCGATTTTGGCTAATTGTACCGTTATTAATAGAAGCTTAACAAATAATTTCATACGAAAGCCATTTGAACAAAATAATAATAATTTTTTTTTGTTTTTTTTTTTTTGTTTTTGCTTACACCACATACAAGTCAATGACAATTAATAAATGAAACATTTCAAACACTGAAAGCGGTTAAGAAAAGAACAACAAAAACAAAACAAAAAAAAAAAAATTAAAAACAAATAACATTTTATTCTTAATAAAATATAAGTGAAATATTTTGTAATAAAAGGTGTTGTAATAAATCGGTTTTTTGTTTTTTTTTTTTTTTAAAAGTAGAGTTAAATTTTATTTATAAAGAGTCAAAAGCGCAGTGGGAAGTTTTGTTGTATTTTTCATATATTTTTTTCATTTTGCTCAAAAAATTCCTCAAGTTTTTCTTTGTTATTTATTCATTACTTGAATTCGAAAAATTCTCTTTTGTCTGGCTGTTCATCTAGAATAAGAGAAAAGTTGTTTTTTTTTTTTTTTTATTTCAAGTAAATAAAAATTTAAAGTAAATCAAAGGAAAAGTAAATAGACAAGAAGCTTAATGTACAATATATATAAATTGTCATACATATAAAACTAAGCACTGGTTGAAGTATTAGTGTTAGGAATTTTTTTTTTTTTTTTTTTTTAAATAAAAATGTTATCTTTAGAATGATATAATGTCATATACATATGTATAGTATAAGTACAAACATTAAAAACATACCGCATAGTAAAAATCTTGCAAATGTGGGAGAGTGTGACTTGAATAATTTCAGTGTATTCGATTTAGTTTTACAATGTGATCTTGCAACAAGCAAGAAACTAAAATTGGCCAAAGTCAAAATCAATTATACACAACTAGTGCGTGTCACGGGTATCAGATCACTCCTTCTAAAATTAAGTATTATGCGTAAACTTACAATTCTAAGCTAAGTATAGTTTTTTTTTTTGTTTTGCCCGTCTGTATGTCCATGTAAATTTTTGCCAAAATTCAATTTTTTTGGAGATATTTTGATGAAATTTTGCACAAAAACATTAGGACATATTACCATAAACAGCGACCCTATTGAAAACCGAATCGGACCGAAACAGAATCCCCCCATATAAGGTTCCATTATAATGGAGTCTTTATGTGGCAAAAAATTGCAATTCTTAATATCTTTGGACCAAATTTAGTGAAGAATAGTTAATAAGTGTCAATTAAATGACACAAATTTAGACTCGATCGGTCTATTTTTAGAACCCTTTCCCTTAATAATATTTTACGAAGTGCCTTATAGGACAATACCTCGTGTCTACTGATATAACTAAAGTAATTGTAGTAAAATTTATGAAGCTAAATGGTGTAGAGTATTAAAATAGTTCTTTAACGCTTTTTCAATTGAGAAAAATCGATCAAGAGCCCAATCTACAATGGATAAAAATCTATTTATTTTATTAATAATCTCATCCATCATATTTTTAATAACCTCCTGATTGGATAACAGACACGCCTACAATTTACATAAAACCGTACTCGTCGTAAAACTATTTTATTATATTTTATTTTATTTTTTATTTTATTTTATTTTATTTTCACGGGTTTATATTTTAATTACTACAATGTGTGCTGGCGGTGTTAATTGTTTTTTTATATGTACATATATAAAAGTTTCGCTGCAATATGCATGCTTTCTTTAATCGCACGAACACTTAACGTCTATCACTAGAACAAGGTTATACATATTATCATCATTGTATCAGATCTGTTTAAACAGTATGTACCATGGCAATATGTGTGACACAGGAAGGTATATACTTATCTATGTATGATGTGTATGAATCCATTATGGACGTTAAATGAAAACAACCTCCTAATGATTTTTTTTAAATTATATCACACTACTAATTAATTTTTAATACTCCCAGTGGGGTATAATTAACTACAGTATATGTATATGCGCATGTGTGTGGATATATGCATATGCATCTATTTGTGTGACATTTTGTACGATATGAATAATATGTATTTTATGGAAACAAGCAAAAGGTCACAGTATAGGATATGTACCAATCATTATATAACGTTCGCAAAAGACAACAAAGTAGAGAAATAAACTAGAAAATGGACTAAATATGTAACCACGACTGATATCTGTTATATATATATATATCTAGGCGGATATACGATGGACATGATTCAAATTTTAATACCCATCAAGAATAGATTTTGTCCGCATTATGTTGTCTCCTTCCAGGTTCAGCTTAGCATGTCTCCCTCTTACCAAAGTATACTTAGAGGCATGCCCATAAATCAATGTTAACCTTTATCAATAAGATGTTGCGCAGGAAAGTATTATCCTTCCAGTTTAATGTGTCGTTCCTAAATCGTAAAGAGTAGACCACAGACTATCGAAACAAAACACCAAAAACCTAACTCTACTCAGAATTCGATTTAATTTTAATGACAAAATATTTATAGTTTCACTCGTAAAATGGGTGATTACGTGAAATGCATTCAATTGAGAGCCATATATTCTCCCCAGATGCGTCATTTATTATAGCCTCTACATGAGATGGGGGTATATTAAGTTTGCCATTCCATTTGCAATATCCAGAAGGAGGCATCAGAGACCCTACAGAGTATATGTATTCTTGATCAGCATCAAAAACTGAATCGATTTAGACATGTACGTTCGAGTGTCCGTTTGTTGTTGGCATTCTCATGGCCGTAAATTTATAGATATTGAGCTAAACTTTTGCACAAATCTTTCTATTTTCGGCAATTATTTAAATAAAAAAAAAAAAGTTAAAGCTTCACGCCCATAATTGACAAAAATATGTTCATCTGCCATAAAAATTCAGCTTTAAAGTTGAAACTTGATAATTACCTCTTTCATGCATGTGCTAAAAATAGGCGTGGTCGAATAATAAACACGCCCACAATTTAAAAAAAAACCAAGTATTTAACTCGACTTGCAAACTGATACGTAACTATTAGAGGGCGTAATTAAGTACCTGCCACGCCCATCGCTTGTAAGTAGATGTAGAGGGTATTAAAGATTTGGTATAATGCAAATTTCGTTTTCTTACTTGTCCTTGTTTTAAATAGAAACTGTTATCGTTCTTTGGTAACCGCAAAATATTCATTTATTTATAATACAGACCCAAATGAACTCAACCAGATTACTAAAAGACTCCCAGTCTAATACCAACGTTCTTGGTAAACATACAATATATACTGTGTGGTGCGAGAGGGAAATGTTTCATTCTTCGGGCGGTCACTTGATACAAATTATCATCTTTTGTTTATATTGGTTTATAATATTTCCCTCAATTTGGTTTGCACTGCATCCACAATTCTTTGCTGACAATATCTTCTTGACTCTACTATTTGCTGTTGTCCTATTGTTTGTCTATTGCGTGATATATTTATTGATTAATAGTTGCTGTTTGACAACAGATTCAATCAATTTACAACAATATCCACGAACGACGTTATCACCTGCAGTGTACAAGAAGACAACTCAATTGAAGTCAATGGTGATGACCACCGATACCGAGTTATACGGAAATATATTTTATACAAATGATACTGAGAAAGATGAAATGATGCAAAATGTTGAAAATGGTGGCGATGAAGAAGAACTTGGCGAGAATGATCGTTTGTAACGTGTTGAAAGCAGTTGCTCTTTGTTTTATGATGGTCATCGCTTTTATAATTCGAAATGATTAAGTTTAAAACTGTTGTTGCTTCTTAAAATGTCATTTAATATCAAATATTTTCCAATGTGTTCTTTTTTACATCGTAACAAAGCTTGATTTTAATAAAGGAAACTCGCCAAAGTCATTCGATTTTGATATTTCGATTCATCAAGTTGTTGGGAATGGACATGTGTACCTACATGAAATATTACTTAATAAAACTTCATACGGTCTTTTTATAAGCATCCACCTAGAAGTCGGGGGTATCCTCATTTGAAATTTTGAATTTAGCTTTGTCTGTGTGTCCGTCTATTGTAAACATTGAGATATCGTCTGCAAACTTTGAAATTATGGGTATTAAATGGTCGGGTATAATCGATTTTAACATTTTCACTTGTTCTATCAATCATCTCAAAGATAAGGGGGTTTATTGGTTTTAATCAAACGTTTGTTTATTGTAAGGAAGAATCGAACCGCACCCTCAAAAGTATATACGATATATTTTTGAGTATATTCAGCTCTTCTCTCCATCCGTATGCCCGTGTGTCCCCGATAGTTTCGGTGATGGTTTTAAAGACTTGGTTCCGTCGCCTTTGTTTCATTGTGCAAGAGTTACTTTAAAATCATATTTTAGGGTTTTATTTAAAATGCACAAAAATGAGCATTTTACACAATTTTTACAACTCATAGTGGTTGCCAGAAATGAATCTTTTAACAATATGAAAAATGCCAGTTAAATTTAAATTTTGTGGGGTTTGAGGAGTAGAGGAGCTACGTTGCTTTTGTTACATACAAAAATGTAAGAGGTAGTAAGTAATTCCTAAGGATTGTTAAAATTTTCTGGAATTTTTTTGTTTTTTGAATAAAATTGCAATCACCAGGATTGCATGTGCAGGAGGGGCTTCTCATCTAAGTTAATGTAAGTATTATGCAACTGGTCCAGAATGTTTTCTTTTCATCATTCATGCAGTTTACATGAAAATCTAATGAAAAAAACTCCCCCAAGTTACACCCACTATATTACAGAGTGGATGTTTTCTTTATAAAATATCTTGAACATTTTCAAATATCATCTTCTGCGTACAAAGACTACGAATACTTTTGCCAAAAGAATATATGTATTTAGGGAGACAGACAGACAGAGAGACAATAACGTCTCAATATTGCATAAATTAACCATTTACCCTAAAATGCTGGTAATCCTTTACAATACTCTACAGCACATGAGGTTGCAGTCATTTTCTCATCATTCATGGGTACATAAGCACGTGTAAGTGTGTATTGCTTTAAAATGATTTATATACGTATGTAAACTGTATGCACATGGCCTGGCCGTGTCGTACCGTGCAGGGTTTTTGGATGATATATAGTATCTAAGTGTAAGCTCATGTATCAGTGAAATTAAATAATTATGCATAATGTTCACATGTTTCACCAAAGGCACCAGAGCAAGGCTATTAAATATGCGTGTATGCTAAATGAATGATAAAAGGAGACTTCAGAGAAGCTTAACGAGTAGCTTAATTATAAGCATCGTCTGTAGTTTAAGAAAATCTCCCTCCCTCCCTCTCCCTTTCTCACTCGCTCTGAGAGATGTAAATATGCTTTGAATATAATAATAATGAAATATTCTCTATGACACTCAGTTTAAAAAATGTTAAAATTAAGTACTAATGCAATTTTTATACTTCACAGCACAAAGTGGTATAAGCGGTCCAAACAGCAAATGCCGCGGCGTCCATCCGGGTTCAGGTCAAACACTATGCTGGCTGGAGCACTTTAATGCTTTCAGTAGCTGAGGGGGCTAAGGTTTTGCTTGAGTAAATTCTGCCCTCTGTAGGACACGGATTCCTATCCAGCTGAGGAAAAAAGTGAAAGAGTTTTTTCAGCTAAAATGCAAACTCATGTGTCGCATTGGATTGGTCATCCACCGACTGTTAATCGTATTAGCATGAAAGTCGAGATTGATTCGACAGGGGAATGAGCATTTAAGCTTGTAAAACGCCATACATTATTATTATATTAACGTAGGCTCATACAGCTGATGATTCATGCCGAGTCGGCGTCCAGCGTGAACACGTTTAGGACCGAAGACCTTGCTAAAGATTTTTCTTTTGAAAACTTTTCTCCCTTGAAAAGTCTCAATACTTTGCATTAGCTTTTATGCTTCAACGCCCCAGCCAAGCACTGAGATGATAAAAGTCTTATAGAGTGTAAGGTTTATGGATATTATTACAGATGAGAATAGAGATTCTACGTAGTAAATGAAATGAATCTTCCACATGCTGAGCGCATAAATATGTATATAATCAAAATTTATTTTGTTTGAGTAGAGTATTTTTCTCATAAAGACATTCCCAAATAAATATGAGCATTGCTATGTTATGTTGTCCTTGTATTTAAGCTCACCCTCCATGGTGGTATTTTAAACAAACTTTGACATTAAAAAAAGAACAAAATATATGTATGCCACATACACGCAAACATAAAGGAAATAAAAAAAAAAAAATAAATAAATAATGTGTGTGTGTTTTTTGCGTATGCACAGCATGCTAAAGTGTTCACCCTGTGAACGAGGAAGTTGTCGTTGTCGTTGTCATTGTGGTTGTTGGCATAGTTGGCACTGGTCTGTGGTGATATTTGTTATTAAGTAAGGTATCAGCCCCAGCGCTTCTGAATGAGTAAACGATAAGAAATTTATGTGGTTAAATTATTTATGCGTACATTTTAGTGTTTTCATAATTCTATTAGTGGAGGTTAGTGCACAACGACTACCATACAAGAACTCTTACTTGTTATTAAGTAGTTTATCATTTCGTAAAAAGCAAACACACAAAAACAAACAAACCTCTCGCAGGGTCAGGGTTTTATATGAAATTTCACTTCTCTACTACGTTCAGCCCGTTATATATAGACAATGAAAGAAAAAACGTGAAAAACTTTTCTTCTGCATGAAGGTCATATGATGGTTTTTTTTTTTTTTTTTTTTTTTCTTTTTTTTTTTTTGGAGGACATAACAAAAATATCAGCATCGTAAATGTATGTTGTAGGAATTGACAAAAGATTATTATTGAAAATATTTTATGAGAATATTGATAATGAAAGTCTCCATGGGTTTGATTTATGTCATGTTCGGGCACATTGTTAAGAGGTGCCTTTAAATTATACCACAATAGAGGGTGTACTAAGTTTGCAACACCCCAAACTAAAAGTCATGTATATTCTTATCATTAGCATCATCTTTTGAATCGATCTAGCCATGTCTGTCTGCGTTCTAAATTTATACGTTTCTGTATAAAAGTTCAGCGTGAGAATGTCAACAACAGCCAGACACACGGACACACGGACACACGGACATACATGTAGTAAATCGACTCAGTGACTTTTGAACGATTTGTCTCAATTCCTATAGAAAACTGAAAACTTCTTTAATGACATTCCACGATTTTATTCTAAAAAAAAAAGGTCGATTCGATTGCATTTAACTCATTCATCATTTTATTAATTTGATTTACCAGCGACCAGTATAGTTTAGAAAATTATACGAGTTTCGCTTTTTAATAAAATGCTGAATTTACTCTTTGTAACAGTTTTTCCGACAACTGTTTATTGACCACCTTGTGGTATTGAGGTGGTGGTAGTTGTTGTAATGGTGGTGTATGCGTTGTTTTACTGCTCTTTAAATTTGAATTGAATTTTTGGCTGCTATGACTTGTTGCCGCACTTGTGTCTGCTTTTAATTTGGAGTTTTTGTCGTTTTTCTCCACTTGCCCTTTTGCTGTTTGCTTTGATCCCTGCTTCTTCTTATTTTTTTTATTATTTTTCTCCTTAGGCGAGGGTCGGTTGCGGGCATTCATAAAGTCTGTCTCTTCTAATTCGATATCACCATTTTCTAAAGCCACTAAACGTTGTCGTATGGTTGCCTCACGTACTCGTCTACGTATTTTCGCACGCATATAACAGTTATCGAAAATGGCATGTATGAGGCAATAGACTACCACCAAAATAAAGAACATGCCAGTTCCACGTATAAGAAATGTTGCCACATGGGATGTGTTTAATAAACGTTTTTTATAAGCCGCCATCACCAGCCACGGCGTCAAGCAGAGCCAATAAAAAGCAAATATTAGAATTTGTATGAACTTTTTAATCATTTCTTAAAACGTATCTCCTCAATTTAATTTGAATTTGATATTATTTTTTATTTTATTTTATTCTACATTAATTCAGTGCGACTTCCTCTTGCATTTCCACGTTATATGAGACTAATTCCATTGTTCTTTAGATAAAATTAATGATTAATAAAAAAATAAATAATTGCGTATTTTCATTAATAGATGGATTTATGGATTTATCTATACGCATGAATAATCGTTTGGTTTTGTATTCCCTTTCCCGACCTACAATAATATTCCTTTTCACAATCTCTCAAAGTTGAATCATGTCAAATGCTTGATTGTGTATATGATGTATGAATACATAGAATAGTAATTATGAGGTGTTTAGATAGTTGTGTCACATTGATGCCTTACTGATTGCAGGCATGAAAAAACAGCCACATAATAAAGTTATATTCGCCTGCAATCAAACCATCTTAAGAATAACACTCATACGCCATACGCGTAAATCATAATTGCTTTAGGGCAAGGTATACATATTTAGGTAAAGCTGTACCAAATCTTGGATAACATTTATATTTATGCGAAAATTGTGGGCGTGGCATATACACAGTTGTACTTTCTTTAGGAATCATTTTATAGATTGCATGCGATATATTTTACCATGACGGTGATATTAAGGTTATTTTGTAAATTGTGGGCGTGTCTGTTATTCGATATCTACCCCTTTTAGCACTTTCATGGAGGAATTCATTTTCAAATTATAACAATGTAGCTTTTTTTTATAATCCTGAGAGATTTTTTGTCGATTGTGGGCGTGGCTGACATGGCAGTACATGGTGCGGCATAGTTAGATCGACTTAGATTTTAATACTAGTACAGAATATTTATACTTTGAAGACAGCCTTTGATGCTTTGCTGTCTCCTTCTCGGTGTTTAAGAATTAATAAAATAAATGAATGAATTTCGTAACAATTTTCCAAGGATATAGTTATTTCACATTTAGAATGCTTATTCTTAATATATACAATATGAACTCAGTGATTCTTAGATTTTATTTTTTTATGGCCTCTAGCACCCATTTCCTTGTTGACGCGGACGTAGAGACAAAACTACTCTTACTAACTGTATAAATGTAGAAATATATTTTAATGCTAGAAGGATAATGTAATTACAATGCCATATATCAGTTAGCGGAAGTATAGTCGTCTTATGTTGTATTCGGTAAGGAATTTTTGCTATTTTCATTGAACGCGATGGATACCAAAGCAATTGTTATGGAATCGTTTACGTGCAATAGGTTAACTTTTCTCTCTATAACCCAAGCATTCTAAAGTAAGAACACGATTTTATGTTTGCCCTTCTTACAAAACACATCTGGTTGCTGGCTGCTTTATTTGATGTGTGTATTAAACCATTATAAGAGTTGTTCACATATTGTGTATGTGAGAAGTGTGTAAATATGTACATACAATAATTTTGACTTGTCATTAAGTTGGAAATTTTCCCCTCTCTTTTTTTTTTTTTTTTTTTTGGCATTCTCATTTATCTTCCTTTACGTCAACATTGGTTGTAAGAGTCAGAGCTGCTGTTTACTAAACTTGTAAACGTGCCTAAAAGCCGTCTAGAGCACCACTACTACTTGGGTATGAAAGGAATTAAAGACATTTAACCGTGTCCTTAAGATTTTTTGGGTTTTCCTTTTTTTCATAGGTACACGTCATCCTTTTGGTTATGTACAGTTTTGTGTATGTGTACTGGTACTGTATTCAAAGCATTAGTGCAAAGCTTTTAAGTGCAGCAGGATAAAAACAAATAAAATTGTTTGGCTTAAGCCAAATGTGGAAAGGGTAACGCGATGGGGTTTTAATTGTATGTTTTCCTTTTTATATCCTACACATAAAGTGGAACAGTATACTAAGTTTGTCATTCCATTTGGAATAACCAGAAGGGCGAGTTTGAGAGCGTCAAAAAAGAGTCCATCTAGATCAAGACGTGTGTAAGTCTGTTTTTGTCATTCTCACTATCGTAAATTTTAAGAAAATTGCTTTGAAACTTTGTACATGCAGAGCCACACCCATAAAATAAAAAAAACCATTTATCTGCCCCAAAAAATTAGCTATGAAATGAATTATACATGACAGTGTCATTATGCCAGTCATTGAGGTGCCAAAAATGGGCGTGGTCTGATAACAGACATGCCCACAATTTACAAAAAACCCTATTCCACTTAAAACTCGACTTGCTAACTGCTACGTAATATATAGAGAAGGCGTTATCGTATACCTGGCACGCTAAACGTTTGTATGCAGACGTGGAGGGTATTTAAGATTTGGTCTAAACCAAATTTTTACTTGTCAACGGTACAGTACTGACAATTTCGATCGCAAGTTTCGGGTACATGTTGAATTTTTATATTTTCATACATATTTTTTACAATTCTTTTAGACTGCCAAGAATAATATGATAACCTAAGTATACCCCTCCATCATACGGATGATGATGAATATAAAAATCATCAAGACAAAAGCATAAATTTCCTTTCTTCATAATGTTTTCTTTTACTTTTTCCTTTTACCACTTTTAAAATACACACCACAAACATAACTTGTCCATAAAATGTACCAAGGAAGTGACGAATATGAATATATAGGCATTAAATTATTATATATATTATACATTAAAATTTGTATAATTACGACCATATTTACATATCACATATATGTGTACAAGTAAGTAGAGAAACTTTCGTAGAATGATAGTGCATGAAAAACTGAAGCCATCTGATTAACTGTGTCCGTATGTCCTTATATAAGTCTTCTGGTTTTTTTTCTTGTGAAAACCTACTAGGTTGCTATTTAAATTTAGTGAAATTGGTTGAAAGCCACGCCCGCAATCGATAAAATTCTCTCTTAGCCACGCCCACAATTTTGAAAACACCCTAATTGACCCAGAATTCGACTTATTAGTAGATATGTAATACATACATACACTTTAGAGAGCGTTAGTCAGTTACCTGCCACTCCCACTATTTGTATATGAAAGTGAAGGGCTTAGGCCAAATAGAATTCGACTTATTAGTAGATATGTAATACATACATACACTTTAGAGAGCGTTAGTCAGTTACCTGCCACTCCCACTATTTGTATATGAAAGTGAAGGGCTTAGGCCAAATAGATTGTTTTCCCTCCATATTGCTTAAAATGCACCTAGACAGGCAAACATGCCTAAATCTATTGAGTCAAAAATTGAAAATAATAATCAAAAATATTTCGTATTTAAAATGGAGATAATGCTGTGATAATTCTTTAGAATATGAAATGAGTGAAGCACCGGCTTCAAGGTGAAATGTCTTCCAAGTTCCAAGAAAATGCCCAATTATTCTCAAAGATGCCAACAACCACTCAAGCACAATTTCGTTAAACGAAGATCAAATGCATAACATTTGCAAGCAAGTATGTGCATATGTTGTCTGGCAGTGTTTCTCTTGAATAAAACTTATTGCTACAGCAACTGTATGTTACTGATATTGTGTGTGCGGCAGTGTGTACAGTAGAGCAAAATAAATAAATAACAAACTTAAAGCCACGTATCTACAAAACAAAACATGTACGCCGTTGCCACTGTACATATAT